>QTSX02001447.1:253151-587563 GCA_014839935.2 Entomophthora muscae | reverse complement strand
TCACAAAGGTTGACGGGGTGTTTGTCATTCCAAAGTTGAGTACCACACACTTGTATTGACCCATAATTGGTGCAGAAGGCCGTCTTAGATATGTCTTGCTCCTTGATACGGATTTGGTTATAGACTGTGGTTAGGTCAATCTTGGAGAAGACTGTGGTGCTGTCCAAGGCATCAAAGAGGTTGTAAATGAGTGGAAGTGGGTAATGATTCTTGATAGTAACTTTTTTGGGGCTTATTAATCTGTGACTAGGCGCAGATTACCATCTTTCTTTGCCACTAGACTATGGCAGCATCAAAAGGAGACTGTAAGGGGTGGATAAGACCTTTTTCCAACGCCTTCTTGAGGTAAGCGCATAGGGTGCTGTCTTTGTTTGGGGTAAGGCAGTAGATGGGCTGCGCCTTAGGTACAGCTCCTTTGAGTTGAATGGAGTATTGGATGTAATTCTCTGGTGATAACCCTGGTAGAGCCTATTTGAAGATCTCTGGATGGTGGGCTACAATTTTGCAATCATGAGGTGTAGTGGTATCTTAGTGGTCCTTTAAGTGTATGATATTGTACTGACAGGAGTCCCATTCAATAGCTTTGAGGCTCTCCTTTTTGTCCAGGGTCTCTGTAATGCGTGCAAAGATGTGGTTGCGCAGGAGCAGGTCTACTGAGTATGGGTAGATTTGGTGATTGACGCCTTCATGTTTGATGGTCAGTACTGAGGTTGCCAGTCTACATGGGGATTGTTCCTTTGCAACCAGTCCAGTCCCAGCACAATGACAAACTTGGAAAAATCAATGACGGGGCCCTGGATGGTAGAATACATGCTCTCTAGCATGACAGAGAAGGGGGCAGTTTCCCTTGTCACAGCAATGTGATGTTCATCAGCCAAAACCACGTTTTTAATCCATGAAGGATTAATGGTTAGCTCAAACTTGTCTACAAAGCTGCTGTTGACTAGGGTTTGATCTGCGCCCAAGTCCAGGAGTGCTGAGTCTATGTAACTGCAAAAGCAGAAAGGGTAAGACATCAGTTTATTGGGATGTCTGACAATGATGTAAAGTAATGGGTCTTCTGAGGGCACTTGGATCATGAGGTATTGATCCACGTCCTTGGGTCAGCACTCATTGTTGGGCAAGTCAGGAGTTGTGTGGGGAGAGCCTGACTTGCTTAGTGCTCTCCCTGGGCTTTCTCCTTGTCTTGATTGTCTTTTGTGGCAGTGATAAAGAAATGGGTACAGGTTGAATGGCTGTTGTTCCTGTTTTCATGGCCATTCAAACCTGCGGGTTTGTGGTTTGAATTGTTGCTATTGTCCCCAGGAGGCGGTTGATTGGAGCGTCCAGTTAGGTGAGAATCTTTGGGTTGCTACCTCTTTCCATTTTATTCATTGTGGAGAGCGTTGGAAGTTTGTTCTGCTTTCTCTGCCTTGCAGTACAGGCTTTGCAAGTTGGTCACTTGGTCCAGGTTTACATGTCTCATTACATGTGACTTGAGTGCGTCATAGTAACATTAGGAGGGTAGCTGGAGTGTTGAAGGCCATATCTGAGGGGGCACATAGTTGGAGTTCCTTGTAAGCTTGGGTGAGCTCCTTCACTGTGCCTATTTGGGTTAGGTTCTTTACTTGGCATATGATCATAAGTGCGGTGTCCTTCAGCACAAACTTTTACAAGAGGTCTTGTTTGAAGGTGTCCCAGTACTTTTTGGTATGTTCTTTGTGTCAATTGTTGCATCAGGCACCGGTGTTGTGTGTCAATTGGATGGAGATCTCTGCAATCCAGAACTGTTGTGGGCATTCAATTTGTGCCAGCTTGCTCTTGGAAGATTGAATCCATGCTGTGGTGTTGCTGTTGGCTCCAGCAAAAGGCTCTAAGGCAGCGCTTCAAAGTCTCTGGGCTATGTAAGCTGACATGACTCCATCCTAAGTTGCTCAAGAAATGGCAGCAGGTGCTTGGAAGAACCCTTGTGCCAACAGGATGTTCAAAGCAGAGAGCCAGATCACCGTGTTCTGATAAAGGAGGAAACCATCAGGTATCTCATACCAGGTGTGTACGGTGTCCAGTCTAGCAGAAGGCCAGACATGATTCTATCAAGGATTTGTTGACTGCAGCAAGTACAGGCAACATGCAGAATTTTGCAAGATAAGTTAAGATGGAGAACCCACCTGTGCTACCAATGTTGTAACTGTGCTGTTTTAGCAAAGTTACAAGGGGGGAAATGTTTGGAAACTAGATAATATTCTTTATTGAGAGATAAGTATTATATAGTAATTGTGAATTGTGGATAACAGGAACATGATAGCAATGGTCACACAGTGGGATGTTGAAGGGGGTGGCCTGATCCTGGTAATGAGTCAAGCGCCAAAACAAGGTATCCATTGTAGGGGATCAGCTTCTGTTCATGTTGTTGTATTTGGAAACCTGAGTTGACTTCCTTGCTTGGCTTTGAGTGACTGGATAATTGGATTGTGGGTTACAAACATGCTTACTTGGAGCCTTGCTGATGGGTCAAGCCTGCTGTTTCAACACTGCCCCTGGGGATTCAGATGGGAAAATGAAGTCTTTAGCTAGGTTATCCTCAATGTGACTTTTGAGGGTTTGTGTCTCCATGAGGGAGAGTCTTTAGAGGGGTTCAGGTTTGGAAATGGCCTTGCTTAGGTCAAGGCCATGTTTGATCTCCCGTTCAGGGGATAGCTCTGTTAGCTCTTCCTTAAATACATGAGTGTATTTATTTAGGAGTGCTGTGAGCTCTAGGGATTGAATTTTGGTTATTTGCATGTTATTGAATTTGGTTTACCTCATTATGTGGAGGATAATGTCTTTGGTTAGACGTTCTGAGTTGTCCTGATTTATGATTTGGACAAGCACTGTGTCTCTCAGGATGAGATTGTTAGGTTCTTTGAGGATGAAAAAATTGACTCCATTGTGTTTGATGATGTCAGGATTGACAAATCATTACCCTGGGGAACCTGGGCCCAAGGGTGGGATTTGAACCCTGAACCTACATTCCTGCGGGCCGCTGGGCCCATGGACCAAGGGCCTGCCTGCCCGCGTTTTTTTGGGATCAAGCCCCTGCAAGCTGAGGCTCCCGCTAAGTCCCAAAGCCAGAATACCTGCACCAGCTTGACCATGGTGGTGCCCAAAGAGGAGCCTCTCAAATTGCTTAATGAAAGCAGAGATGGCGCCTCTGTGAATTTCATGAGTTTGAAGTCCTCTCAAGTGACCAATCAAACCCTACTGCCAAAGATAAACCTGGGCTTTGGGTCCGACCCTGTGACCACAGCAAAGAATCAAGAAAATTGAGTGACCAAATTGGATGTTCTGACCAATGAGAGAACACCCAGCCGAGGTGCCATTTTGCTGCTCCCACACCTGGGCCCTCTGGCTGCCCACCCGCATTTTCCCCAATATTTTGATAAAGTCCTGATGGAAAATACTAAGTTTGGAGGCGGAATGCTATATATGCCTATAGATTCTGCACTTGAACCTTATTGCCATTTTTAAATAAAGGTTATGTTACTTTGGCTCTTACAGCTATCGCCCTATTTTGTATTTGCTGTCTATCAATTCAGTTTGAGATCTCCTGGCCCTCCTGCCTCACCACCTGCATTTTTCTGTCCATCTGGTGCACCCTTTGGGCCCGTTCACTTCACTGATTACCCCTTGAAGCCCAAATATAAGGATTATACACCAGAAAAAATCCTCAAACTTGGCACGTTAGCCTGCATCCAATCCGCTATTAGATACAACCGCCAAGGCCTGTGGATATTCTCCACCACAAAACTATTTAGAGGAAAATTCAATTATCTCCCAGCCTACAATATCTATATGGAACCGCCCTTAACACCCAAACCGTTGCCAGCCTCTTCACCCAACCTTCTAACCAACCATACCAGCAAGCTTTTCAGAATAGTGTAAATCACCCTCACAGGGGTGATGGACACCATTGTACCAGCTGCTGGCCCGTGGTCTTGGGTGGAGAAGTCTGCTTCCTACCTTCTAAAGTTATCTCCTCTCTTGTGGTGGGCCCTGCCCGCAAAAACCCCAGCCCAAGTTACCCCCGGAAACGGCAGGCCAGCCGCCCAAGACTGGGTCCCTGACAGATGGTCATGGTTTTTGTTTTCCAACATACGCTGGGGTTCACTTGGGTGAACCAGTCCATGCCTGCTACAATGTTGTAGTTTATGTTGTTCATGACAAGTCCTTTGATGGACGTTTGTATGCCTTGGAGGTCAATTCTGAAGGGAGTTGTTTTGTCTTCAAGTAGAACTTTTGATTTGTCTGTCATTCTGGCATAATTGAAGTTGGATTTGACAACTGGTATTTTGTACTTGGTTACAAATGGTTTTCTTGCCGTGGTGTGTTGTGCACCAGAGTTGAATAAAATTTTATGTGTATGTGATTTTTAAATGCATGGGTAGACAAGAAGCTGTGAGTGATCTTTAATTTTTACGTTCATAAAAATGGAGGATTGTGGGACACATGGGATGCAAGCAGCAAAGTTTGTGCATTGGTACAATTTCTTGTTGGTTTGGGGGGAGACAGGGGCATCTAAGCCTGTTCCCCCTCTTCTTTTCCCTGTTCTGCTATTTCAAGAACTTTGAGGTCAGAGAATGTGGGGTCAGATTCATAGTGGGTTGCTGTTTCAGCATTGTTCACTTCAGTGGTGTCCTCTTTCTTGGGACAGGAGCAGTTTGCACTCTGACGGTGATTGTCATTGTTTTGATTAGAGTTGCTGTTGTTGTGATTGGTGTTTGGAGTTTGTTGTCATTTGAATTATCTCTGCCATTACTGTTGGAAAAGCAGTTGCTGTTGTGTGCAGTATATTCCATATTTGTATGTTTTTTATGTGCTTGGCTTCTGCAATGAGCGCAGGCACGTGGTTTTGGCCTCTGGACAGATGAGAGAAGCAACTGAAGCTTCATTTTTTTGATGAATGATGCTCTTGTGTGCACGTTGTCAGCTTGTGTTGGGGTTTGGATCTTGCAACGTATCTCATTGAATTCATTGGCGTAAGTTGTGACAGTGGTCTTCAGAGGAATATTTGTGAGCTGTATTGCAATGTATTGGAGAGATTCAGTGACGCAGAAATTGTGGGTGATGTCTGCTTTGAACTCTTTCCAGTTGTCAAGCTGGTTGTCAGTTTGTGATCCAACCCAAGTGGCAAACCAGTTAGCTGCGGACTTGTACAGGCACTTGCTGGCTTCCTGTACCCATTTTTGTGGGGGATGCAACTGGCGCAGAGTTTAGCAACTGAGTGATCCAGACAGTTACTGATGTTTTCTTTGTTTTTACCAAAGAACTTGTCAATACCAAAGCTTGGTGTTGGTAATTTTGCCTGTGATAGGCGGTTGTATGTTTTTTTGTAGTTGGAGAGAGTGACTGTATTGAATTAATTTGGCTTGTGCTTTGGGCATGACCAGTCTTTCAAATTCAGTGCATCCACCAGGTATATCTTTGTCAATATTGTGGTCGCAGAAGTACGTTTTCCAGGTATCCTGAGATGTGGCCTGGTTGAGTACGTGAGAGAAGGTGGGTGGGTTTTGGTCAGTCATTTTCTCTTTCATGGGCGTGGTTGAAAAACTGTAGCTGCTACCAGTGATGAGGAGCGCCTTTTAGGAAAGCTTCAAATATGGAATTAGGAAAGAAGTGAAGTCTCTTTTATTGGATAATATTTTAGACTTATATAGATTTGGCTGTGGCAGAGATTTAGTTGGATTGAACCTAGGGTTTGGTCATGTGCAGGATGGATTTGAGCCACTGGATACTTGGACAGTCATGTGATGTTGCTTGGTTGCCATTTACAGTATGTCAAACTGTATATTGGAAGGGCACCAAATTAGGAAATAACTGGATGTTAATTAAGTTAGCAATAACCAGAATACCAGTATATCCAGCTCCTCAACAGTTAATTCAACTTTTATTTATTCAATTCAAAATTGTATGTCCAAGTAAAAAATATAAAATATAAATCTAAGTAAGTGGAGTATTAATTTTAAGTTTAGATGAGTTAAAATAATGATTTTAAAATTTTACATTTTAATTTTCTAACTCCCTTTAAATATAGAACTGATATATAGCTTTAAATAAGCTATTTAATATATATCAGTGGTGTGTTTACAGAGATACTATCACGAATGACAATTCACTTATCATTTTAAAGTGAAACCAAAGTCAAGGATCAAACCTGGAGTCCACACTCTGTGTCCCACCAGCCCAGAGGGCCAGGTGCCTGAAGGCACATGTTTTTTGGATCAAATTTGAGGTTTATTCAATTGAGAGCTCACAGATCAAAGAAGTTTTTCCAAGGCTTGAAAGAATCAAAGCCAATAGTGCACCACCTGGAATCTGCACCTATTGTCAAGAAGCCAGGTTTGAGGTGTGACAGTTGCAGACGCAGGCAGTGAGACTGCTGAGCCAGTAGGGAGTGGCCATCACAATATGAGTGCTAACTTAAGTATACAGGAGAAGGGCTATCCTAGAAAGGACCAGTGTAAGAAAGGGGGCTAAACTAACTAAGTTTGGCTCCCATCCTGGTGAGACAAACCACCAGGATGCCACCCAGTAGATTACTGGGACAGCTGCTCTGAGAGGGGACCAAAGAGAGGACACAGGTGACAATTGAAGAAAGTACACATTCAACCCTATCAGCACTAACCTGGTGAGCAACCAAGGCGTACAAGTGGGGGTGGGCACTGGAATTGCAGGCGCTTGGAGGTGCATTGAGCCATTCTCCTCAGGACTGAGGGGAGAAGATGCAGTTGCCTCCTCAACTATGGGAGCAAGAGCAGTGTGATTGGCAGTATTCAAGTCCAAGTCATTGCAGGTCAGGCTTTTGACTAGAGCCTCCCCAGAAATACAGAGATAAATAGGAAGATGCAGAAGACTAGAGGGATTGTCACCCACAAGGCAATCCAAAGAAGAGATATGAGACCATAAATTGGGGAAATTTTTCCAAAGAATCAACAAAAAGGGAGCCAGGGAAAATACCACAAATTTCAGTACAGGGAGGATCATTGTTGGGAATTTTGACCAAGCAATGATGCCAATTATGACAGAGCCTACAAATTGGGATTGCTACAACCAAATTGATAAACTATTAGTATAAATTAAAGAGATGTCAATTATAATAGAGCTTACAGGTAGGAATTTCAGCTACCAAATAACATAAATTGGTAGTATAAATCATATGCATATTGAATCAATAGTAGCCTGTTGACCTGAACCTTAAATTAGCTAATGATAAGCGCTGCGCGGCACACAAGTGATACATGATTTGTTGCTGTGCCACTTAGGAAAAGACACAGTCGCTGCCTAGCAACTGGATTAGGCGCCAAAGCAACAAACTACTTTTACATCAAGCGCCACTGCGCCAACTGAAAATTATTGCAAGCGCCGCCTGGAAAATTTTGCGGGCGCCAAGGCGCCACTTTACTTTTACATTGAGCGCCAAGGCGCTGGGTTCAATTCCTCATAATATCAAATTCCCATATTTATTACATTAATAAGCATTAAGCTTGAAGTATTCCAGAGAAGTAGGAAGTGATCCTGAAGTACTAAGTTATTCCACGCCAGCAAGGATCACCTGTGCTGGGTGAAGATGTATATATTCTATTGGTTGACATGCAATAAGCGCCAAACCTAGATTAATAATTACCCAAATTAGAGGGGTGTTAGCATGTCCTAGAAGACATTGTTAGAAGCCCAGGAATTAATCTTTGCAGAAGGTATAAGAAGGATGAATCACTCACAATAAAAAAGGAAGCTTTAATCTTGAACCGCCTTTGACATATCTTTAATCTGGTTGACCTTTATCCTAATCCTTAAGTGCTTCTGTGCAATCAGACACCATTGCTGGACAATACTCCTGGCTCCATTCAATCCTGGCTCCTCTGATACAATAATACTCATATCCTCACATATGCTGTATTCAAGCAAATGTCATGTGCCTTTAATCTCAATAATTGTGGCACTGTAATGCAAAAAGCGCAATGATCATAATTGTAATATCCAGGAAATTTGGAGTCCAGGGGAACAGTTTTTGAACATCAAAGTATTAAAATTAATTATGAAACAGCCAGCCAAAAAAAACAAGCATAAACAGTTAATAATCTCACAACAGCCTTGGAGACAATCTCAGGCACCTTGGGTGTTGTCAGGAGCAAAAGCAGGGTTGAATTCAAAGCAAAAACAAGAAAATTCAAAGTAATAATAAGAATTTATACTGGCTTTAACTAGAATTTTAAGTTCAAACTTGGTTTTTAAAAGCAAGAGTTTAACTAGACAATAGCTAAGTGTTAACACTGTCTCTAGGAGTTTTGAAAAGACAGCTGGGCTCAGAAAAGACAAGGATAAGGTAAGTTTTAAAGTGGAAACAACTAACACTTTGTAGATTGATAAGAGAAACTCAAAGCAGAGTTTCAAAAAAATAAAATTTCAAGTTTTTAGCAACAAAATTCAGGGCTTTAATGAGAATGGAAAATTGACAAGCAAGGGACTTGTCAGAAATTGCGGACCATGGTATTTTATCATCCGCCAGATGATATCCTAAGTCTTCTAATATTAGGAAAGTACAGAGAACCTGTGACTTTGGCATAACCTTTGGCCCGGAATATTTTGTTGCCATCAGAAGTAGCAAGTCTGACAGGGCCCAAGGCCCAAAGTATTTGGGACAGTTCTTCCTACTTCTGGATATATGTTCATAAGTTGTTGTCCCTACATTTTACTATAGGGTTTAATACTGTATGGTGACAGTATGCTATTTTGTTCTCCATTAATAAAGCCTTAAGAGAGAATCACATTGAGGAATTAAGACTTGGATCAATCATTAAGTTGTTAAGAAATCATTAGTCTTTTATTCTAATGGACTGGCTTTAAGGTGGCTTGCCTGTCTGCATTTTATCCGAGTTAGCTCACAACGCTAAAGGAGACAGAAGTAGCATTAGGGCAACACGGCAGGAGGCCCAGCCTTTTTTGGGTGGTTTTAATGGAAGGCTAAATTGACATATTCCACAGATTGGTATTCTTTCTGTCTACCTGGGCCACTTCCAGGGCTAGCTAGCCAGTGGTTGGCTACTAGTTCACGGAGATGATTGTTTCACTTAATCAGAGCTACTCTAATACAATAGGCTCAAAGCCTTTTATCTTAGAGTGGTTGGCCTGATGGCCCAGTCCATGTTGGACTCTTCTAGATATAATGTAGATGACAGTTCATATGGCGGCCCTCTTGTTCTAGGATTTATTTAAAGTTTTAGAATAGTAATTATTATGGGAAGCATGTTTGAGGTGGTGGTTGAGGTGGATTAATTAATGAGCAGTAATTGCAAATACCATTAATTAATTGTAATGCATGAGTATGTTGATGCCAGGATATGATTTGATCACTGATCCCACAACCTGCGGCCCACATTATTTTGTTGAAATCCTTCCTAAGAGCAATTAACTGCTGGCCTGCATCAATTTGTTGAAACTATTAATTAGTCAATATCCAGAAATCCTGAAAGGACTCAAAGTCTCCTTGCTTTGTTAAAAGGGGTGATTTGCTAGGGATTTGATCACATGACCACTTGAACTGCATCCAGTTGGTTGGAGGAGAAGTTTTGCTAGCCAAGGCTAGGAGTGCTGGAAAGTTTCAAGCTAATTTCTGCAGCTTCACCTGATTGGCTGGAGGGAATCCCAGGAATTTGAGATTTTTTTGACTTTCTGTGCATTGATGTGGCATCTTTTGATTGGTTGTTTCTGATTGTTTTTAAAAGTGGGTGACACCATGCCAACAAGTAATCCAAATTAATCAGTGTTTTTTCCCAGGGTGGGGCAATCAGAGCCAGAGGATCTGCGGGGTAAGCTAGAACAAATATCTCATCTACAGTGTGTGCCAAATCCCCTAATGAGTCAAGCAGCTTGGCTGTTGTTTTGGGACTTTTCTTGGTGCAACAGGGGAAAATGGTTCAATCCAAAGCCAAAGGGGGCAGTGAATTTACAACCAAAGACTTCTGGATGGGACCATATATTCCATCAACCCTGTCAATGTAATATACATCACACCAGAGTTGAGCAGACATAGTCTCATTTACAATCCCCAAATTTTGCAGACAGTTGGGCTGCAGGGTGACAGGAGGTCATAAGGACCAAATATGTGGGCAGGTGATTATATTTGTCCTTAAAGAGGCAGGTTTGGATTGTGTATTAATATTTCTCTTGAATGAAGGTATCTGGCTTGTGTTGTCAGGAATGACAATTTTGTTATAACCAAACCACAAAGTATGAAGCCAGGGCTGAAGCATGAACAAAACCCTTTGCAAACTACCAGTTCTAAAGACTGGGAACTTGGCAGCCCACAACTAATTGATAAGTCACCTTTCAAGAAATTCAATGCCAACCCACCAGGACCTGAACCCTTAGCTGTCCCACAGGATTCTGCAAGCAAACTGCCAGTGCAAGAGGCCAGTAGTTTCCCCAAGGTACTAATACTTGATATCAGAGGTTTTCTCATTAAAATGTACAAGTCTCCCAATGAGAGTTGTTCCAAACTCCCCTGAAGCTCAGGAAGTAGCACTGAACCCAAATGCTCACCCAATACCCAAGTTGTCAAACAGAAGGATTCAAAATTTTCTTATCCCAAAGCAACCAGTGGCAACCTGCCAGTGCCAAACACCACCCTGCCATCTAAGACCCCTGATGCCAACCTGCCCAAGCTCAAGAGACTCAATCAGAAAATGAAGCCTGGTAGCGTGGTATAAGTACCTGCCAGACCAAGATCAATCCCCATTATCATTTTAAAATAAAGGTTGAGATATTGGTTTCCCTAATTTTTGCCGTATTTTATTTTTGTCATCTGCCAGTTAACTCAAAGATTATCTGACCCTCCTGCCAACCTGCCAGCAACGTATTGTCTGTTGGGTGCTTCATTTGGTCCTGTCCATTTCACAGAATACCCCTTGAAGCCTGAGTACAAGGATTTCACCTCAGACAAGATATTAGCACAGAATCTCTTGGCCTAAACTAAAGCATTAACCAGATACAACAGGAAGGGCCCTTGGCACGTTACTGAGTCCCACTTGTTCAGAGATAAATACAACTTCCTCCCTACCTACCAATTAGACATGTAACTGCCTGTCACTCCCAAGCCTATGCCTGCATCCAATGCTGAACTTTCCCTAGACCATACCAACAAACTATTTGAGATAGTGTGGGTGGCAACAGCACCTATGTTGACACTTTGTTGACATGATCACTGAAGACTCAAAACTATAAATCTCCTATGTTTTTTGCTAGTTGCACTAGCTTAATTCTTTTTTTAAAGCGTTCAGGGGTGCAAACCCAGAAAACACGACATAAATGTGGCCATTTTGACACAATTTAATATTAAGCTTGATCAAAATCTTGATTTAATCAGATTTTTCCTTTATGTTTACTAATAAAAATTGGCTTATTTTTTGTTTTCACGACGTAAAAGTGTCAATGCTAACAATTTTTAAGCATAACTTATTTTTAATAACAAAACTGAAACATCTACAACAAAGAAATTAAGTGAGAATTTAAAAAAATTATTTCTTTAATATATAGAAAAAGACATTACACATACAGTAGATTGTTAAAATGTTCATGTTATAAATATATATGTGACACTTATTCTGGCTTTAATATAATAAATGGATTGGTGGCTAACAGGGATCCAATAATTTAAGCGTGAGTTACTATGTAAGTTGCTATAGAATCTATTATTAAAAATAATGTTGATACTCAGAAATGCCGTTTATTTGCTTGTGATTATCCACCAAGGTGGAGTTAAGCAAATTAAAGTGGCACAATTAAGCTTAAATTAATATGTCATCTCATATAAAGAATGTTGTAAGTGATGTTGTCAACATTTTACCCTTTTCATTATCTTAACCAACCTGTTAACAACTTTTAGTATACCAAATGGTAAAATATCATATTCCCACCCCCAAAATATTATATTTAATAAAGAAATACTTAACTTTGACTATTTTTTAAATTATTTTCATATGTTTTTTTAATTTTATTATGTGAACAAAAATACACAGAAAACAGTTAATATTTGCTAGCCTGTGTAAATTTAATTAAGTGTACTATGTTTTTTTCATAGTAAATTTTCAATAAAATGTTGACAGTAAGAATGTTGTCAAAAATAATGTCTACAAATTTTCTAATTATCAGTGAGAATTCAGCCTTTTTTACTAATTGTCACTCATAATGTTGACGCTTTTCAGTTCTCACATATAAAACTTTATGTTTTACATAATAAAATAATCTGCTTTTTTGATATGATTTTATTTTTAAATTTTCTCTTTCATATTTTCTAATTTTTAAAATAAAATCTATATCTAAATATAATACTTTTACAAATTTCTCTTAACTATTAAATTGTTATTTATAACTTTAATAAAATAAAAACTTTATAAGTATTTTTTACCCTTTAAATGCCAACAAAAGCCATATAAAGTTTAATTTTATAAATTATATTTTTTAAGTTGTTTTGTTTGCTTTTTAAATACATTGCTTTATTTTAAACCCTTTTACTTATCATTTTAGGACAAGAACACCTCTAAACAGCCCAAAGGAACCCAGTGTCCCTCTAAGCCCACAAAAACCATCAAGAAGAAGCCTGTCTCATCAAAGAAGACCACTCCCAAGCCCTCCCTTGCACTCTCTCTTTAGAAGAGCCCTGTTCACTTCACTGGGGGAGAGGAAACTGATGGTTCCTTTACAGATCACAGTTTCTACAACTTGGCTTCAGATAATGAGCCAACCAAGAAGCAGCACCAGGCCAAAAAGACCCCACCCAAGGATAAGTCTCCTGCACACAAGGAGCACCAAGATAAGTCCCCTTCTGGTTCCTCCACCACCAAACTCCCCCTTCAAGCTCATCTGGGGATGATACAAAGCCCCACCCTGATTACTTCCCTGGCTTCCACCATGCTCCTGCTGGCCCCTGGGATCCTCTGGTGGACCACAATATCTGCAATGTTGACAGGAAGTTCAAGGTTCTGTTCACCTTACCAAAGTTTTTCCCCATCATGAGTGTTAAAGGTGGGCTGGCCATGGTGGCCAATGGATACATCTTCTCATGCAACAATGCCAACTGGGGCTTCAAGAGCCACCATTACACCTGTGAGGACCGCTCCTGCCCAGTGCGGCTCAACACTGAGCGCTGGGACCTGGTCCAAACCATAAAGGGCGAGCATACCTGCATCATGTCCAATACCACCATAGCCTGCCTTCTCAAATGGTATCTGGTGCAGGTCATGCCCACCTCAAAAGACCTTTCCCTAACCCAGCTGGCTGTGCTTGCGTACAAGTACTTCTCCCCCACCAACCTCAAGAGGATGCTAACCCACACCCAGTTGGTCAAGTTTGTGAGTGATAGTTGCCAAGTCTCAACCCCCTGGCCAAGAGTGCCACTAACATCAAGGACCTGGTCCTCACTGATGCCCTCAAGAAGACAGAGGATGGTGAGATGTTCCTCCTCCATGACAATGGGCAGGAAGTAGAGGATAGGATTGTAGCCTACACCACAACCCAAAACCTGGAGCAGCTGAACACTGCTACCACCTGGCTGTGCGACAGAACATTTGCTACTTGCCCCCCTCTCTTCAAGCAGCTTTGGGTCCTGCATGGGCAGTTCAATGACCAGGTCATCCCTCTTGTTTTCTTTCTCCTTCCTGGTGCCAAGAAGGAGGTATATGCCAGAGCTTTCAAGATTGTCCGGGATGCTTTGAGCTTCCTTCCCACCAACCAGCTCCCCCCTCCCACCCACACCACAAGGGCCAATCCCTCCTCCGCTGAGAAGGATGAGGCAACCTTAGCTGCTGAGCAGCTAGCTCATGCGCGCTCACTTGGGCCAAAGGTTATAATAATGGACTTCAAGCAGGCTCAGTCCAGAGCCTTCCAGGCCACCTTTGATGGAGAAGACAAGGGCTGATTATTCCATTTTTGGTAGGCCCTTGTCAAGAATCTAAAGAGTGAGAAGGACCTTTTTAACAAGTATCTTAACAATGGTAAGGGTAAGTGCCGCTTCACCCTGACCCAGTTTGCTGCCTTGGCTTTTGTGCGCCTGGAGCATACTGGGCTTGGCTTTGAGGCCCTCCAGGAGGATGCTTATATCAAGAAGCACTCCACCATCTTTGAAGGCTACCTGGAGTACTTTGAGCAGCAATGGGTGGGCAAGAAGGTGACTGCCCGGAGAGGTAAGAGCGGGGCCAATGCCCCTTGGAACTGTCAAGGCGCCTGCCTCAAGGGGGAGATGAAGACCACCTCTAGCCTTGAGGTTTGGCACAAGCACTTGAAGACCAAGTTTGGGACTAACCCCAAGTTCAACAAGTTCTTCTCCAAGCTGCAGGAGAAGCAGGCCCAGACTGTCTCCAAGTTCCGCAACCTGGCCAACCGGGTGGCCCCCAAGAAGAGGAAGTCCAAGGAGCAAGACTACCAGGAGGACGTGCAGAAGGTAGTGAAGAAAAAGTACAAGGTGGCGGAGATCAAGAAGTACCTAGAAGATGTTGCCACTGCTCTTTATGGTGGCTTTAATTAGCCCAATAAACCTTGCTTTGCTTTGCCTGTCTATTTTTTACTTTTTAATTTTAATGTTTACTTTATTTTATAGATATCAATTATCTTTTTAGGTATAAATGGTAAGTTTCAGATACAGTTTCAATGTGGTTTTGTAAGAAATATCTTATATTTTGTTAATTTATCTTTAAGGCATGAGATTTTTTCAGTTATGCTTATGTAAAGTATAATAAATTAAATATTGAATTTTCTTATATTTTGTAGTTATTATGATATATAAAATATCTAGATTTTTGGTTCATTGGAATTTTAATTCTTATGGGAATAAAAATAAATTTAATAAAGAGTATAAATCAAATAGTAAATTGAAAAATAGTTGCTTATATCTACTTATTCTTATTACTTATAGTAATTTTTTGTTGTATTTTTGAACTCTATGGGGTCATTTTTAATATAATAAAGTATTTAAAAATATATTTTTATATTTAAAATGTTCAGAGTAAAGTGTGCTGTTACTTAAAAAAGTGTTGACATCCAGGAGACAACATTATGTAAAACTGGGTTGTCACTTTACTGTAGTGTCAACATTTTTAGTGTTAACATAGGCGCTGTTGCTGTATGAGGTTCTTGTCTTCCAGTCCCCAAAGTGTGTCCTGGATTGTAGCCAGGGACCAGCTGGAAGGGATTATATTCTTTAGTAGAAAAAGGGGTCAAAATGGGCTTTTATTTGCTTTCAGAAGGAAGATCCCCTTAGAAACCTTCTGGTATATGGCCTGGGGGTCTGGGAAACAATAGATATATGCCAAAACTTGAAGTCCTCCAACATTCTCTTGGATTCCTTGTATTTGGTCTTAAACTCCTGCACTTTATTTTTGGACTCCTGCTCTTCATTCCTGGACTCCTTCTTCTTTCTTGACTTCAGCTCTTTTATCTTAAGCTCCAGCTCCTTTATCTTGGTCTTCAGCTCTCTGTATAGCTCTAGTTGCTTGTTATCCCACTTAATCTAGCCCATGAAAAGTCTCAGATTGAACCCCTGTTTATAGCTCCTTGTCTCAGTCCTTGTTTCTTTCAGAACTCTGGTTTTCAAGGCTTAAACTATCCAGTTTCTTCTGCTCTGCAATATATTAAACCTTTTAACTTACTTCAGCCAATTAAAAATAAGCTTTTTCTGCTTTATTCCCTTATTTTTTAGGCTTAAACCCTTCAGTTAAAACCCTTAAAACAGTGATCAAACAAGATTTGGCCTTCAGCCAATCAAATGCCCAGATTAAACTTTTTTTTGAAACATTTACCCTAATGACTTGCTCTTGACCCTGGTTTGAACCTGGCACTGTCTTACTCCGGATAAACACTTGCTCCACATTGCAAACAGTTTTGCTGTGATTCCCATCACGTTTCTCTGGGCAAACTTGAGCGCTTCCACATATATTTTACTTAGGGGATTTTCAAACCCTAATTTTTTCTTGTTTCTTTGAGTTTCCCCGCGTTTTCTCAACATTTTGGCCCTTTGAACTTGCCTGTTGCTTGCTTCTTGTCTCTCTTAATCATTTTGGCAAAATTCCAGCTTTTTTCTTTAAAGTTTCTCTATACTGTTTCTGGCCTCTCTGACTCCTCCTTAATTATTCAATTCCTTATAAATTTACACTCTATTTTCTGTAAATTATTTCCTTTTTCCTAATTATTTCTTACTATATGATATTTATCCTAATCTTTTTATCATATCTTTTGGCAGTTTAATTAATTATTTTACTGCTTCTTTCCTATTATTAATCCTACTTCCAATAGTCCAAATCCAGCATTATTGCTCCTTAATCTGCTTCTGCTGGTCCTTCTCAACCAACCTCCAGTTTACCAGCTAGTCCTGCTCCACAATCTTATAGTTCTTCAGCTATTCCTTACTATGATCCTCCAGTCCTTCAACTAGTCTTCACTAAGATCACCTAGTCCTTCTTACTAGTCTTCACTGTGAACTTTTCCTATGGACCATTTTGGTTCCATTTTCAGTCCCTGCTATCAACACCTCAGAATCAGGCAATAAGTCTTCCTCAAGTGAGTTAGTGTTTGACTGGGACCCCATAAATGACCACCACTATAGTCCATCAATCACATACAATCCTCATGTCTTTGCAGTTGTTTTTACTTACTCAAGTGGTTAGTCCTGAGATTTCAAGCGCAAAGTGACCAACTTTACTTCCCAGAGGCCTGGTCATACCAAGTTTTACAGCTGCTTCCCCAAGCAGCTATCCTGATACTGCCTCTGAGTATATCCATGCCCCCAGTGGTAGCTTTAGGACCTCCCCAAAGCCTCTAGGGAAACACAGACAAGGAAACTTTACTAGTCTGCCAGTAGGTAAGATGCTTATCCACAGACTTCCTGTGAGCGCACAAGGGCACATAGAGTTATCTTAGCTCCTCCCTTCCCTAGCTTTCAGGTAATTCTCCCCTGACTACAACAATTTGTGCTCCATTTACAATGAGTAAAATCCACAAAATGAGATATTGACACTCAATAAAGAACAAAAATGGGAACAATTAAGGTCAAAAAGGACCAGGACGGGATTCAAACTCTGAACCTCTTCAGAAATATAAGTGTTAATGTTAGTGGAGAGTTTGGGTATAGATTATCTATTAATAATGAAGTTATTCATTCAATTTTTGTTTTTGCTCTTGATCCTAACTCTAGAAAGGTAACATATTCAATAGCATTGTCACCAACCACTTGTCCTTTGATTAGCTGCTTGCTCAGCAGTTTTTGCTTCCATTGCTTATAACTAGCCCAGCTGCACTTGATGTACTTTCCTGCATATACTATATGCAAACCTGCTTTTTTCAGATTATACCAACTAGTGTATGGATCTTTTATCCCTGCATCCAATGTTTCTCTTGATTTCTAGGTGAGATATCCAATCAGGTAAGCAAAATCCTGGCTAAAATCCTCTTAGCAGGTTTCTACCCTAAGAAACCTGTGGTTTAACCCTCTTGTTACCTTATTTTTTACCCTTTACCCTATTTTTTTATTTACCAAAGCAGTATTTAAGGGCAGTGTTGTAACTGTGCTGTTTTGGCAGAGTTACAAGGGGGGAAATATTTGTAACCTAGATATTATTCTTTATTGGAAGATAGTTATTATATAGACATTGTGAATCATGGATAACAGGAACATGATTGTGGTAATCACTTGTTTGGATGAAGAAGGGGGTGGCTTGATCCTGATAATGAGTCAAGCGCCAAATTGAGGTATCCACTGTAAGGGATCATCATTTGTTCATGTTGTTGGATTTAGAAATTTGAGTTGACTTCCTAGTTTGGCTTCAAGTCACTGGATAGTTGGGTTGTGGGACACAAACACACTTAATCAGAACCTTGCTGGCGGGCCAAGTCTGCTATTCTAACACCCCCTGGCTGAAGGTTGGCCTCCTCTGGGGGTAGGCTGTTGGGGAGGTTGTCAGGGGCCTGGGCACCATATTAGACTAGCTGTTGTTTTTGTGGCATATAGGACAGTTTCTAGTTTTTTTGTTTTGTTTTGCTTTACAGGGTCTTAGTCAGTCAAGATGTAGGACTTTATCTTGATTGCGTTTGCTGAGTTCTTGCACAAGATAAGTGTTTTTTGTTTACCTTTAAGGTTATAGCGCATGTTAGAGTAAATTGGTAAGCTGCATTATTCAAAGAGAGGCAATGAGGATAGAGTAAACACATTGACAATTGTTTGAGAAGTAGGAAACCAAATTGGGAGGACGGCTTGATTATCTTGGTGCCTCTGGCAGTATAACAGAGGATGGAGATAAAAATTGTCAAAATGAAAATGACTTGCAGGGGTAAATTAGAGATAGAGCCCAAATACAGCACCATGCAAAGAGCAGGTGGGGTTGCGCCCACGGAATCTATGGCAAGCTTGATCATGACAACGGCTAATTGGTCAAGAATGGGGCAAACAGCCCCAGATGAGCCATCATTTTTGGGAAGACTTTCTTTTATTTTTTAGTGAAAATAAGCTATCTAGAAACAAGTTTCTAGAGGGGAAATGGGGAGGTCTTAAGAGAATTCAGGATGGAGCAGGAGAGGATTCCAAGGCTTCTGATTGGCTGGCCAGAATATTTTCAACAGTTGGTGGTCCTGCATTTGAATTTGAGTCAATGTCATCATAATTTGAAAAAATTTGGCAACCAGCGGGTTGAGCGCTGCCATCCCCAAATAGTGTATAACACATAATTTTCTTGTCATAATTATTTGAGGAAAAATAAGGCAAGTCCAGATTTTTGAGGGCTATTTGGGCGACCCCAGCTTTGACCCATTTTTATCTATGACAGCATTTAAGTCATCAATTTCTTTCAGGGGGTTGGCTGTGGTTCTTTGCTAATTTCAGGTTTTACAAGGGCGCACTATCTCTTCCATTTGATTTTCTACCATAACAGCACACCCCCACTTTTTTGGGCTGTAACTTGCTCTTAACTGTGTTCATTACCCAGAACTTGTCACCAACTTTGTGTCTGTTTGGATGAGGAAAAACATATTTTGCAAATTTTCTCTTCTTTTTCAACTGATCACTCTTGGCTTGAAGGATTTGAGGTGCTGAATGAGGGTGAACCTTGTTGGGCATTTCTGGCTTGGGTCCTCTGAGAGCTTGAATTATATTGGGTTGTGTGCTATAAACAAGCTTGAAGGGGCTTTTCCTGGTGGATCTGATCACACGGGTCTGGCATACAAGCAATGCAGTCAGTAGCTGCTTATATCAGTCCTCAGGTCTCCTGGCAGTGATCTTGGCCAGGGCCTGCACCTGGCTGCAATTCAGCTTCTCTACTCATCTATTGGCCTGAGGATGGTAAGGTGTTGTCACTGTGTGCTGGACCCCATTCTTAGTGAGGTATACATTGGTGTTCTTTGAGGTCAATTCCTTGCCCTTATCTTTTATCAGAAGTTCTGGCTTTCCAAGCTTACTAATGATTTCTTTGCCTATGAATTTTCAAACACCATTGTTGTAAATTTTGCCATTAATGCTATTTCAATATGACCTTCAAATAATGATATGTGCAAAGATTTGGTCAGTTTTGCTTTTGATTTAGGAAATTCCTCCCCTTCTGCAAATGGGTCTGGTTCAATATCCACTCATTCCAGATTATTGTACCTGTCCAGGACTGATCCTGGTATGGCCTCATCCCAATGTGACCCCTTCTGCCACTCTTTCTACCTAATGAGTGATCATTGACCCTTGTCTACTATTTAAGTAGAATCATTTCTCCTAATAAAGAGAATTTTATCCACATTTGCATTGGCTTTAATATTCTTGAATCTTTTTCCTTTCCTTTTTGACAAAAGGAATTTCACATCTTGTATTCCAGGAAATTAAGGTATATATCCTTAATTTTGCCCTGAAGGCTAACCCAAGGCTAGCTTCAAACCTCAAATCTTTTGTTATAAAGATTTCCTGCTGTGTCCTCCTGGATCTGTCCCCAGCAGCCAAACACAACAAAATGGTGCTCACTACAGGAGCTGCAAGCCCCTTGGTTACCCTGCTCTTATGTGCATTCTCTGGTTCTTCTCCTTTGTTTCTGACGTACCCAAATAACCTAAAGTTTCTAGTTCTCCTCTAGAAGAAGACATCACCAATGCCCCCTCAACTCCCATGGTACTGATGCTGTTTCCTTGGCCCACGTGGGCCCCCTTCTAGCTTTCACTCTCAACTACAAGCAAGCTTGTGCTGTTGTCTGCTTTCTCCTCCACTCAGGTACTGTGGTAATGCACACTATCCCTGGTCTCTGTCCTGGGTACGCTTCCAAAGATCTGTACTCCTTCCTTTTGGATTTTGGTCTCCCCGCGCTGATGGAGTCTAGGGATACTATTGGTGTGTTAGTCAACCAGTTTATCCAATCCATCCTGGTTCACCATCATCTTGTATTAGGATCCCAGAACCAGCTTTTAAATGCTGTAGCCACCACTGTCTCAAACAACCATGCTCAAAATATGGCATATCAAGAATGGTCCCACAGCCTCTTTGTGTGTATTTTGGATAACCAGCATGACTTGCTGGCCTCCCAGAAGTACCTAACCTTGTCACTGAATTCCCTTCTCTCCTTGCTCCCTGGGTATATCAAGGATCAACTGTGCAAATTGAATAAGCATCAAGCAACATGGTGTGGTCAAATCAAGGCCTCTCTTCTAAAGCATTGTCAGGATTTTGAGACTCTGGTTACCAAACTCAACCAATTTTGGGAGCATATTAATTCCCAACTTGAACTGGTTGGGACTCATGTCAATACCTGGGGCCGCCACCTACAACACTAATATGATCTGGATAAAGTTGCACTAGGCAACACTCTGTATCAAGTACAAATTTACGTGGATGATAGAGTATCATCCATTGAGGTGACTCCTCCCGCTCCTCCTGTTGAGGTCCTGTCTAACTTTGAATCCAAATATGAGAAGCAAAGCTGAGCTCAAAGCTACTAATTGATGTCAATATTCTGTTCAGAACCTCCTCCAGTAGAATCTATACCTGACCCTTACATTTCCTTGCTCACCAACCAAATAGCTACATTGCAAGGAGAAATCAAGTATTTGAGACAATGCCTCTCTAATCCTGATGATTCATCCTCTGAGTCTGAAGGTGAAGAAGATGAGGCCACTAGTACTCCGCTCATAGCAACTATGGTTATTGCCTTGGCTTTGAAGGCAATCCCAGGCCAACTGCACTCTTGCCTTGGATCAGGTAGCAGAAGTAACAAATGATGTTGCTGATAGACAGGATGCATTGAAATGGAGGTACAAAACCTCTCTTGCTTTGACCAAGACAATGAATGGACAGGTTATTTTTTGTTTGCTCAAACCACTTCCTGAACACTTGCCTCAATGAGATTGCTGGCACCCTATTGGTGAATAGATTAAGATTGATGAATTTGGAGCTGCTACTGCTACTGCTAGAGATATTAGTGGACAAAACAGCTTTACCTTGGATAATTCTAGAGAAGAGCCTTAGACTCCTCTGGGATAGACAACCTGATGCTGAATCTGAGTTTGAGGGCAATCCCCATATTAAAGTCTTCAACCCAGGTGACAACAGCAAATCTCCTCATTGTCCATTGACCCTAATTATAAGCCTTTGTTCAAAATGATAATCAACCCTAAAACCTCTACCATTGCTGCCTTTCTGACAATTTACAAGACTGTAATGTGTGGGCCACTGATGAACAGAAGGAGCATATTCGCACTGTCTGCATCCCACGTGTCAAGAAGATGTGGTCCTGAAGCTCCCCCTTTATTGTCACTTGGGAGGACATGAAGCGCCTCTTTATTGAGCAATTTGGGAGGAGATCTCAGCTTGGAAGTCAAGAAGGATGCGTTTGGCCTGTTGCCTATAAGTCCAAAGAGACCCTGGCTGAATTTGCTGATTTTTCTACATTTGAAGGACAACAGTTGATCACCAGTTTGTCAGTTAACTCCCCAAAAGCATAGACTGCATGTTCAAACGCTTTGAAGGTGAACCAACTCTAACTCTACACTTCAGGCCATAAGTATTCCCTTACTTCAATTAAGAGTATCAGACCTCTTACAGGACATCAGTGACCCATGGGGGTACCTTTGTATGTGAAATAAGGCCAACAATGCTGGAATCACCTCCTGCACTCCGCGCATTATGACCCTAGGCTCAAGTGGGCAGTCTAAGAACCAAGGATGTCTAACTGTGGTTAAAAGGACACCATATGTACCTGCACCAACCCTTGGGTAGAGGGTTGTGATCCAAAAAGAGCAGGCGGGAAAAGAGATTAACAGAGGCAGAGACACTCTCTGCTGACCAATCCCCCATCTCCTCCTGATCCCTCTTCTGACAAGGAATCTTACCCCTCGGCTGGCCCAACTATGCTTCACTTGTTACATAACCTCTCCAGTGATCCTGAACCCAAAGATTTGGACTCCAATGAGTCTGATGGTTATGGCTACTCTGTGCTGGAAGTTCCAGAGACAGTTTCTGTACCTTACAAGCTGCTTTCAGGAAGAACCATGACTACAATTTGCCCATCTTTGGGTAAATAGGAGCCATAGTGTCATCCTTACTTAGCACAAGCCCATTGTCCCCCTGTCTTGTTAGATTTCTTTGAAGAGGCTGCTGAGCTAGCAAGCTCTTGAGAATGTGATATCTCTCCCCTTAAGACTGTTATAAAGAAATTCCTGCCTTACAATGCATGTTGACAAAATGGGAGAAGGAATTGGGAAGCTGCCTCTGAGACGCTCTAGCTGTCTTGCCCCCTTTGGGAAAGATACTACTAGTGTATGAAAGTATTGGTCCAAAAGGTAAAAATCAAGGCTATCTTAGACATGGGCTCTCCAGTCAATGTGGTATCATCCAAGCTAATAAAGAATCTTAAATGGCCCCAACCTCAGCCTTCCCTCATTCATACTAGGCCTTAGCTGGCATGGCCCAAACCTAGGTCATTGGTGCCTATTCTGCCCTGCCAATGAGGTTTGGGAGAGCTTCTTGTAACATCCCCTGATGTTATTCTAGAAAACAAAAGCTACAATCTCCTGGTTGGTACCAATTCCTCCAATAAAATAACGGCATTGTAAACTTACAAGATGGATACCTTGCTTTTGCTCTTAGGATATGAGGTTTCTTTGATCTTTGAGGAACCTCTGCGCCTCCCAGGAAAACGTCTTAAGACTTTTGTGCTTGGTACCCCACAGGTATCTTTTACCAACTCAAGTACAGGACTCATTCTTCCAATATGTTTCCCTCCTCCTTCTTGTCCTGGGAAGGGTGTGCCTCTTCTTGCCCCTGCAGCAGTCACCATCTTTCCTGGCTCCCAAGTGATTATAGGCTCCCAGATATCCTGAAAACTACCTGAAAAATCATTTCTTGAGCTATATTCACCTGATTTCTTAAGCCGTAGAGAGCCTCAGTTATTCCCTGGAATTTTGGACCGGACTCATAAAGAGCCTGTGCAGCTGTTGTTGGCTAACCTGACTGCCCTGCCTATTCAGGTGACCAAGGTCCAGGTTGTTGGACATGGTTGCATAGTTAGTTCAGAGCAAGTGGCGTCCTCTACCCCTTTGGAACAATTAGTGATTTCAACTTGCCTGAAGGAGACCCTCAGGTTTTCTCCCTGTTCACTGCCGCAGACTTCCCACAACTGTCACCCATTCAACAAAAAGATGTTCTGGAACTGCTAGACCATTTTAAGGATATCTTTGCCTCTGGACCACTAACTATGATCTAGAAAAGGGGATTATCTACCAAATAGATACAGGTGATGCCCCACCCTTTTTTACCAAACCTTATTGCCGCAGCAGGGTAGAGGATGCTCAGGTATCTAAAGAGCTCAAGCAACTCCTAGATGCAGTACTCTTGGCTCCTTCCCAAAGTCCTTGGGCCTCTCCTTTACTGATTCTCAAGAATAAAGATGGTAGACATTGCATTGTAATGGACTATTGCCGCCTGAACTCTCTCACTAAGAAAAACTTGTACCCCTTGCCCAGGATTGACAATGCTCTTTGACGGCTGGGTGGTTCCAAGTTTTTCTCAGCCATGGATCTAGCCTCTGGATACTGGCAAGTTGACTTATCTCCCTAAGATCAAGAAAAGGCTGCGCTTATCACCTCAGAAGGCATTTTTAAACCCACTTGTATGCCCCTGCTACATTTTAACAGGCTATGGACTCCATCCTACAAGACCTAAAGCTCTCTTGTGTCCTTGTATACCTTGAAAATATTACTGTGTTCAGCTCCACCTTTACCAATCATTCAGACCACCTCAAAGCTGTCTTCATCAAAATTTGGGAGGCAGGCTTAAAACTCAAACCCTCTAAATGCTCTTTCTTCAAGGAACAACTTGAATTCTTGGGCCACAAGGTCACTCAAACTGGAATACACCCTATGAATAATAAGGTAAAAGCTATTTACAAGAAGCAGCCCCCCACAAATCTACAAGAGGTCTAAGTCTTTCATGGTATGATGGGGTACTATTGCCAATTCATCCCTGATTTTTCTGAACTATGCAAACCCCTTGTCCAGCTCCTTTGCAACGTACCCTTTGAGTGGACTGACAGCCAACAACAGTCTTTTGAAGCGCTGAAAGCCAAACTCAAGGAGGCTCTCATCCTAGTCTACCCTGATTAAAATAAGGAGTTAATCTTTTACACCAACGCTAGCAGAGTAGCTGTGGGTGTCATCTTAGCCCAGCTTGACAATGAAGGCATTGACTGACCTGTGGCCTATTCTTCATGAGTCCTCAACAAACACAAGAAGAACTATAGCGTCACTGAGAAGAAATGTTTGGCAGTGCTGCATGCAGTGAAACAGTTTTGGCACTACATTTACAGGACTCACTTCATGATAGTTACAGACTACTCATCCCTTAAGTGGCTGCAGCAATTAAAAGAGCCCAAAGGTCAACTGGCCTGTTGGGCCTTACGCTTACAAGGATACAATTTCACTGTAGTCCATTGTCCTGGTGCGCAACACCAGAACACTGATGGTTTGTCAAGGATGCCTATACTAGCTATTGATCCTACAGATTCCAATCACTTATAAAAGTTGATAGGTTATACTGACGCCTGGACCACTGAGCCAGAAGACATTTTTTTGACACTGCAAGCACTATCTAAGGATACTGTTATTTGAGATAGACAACTCTTCAAGAGAGTCAACAACGCTTATCTCCCCTACCTCTGTCCCAGCATGAGGGTGGCCATCATCCTCCATGCCCACATTGACACTGAACATGGAGGCATAGCAAAGACTCATGACTGGTTGTGCAAGAACTTCTATTTGGAGAATATGCGCCTCCAAATCCCTGATGTCCTTGCCTCCTGTCATTTTTGTCAGCTCCAATGCCTCTGACCTTCACAGCATCAGTTCAAGCTTACCCCCTAAGTATACCTTCAACATTGTGAGTATTGACGCTTTTGGGCCTCTCCCTTGTTCTAGGTCTGGGTGTCAATTCATCTTGGTAGCTGTAGATCACTTTAGCAAATGGTTTGAAGCCACAGCAACCAAGGATATAACTGCCAAGACCACTGCTAATTTCTTGTTGCAAGATATCTTCTACCGTCATGGTTGCCCTCAAGTCCTGCTTTCTGAAAATGGGATCAACTTTAATGCCTGCCTCATAATGTTCATTGTAGAAGCTATGAGCACACATCAATCCTTCTCTGCACTATATAACCTGTCAACCAACAGGATGTGGAGCAAGCAAATTCTACCCTTGTGTCCATCATGAGGAAGCTTACCCTCTCTGATGCCACTAACTGGGATATGTTTCTCCCTTCTGCCCTCTTTGTGTATAGACTCAGCAGACATTGAGTGACTGGCTAGTCTCCCTTTGCCATGATGCATAGACAGGAAGACACTACCCCCTCAATCTTGGGACCCCCATTGATCAAAGTTGACGCCTCTGCCAATCCTGAAGCTCATATCAAAGACTTGACTAATTGTATCATCAATATCCAAGCTACAGCCTATTCTACTGCTTACAAGGTCAAAGCTTTAGAACTCTCGCCCACCAATGCTTCCAGAGCCCCCTCCCTTAGTACCAAGTAGGTGACCTAGTCCTTTTTGATCAAAATTGTACTATAGGCTGTGCCCATAAGTTAGACTCCATCTGGGTTGGTCCTTGTGAAGGCACCTACAAGAAGGGTGTCAAGTATACTGTGAAGCTTCTGTCCTCTGGCTACCCCTTTGCTAGAGTTCACTCCAAATTCCTCTGCAAATATCAACTCCCTGTGTCCAATCTTGAGGGGGGAGATGTTGTAAATTGTGTCATTAATGCTATTTTGATATGGCCTTTGAATAATGATATGCGCAAAGATTTGGTTGGTTTTTCTTTTGATTTAGGAAATTCCTCCCCTTCTGCAAATGGGTCTGGTTCAATATCTACCCATTACAGAAAATCATACCTGCCCTTGACTGATCCTGGTATGACCTCATCCCAACATGACCCTTCTGCCACTCTGTCTACCTAATGAGTGATCATTGACCCTTGTCTACTATTTAAGCAGAACCACTTCTCCTAATAAGGACAAGTTTATCCACATTTGTGTTGGCTTTAATATTCACAAGCCTTTTCCCTTCCCTTTTGCCAAAATGAATTATTCATCTTGTATTCCAGGCAATTAAGGTATGTGCCCTTAATTTTCCCCTGAAGGCTAACCCAAGGCTAGCTTCAAGCCTCAAATCTTTTTTTATAAAGATTTCCTGCCATGTCATCCTGGATGTCATCTTCAGGAGCCAAACACAACAACCATTGCCTATATGAGTCTTCACTGCCTGTGCTACTGGCCAGCAAGTAGCAAAGTCAATGGTGGTGATGCTGTATTTCTTGGTGTTGTGTTTTCCAAACATGGGCCCCACAATATCAAGGGCCCATACCTTGAAGGGTAGCTGAGAGCAAATTAGCAACATAGACTTAGGCAGAGTGTCACTTTTTGAGTGACTTTTCACATACTTCACATTGGTCAAGAACTTTTTGGAAGTTGCAATATAGAGTTAGCCACCATGCCTTGTGCTTGAGGAATTAATAAAGGCTTCAGCTCTTGGTATGTCCTAAATCTCTATGATAGTTTATAATGGTGTTGACTCTTTGATGTGCAGGCATATATGAGATGAAGCTTCCATCAGTCATTTTTTGGCGTAGCGTCCCGCATATGTCTGTGAAGAGGTGTTCATTTTTGAAGACCATTTTTTTGGTGATGTCAGTAGTGCCTGGGGGAGCCTTTTTTTTTTTTTAGAGTACCAAGAGGGGCCATTCAGGGTCTAGGCCTTTTTCTCCTCTTGTAGCTCTGACGTATAAGCAAGAAAAAATGTCTGCCATGGCAATTTTGGGTCCTGGTTTATATCAGTGATCATGTTAAATCTTTTGAGAAGCTCTGTCCAGCGCACCTGGTTCCTGGATAGGTTGGTTTGTGTTTTGAAATATTTGAGAGACTTGTAATCAGTTAGGGCATTAAACTCCTCTTGACGCTCCAGGTAGCAGCGCCACTTGACAAGACAGTGTACAATTGCCAGTAGCTCCTTATTATGAATGGGGTAACAGTATTTGTTGTCTGCCAGTTTGTGCAACTTGTAGGCTAAGGGTAGGAAGTTGCCATTGGTGTTCTTGATCCGCAGTACTCCCCCAATGAATGCATCAGAGGCAACTGTCTCCATTTAATACTCTCTGTCTTTCTTAGGGTACTGTATAATGGGGGTGGTTGTAAGCTTTTCTTTTAGACACTGAAAATAGATGTCACATTGGGGGTCCATATAAACTTATATTTGGCACCAGTTATTGTGACAGAAATTGCAGGATAGTAAGAAGCTGTCTTCAAGTTGTGGGGAATCACCGCCCAAATACACATGGAGTTAATGAGTAACCACAAACTCAGCTTCAGATACTGTTTTGTAAAATTTCCAAATGAGATACTAGGGTTAATTAAAATAATTAACCCTAACCAAAGTAGCCCAAGATAAATAGCCTGTGAAACCATCAGATTATCTTCAGAATAAAATTCAGGACATTGAGATACAACCAGATTTTCAGTTTCAAAGATAGGTGGAACAACTCTAAGATTGGCAGGCATGGGATTAACATTGGTAAGAGTTGACAACAAAGTGCCAACAGCAGGGCCCCATCTTCCAGTGATGATCCGGCTGAGAATCAGATTGTAGGGGATGTTGCGTAACAATCCAACTACAGGATTCATTTGAAATTAAAGTTAAACCAAGGGATATATGATTTTTATTGAGTAAAATTTGGGAGGACTCAACTCTTGAGAGTTGAAACAGTGAAAATTATTCAATATATCAAAATTTGACTAAGCAATACTGCCTGGATCTTGGACTCCTATTCCTTCTACATTATCAAGTGAGTATCTAGTCCAGGTTGCAAAGAACCCTTGAGTGACCAACTTCTGATGACCATGCTGATAAATAATATCATATTGGGTAACCCTTACATTATGTCAATTTATAAACATCAACTTACAGGGGGAATCAGATTCAACTGGCAAACTGGAGCAGCTGTAACCCATTTTCAATCACCTGTTTAATTCAAGTCTGTTAAATCAGTCAATTTTGTTAAAGGTTTCCTGGCTTTTTTGAGCTTTCCTACTTGGCCAAATAATCCCTGGCATTATGGTTTTACTGTGACAGTTATGGCCAACAGGGGTGCTGTCAGGACACCACAGTTGGGGGGTAAATTGTCAGACATGGGCAACCATTCCCAGGAATGTGCGGAGTTTGTACTTGTATTTGAGCAGTGAAATCTTGAAGATGGCCTGAATCTTCTGGCTGTCAGGATTGATGCCATCTTTCAAAACTAGGTGTCCCAGGAATGGTAACTGTTTGCAGAAGAACTGACATTTAAAGGGGTTGGTCAGAAGTTTATGTTGCGCCAGGGTGGCAAAGACTGCCTCCAAATCCTTATGATGTTGTTCTACTGAGGTACTGTAGAAAATGATGTTGTCTAGGGACACTAGTGCATGCTTGCCATAGTGGGGGGGCAAAGACCTCATTCATAAAGGTAACAAAGGTTGATGGTGTGTTTGTCATTCCAAAGTTGAGCACAACACACTTGTATTGACCCATACTTGGTGCAGAAGGCCGTCTTGGATATGTCTTCCTCCTTGATATAAGTCTGGTTGTAGCCTGCAGTAGGTTGATCTTGGATAAGACATTTGCTCTGCCCAAGGCGTCTGAGAGATCCTCAATGAGTGAAAGCGGGTAAAATTCTTGATGGCAACTTTTTTAGGTCCCAATAATCCATAACAAGTCAAAGGGTCACATTCATCTTTGCCACAAAGAATACAGTGGCATCAAAAGGAGACTGTGAGGGGAGGATAAGTCCTTTTCCAATGCCTCTTTGAGGTAAGCATGCAGTGTGTTGTCCTCATTTGGGGTAAGGCAGTAGACAGGTTGCGCCATGGGTACAGCTCCCTTGAGTTGGATGGAGTGCTGTATGTTTTTTCTGGTGGCAAACCTGGTACAGCCTCTTTGAACATTTCTGGATGCCGGGCCACAATTTCCCAATACTGAGGTGTGATGATGCCTTGGTGGTCTTTGCAGTGTATAATCTTGTACTGGAAGGAGTCCCAGTCAATACCTTTCAGGTTCTCCTTTTTATCCAAAGCTCTGTGATGCGTACAAAGACGTGGTCTTATAGGAGTTGGTCTACTGAGTCTGGGTAGATTTGGTGATTGACACCTTTATGTTTGATGGTCAGTACTGAAGTTGCCTAGTCTACATGGGGATTGTTCCTTTGCAACCAGTCCAGTCCCAGCACAATGACAAACTTGGAAAAATCAATGACAGGGCCCTGGATGGTAGAATGCATGCTCTCTAGCATGACAGAGAAGGGGGCAGTTTCCCTTGTCACAGCAATGTGATGTTCATCAGCCAAAACCATGTTTTTAATCCATGAAGGATTAATGGTTAGCTCAAACTTGTCTACAAAGCTGCTGTTGACTAGGGTTTGATCTGCGCCCAATTCCAGGAGTGCTGAGCCAGTGTAACTGCAAAAGCGTAAAGGATAGATATAAGTCTATTGGGATGTATGGCAATGGTGTAAAGTACTGGGTCTTCCTAGGGTACCTGGATCACTGGACGCTAATTCACATCCTTGGGCTGGTACTTATTGTTGGGCAAGTCAGGAGTTGTGCAGGGAGAGGTTGGCTTGCTTAGTGCTCTCCCTGGTATTTCTGTTGTCCTGATTGTCTTGGGTGGTGATGACTTGGAAGTGGGTGGGATTTGACTGCCCATTGTTCCTGTTGCTGTGGCCATTTGACCCTGAGGGCTTATGGCTTGAGTTACTGTTATTGTTATTGTTATTGTTGCCATGAGGAGGGCAGTTTAGCGTCCTGCTGTGTGAGAGTCCTTGGGTCCCTCTCTTTTCCCAGTCTGTGCTTTATGGAGGGCATTAACGTTTGTTCTGCTTTCTCTGCCTCAAAATAAAGGCTCTGCAGGTTGGTCACCTGATCCAGGCTGACGTGCCTCATCACATGCAACTTGAGTATGCCATAATACATGAGATGGGTAGCTTGGGTTTCAAAGGCCATGTCTGAGGGGGCAAGTAGGTAGAGCTCCTCATATTCTTGGGTGAGCTCCTTAACTGTGCCTGTTTAAGTGAGATTCTTTACTTAGTGTATGATCTTGAGGGTGGTGTCCTTCAGCACAAACCTTGCCAAGAAATCCTGCTTGAAGGTGTCCAAGCCCTTCTGGACGTGATCCTTGTGCCACTTGTTGCACCAGGTGCCCAGGTTGTATGTAAGTCAAATAGATACCTCCACAATCCAGAAGCGTTGGGGGCATTCCATCAGTGCTAGTTTACTCTGAGTTTCAGGGAACCAACCCTGATCTGCCGGCTTGCTAGCATTTGGGAACTGTCAGGTTGTGGACTGAGTGGGAAGGTCCCACCAAAGGATTGGCGCTAACTTAATGAGGTAGGACATTGACTTGCCCATCCACAACCACAGACCAGCAGCAGGTACAATAGTATATATTAATCCTGTGAGAGTAATATATACAATTCCAAAAAGCTTATTGGTGTGGTCCAGCAGGAGCTTGGCAGCAGAGGAAGGCATTGGTTTAGGGTGACAGGTAGTTCCATGTCTAATTGGTAGGCAGGAAGGAAGTTGTATTTATCTCTGAACAAGCAGGGTTTGGTAAGCTACCAAGGGCCTTCTTGGTTGTTTCTGGTTAACTCTGTAGTTCTTGCCAAGTAATTCTGGGCTAGTATGTTGCTGGCGGTGTAGTCATTGTACTCAGTCTTTAATGGGTACTCTGTGAAATGGACAGGACCAAAGGGGGCACCTGGCAAGCAGTACGTAGCTGGCGGGCTGGCAGGAGGGTCAGATGATCTTTGAGTTAACTGGAAGATGACAAGAATAAAATACAGCAATAATTGGGGAAATCAATATCCCATAACCTTTATTTAAAAATGATGATGGGGATAGATCTCAGCCTGGCAGGTATTTATACCACACTTCCAGGATTCACTTCCTGGTTGGGTTTTCTGGGCTTGGGCAGTTTGGCATTGGGGGTCTTAGATGGCAGTGTGGCGCTTGGCACTGGCAGTTTGCCACTGGCTGCTTTGGGGTGAGAAGACTTTAAATTCTTTTGTTTATCAATTTGGGTATTGGGTGCCTCTTCAGGTTAAGTTCCTCATCATGGGATTTGGGGGAGTTCAGAGTAACTCTCATTGGGAAAATTTTGCATTTTGCCAATCAAACCGCTGGTGTCAGGCATTGGTACCTCAGGGAAATTCCTAGTATCTTGCACTGGCAGTTTGCTTGTAGAATCCTGTGTGATGGCTAAAAGTTTGGGTCCTGGCGGGCTGGCAACAACTTTATCAATTGATAGTGGGTTATTGGGTCCCCAGCCTATGGATCTGGCATTTTGTGGAGGGTTTTGTCCAGGTTTCAACTCTGGTTCCGTATTTTTGGATTCAGGAGTATCCAAATTGTCATTCCTGACATCATCCCTTCTTCCTCCAATACTCCCCCTTTCAGGGCCTTCTTCTCAATGTATTGTTGGATGGCCTGTTTGGCGTTGTTTAGGTTGCTCAGGGGTTCCCAGGTGCTTTATTCAAGGGGTTAACCTAACCACTAACGTAGTACTGAGGGGTCTTGTAGTGGACTTGGTTGCCATGGATGTACTCAACTTTGTACTTGTTTGAGTGGTCCTTTTGGATTGGCGGGGGGATAGACTTAATCTTCTGGTGAAAAGGGAGTTCCTGTCTTTTTTGAACAGCAAGTCATTTTGGAACATGTTGTGGATCTTCCACGTGTGGGGTTGGTCTAACTTGAAGGCAACTTCTCCAATGAGCTTGGTGTTCCTGTGTGGTCCGCTTCTTCTGTGAGCTAATTTCTGGCAAGGTACATGCAGGGGCATGTTCCAGGAGTTTAATTAGACCTTTTCTCTAATTTGGAGGGGTACACCAGGGGTCTTTTTTATCAGCAAAGGCCTTGTATTTCTATAATGCTTGGTTCAGGTTTGTTAGTCATACAGTTTGGGTATTGTGGATCTGTTCAATCCAGCACGTCCAGACAGGTTGGTTTCCTTGTTTCCAATGCTAGGGTCCCATGTGGGGTTGAATCTGTAGTTGGCTTTGAAAGGGGATATTCCAGTAGACACGTGGTCTTTGCTATTGTAGGTGTACTGTGCCATGGGTAGCATCTCAGCCCAGTTTTCTTGATTGGCGTTGGCGTTGGCGTAGGTGTAGTATTATAGGTATTGTTCAAGTATTTGGTTCACTCGTTCAGTCTGGCTGTTGATCTGTGGGTGGTAGGAGGTTGATACACATCACTTTACCCCTAAGTCTATCATTACCTGAGTCAAGCAGTTGGAGGTAAATTGTGGTCCTCTATCAGTGATGGTTTCTGCCAAGGTGCCATGTTGAGTTAGGATGCGGTTGTGGAAATGTCTAGCTGTCTCTGTGGAAGTGCAGTGAGTGGTAGTAGGGACAAAGTAGGATATTTTAGTGAATCTATCTACCATGAATAGGATTGCATTGAACAAATTTTAAGGGGGAAGTTCCACAATATAATCCATTGAAACAGACTGCCAGAGTCCCACTGGTATGTCTAGTGGTCTTAGCAAGCCTTCAGGTTTAAATCTATGTGGTTTGGTCCTTCTACATTATTGCAACTGAACCAATGAGGATTCAGTATTTGAAATTGTGGAAGACAACAGTCCAATAGAAATGACAGAATAATAAGAATAAGGTATTGTTTATTGTAGAATATTGTGATTAATATACTATATGGGGAAAGCCACAAGGCCACAAAGGGGTGGCATAGTGGGAAGTTCCATGTAAGATTCAAAGCCAAGGAATAACTCATGCAGGAATCAGCAAGTCAAATTGGCAGCGCTCCTAATTAGGATGAAGTACCCGCCATTTGATATTGCCATCAGATTAATCCAGAAAGTTAGATATGTCAAGGGGCAGCTCATCAAGCGCCCCCTGTGTATTGTAAGATACGTTAGCAGGCAAGTCTGGAAACTCAGTTGCAACAGCATGTCTCACAGCCTTTGATGTAGGCAACCACGTCTTTGTCCAGTTGGGACCAAGCATAATTCTTCTTGATTCCTCAGATTGTCTTGAGTCTGCCAGGATAGCTGGCCATTTCTGAGTTGTGATAATCTATGAGTACTTTGGTCCTTGTTTTGCCTTCTGGTACATAGTTCTGGTTGTGTAGTAGCAGGGTAGATCCTTTTAATGAGAAGTCTTTCTTGTGGTGGTGGCTCTCTGGGTCTGGGGTCAAGTTGGCTGTTGGGAATTTCTACCAATCAATGATGCCGATTATGACTGAGCTCACAGATTGGGACTGTTACAACCAAATCCATAAATTAGTAGTATAAAATACAGTGATGCCAATTATGAAAGAGCTTGCAGATATGAATTTCAGCTACTAAATTACATAAATTGGTAGTATACACTATATGCATATTGGATCAGCAGTATTCTTCTGACCTGATCCTTAAACTAGCCAATGATAAGCGCCGCAGCACTTTAAAAATACACAAGCGCCACAGCGCCACCTAGCAATTGGATTAGGCGCCAAACTACTTCTACATCAAGCACTGCTGCACCAATTGAAAATTATTGCAAGTGCCGCCTGGAAAATATTGCAGGCGTTGCAGCACTGCTTTACTTTATATTGAGCGCCAAGGCACTGGGTTTGATTCCCCATAACCTCAAATTCCCATATTTATTACATTAATAAAGCATTAAGCTTGCAGTATGCCAGAGAAGTAGGAAGTGATCCTGAAGTACTAAATTATTCCATGCCAGAAAGGACCACCTGTGCTGGGTGAAGATAAAAATATTCTATTGGTTGACATGCAATAAGCGCCAAACCTAGATTAATAATTACCCAAATTTGGGGAGTTTTAGAATGTCCTAGAAGACATTACTAGCAGTCCAGAGATTACCCCTGCATAAGGTATAAGAAGAATTAATTGTTTACAATAAAATCATCTTTGAATCATCTTTATTTTATCCTTAATCTGGTAGACCTTTATCCTAATCCTTAAGTGCTTCTGCGTAATCAGAAGCCATTGCTGGGCAATAATCAAGGCTCCATTCAATCCTGGCTCTTCTAATACAATAATACTCATATCCTCACATATGCTGTATTCAAGCAAATGTCATGTGCTCTATAATCTCAATAATTGTGGCACTGTAATGCAAAAAGCGCAACATTGGCAGTGAGTTCTGCTGAGTACTTGTCTATTTTCTGTATCTCAATTATGTTGGGCTTGTGGGCCATGATCTTCATGTACATCAGTTGGATGCCTATGCTGGCAGGGTCAAGGAGTACATGGGTGTTGTGGTCCTTGGTCTCAGCTGTGGTGGAAAGCATATCTGCTCCTCTTCTCAGTGCATCAGGTACTATGTTGACTTTCCCAGGTTTATAGTCAATTGTCAGGGTGTAGTTGGCCAGTTCTAAGGCCCATTTTTCTTGTCGTTGGTTCAACTGGCGTGGTTTGAAGAAATAGAATAAGTTCTTGTGGTCTGTCAAAACCTTTACTGGATGTTCAGCACTGTACAGGTATCAGCGCCAATGTTTCAGGGTCTTTATTATTGCAAGCATCTCCTTGTTGTAGATTGTATAGTTTCCTTCAGCAGGCAGTATCTTCTTGGAGTAATATGCTACAGGATGTAGCATACTATCCCCTCCTTCCTGAATAAGGACCCCACACCACTGCAAAGTTGGACGTGTTGGTTTCCAGTACAAATGGCTTGGATGGGTTAGGCATAGCCAGGACGGGTGCGGAGGTGAACACAAGTTTTAGGGCCTCAAATGCTGATTTGTACTTGTCAGTCCAGGCAAAGGTGACCTTGTCAGAGCAAAGGCGGGTTAGGGGCAGAGTAATATGAAATTTTTTGATGAAATCCCTACAATAGTTTGCCAGGCCCAGAAAACTTCTCACATCCTTTCTGCATTTGGGCACCGGCCAAGCTGTTATTGCTTCTACTTTGTCATGTGACATAGCAAAACCGCCAGTCTTCACCACATATCCTAGGAATTTGACCTTGGACTGAAAGAATTCACATTTCTTCAGTTTGGTGTGTAAGTTGGCCTGGGAGAGTTTTCCATTATAATGTCAAGGTGTTGGAGGTGTTCTTTGTGTGAATTGCTGTATATGAGGATGATGTCCAAATATGCAGCACAAAATTGGTCAAGGTACTTGCCTAGGATGATGTTGATCATCCTTTGGAAAGTGCTGGGAGTGTTGCACAGGCCAAATGGCATTACTGGTATTTGTACAACCAATATCTGGTTTTGAAAGCCATCTTGTATTTGTCTCTGTCTTTGATTCTGATCTGGCTGAAGGCGTCTCTAAGGTCAATTTTTTAGTAAACCTGGGCTCCAGTCAATACATCACAGAGATTTTCAGCATTAGGGATGGGGTAGAAGTTCTTCACCATACTTTTGTTCAGTTTCTGATAGTTTACGCATGGACACATCCCATCATCTTTCTTTCCTAAAAATAGCATGGGCAACAAGAAGAGGGCTTTTGACACTTGGATGAACCCTTTTTTTGTCATATCCTCGAGGTATGCTTTCAAGGCTACTTGCTTGTGGTGATTACAGCTGTAGATGAGGCTGTGGTGCGGTTGGGTCCCTGGTAGCAAGTCTATGGCGTGGTTGTAGATTGAATGCTGGGTAGTTTTATGGCTTCTTCTTCACTAAAAAAATGGTCCTTATTACTGTAGGGGATAGCTAGTATCCCAATGCTAGGCTCTATCTTTATGGTTAAGAGTTTGTTGGTAGGAATCTGGCCATGGCTTATGCAAAAAGGGAAAGTGTCACAAGATTCAGATTGGCCCAACATTTCAGTTTGTTTGCAATAGTTCAGGATCAGGACATGTCTGTTAGACCAGGAGTCACCCAGTATAAGGGGGTGGGGTAGTCCTGGCATGAGGATCAGGGACAACGGGTATAAATTGTGTCCAATGATTAATGGGAGTTCTTGTTCACACTCATAGCCAGTGTCCAGAGAGCTGTTTCCCATGACTACCTGTAGGCTACACTCTGAAGCTGTCAATCCTAGTTCCTTTTCCAGGCTGGTGTCAATGAAGCTTTCATCAGCTCCTGTATCAATAAAAGCTTCAATCTTGTGCTTGTTCCCCACTACTTCTATGGTCACTTGAATGAATTTTAAGACTGGGAAGAAGTGTTTATTTGCGCCAGTAAGATTGGGGCAGTGTTCTTCTTAGGACAGGCTCTGGTCAAGTAGCTCACCTTGTGGCAGTGAAAACAGAGTCCTTCACAATAGTGTTAATGGAGCTCTTCAGGTGTCATTCCTGTTCTGTTGGGGGTTGGTGCTTGGCTTTGGCGGGTCTGGGAGGGGCCATCATTCTCTTGGTTCATGCTAAGGCCCTTGCATAGAGGAACTAGATTTTCTAGGCTGAGGGTGGGTGGTGCTTCAACAGGTCCTTTATTGTTAGGTTGACTCCCTTTTGTAAGATAATGGCTGCCAGTTTGTCTTCCAGTTGGGTGTGGGTCTTTAGTTTGAGGAATTCATCAATGTACGCTTGGATGGGGCAGGCGCCCTGCCAGATTTTCAATAAGGAGTTCAGGGCGTAATATCTGGTGTTGTGGTCTTCCCCTGTGGCCATCAACTTGGCTTTAAACTTGGCATAATCTAGGCAGAATTCCATATCCTCAGCGGTGGCTTTGCCAAACCAATCAAGGGTGTCTCCTGCTAATATGGCAACTACTCCAAGCACCTTTTCAGTGTCACTGGAATAGGACGGGACATTGGCTTGAAAATATAGTTGGAGCACTGAAATGGCGCAGCAGGCCTCCTTGAGAGTGAGTTTTTCCATTTGGGGCATCTCACATTTGATGAGGGATTGGTTGACTATCACATTCTGAACCTGAGAGGAGGGAACTTTGGCAGTTTTGGCAGTGGAGTCAGATTTCTTGGGGTTGTTCAGGTTCACATTTGCATTCTTTCACACAGAAGAAATGAGGTTCTTGGTCATCATAAATGTGTATTAAGTGATTATCCTTACAAAAAAAATATAAGATGCCCCAAGAATAATCAACATCTTGGGTCTCAGGGTACCAGGCTTAAAATAGATTGTCATAATGTCAGGGAACCAACCCTGATCTGCCGGCTTGCTAGCATTTGGGAACTGTCAGGTTGTGGACTGAGTGGGAAGATCCCACCAAAGGATTGGTGCTAACTTAATGAGGTAGGACATTGACTTGCCCATCCACAACCACAGACCAGCAGCAGGGACAATAGTATATATTACTCCTGTGAGAGTGATATAAAATTCCAAAAACCTATTGGTGTGGTCCAGAGGAAGCTTGGCAGCAGAGGAAGGCATTGGTTTAGGGTGACAGGTAGTTCCATGTCTAATTGGTAGGCAGGAAGGAAGTTGTATTTATCTCTGAACAGGCGGGGTTTGGTAAGTTACCAAGGGCCTTCTTGGTTGTTTCTGGTTAACTCTGTAGTTCTTGCCAAGTAATTCTGGGCTAGTATGTTGTTGGCGGTGTAGTCCTTGTACTCAGGCTTTAAGGGGTGCTCTGTGAAATGGACAGGACCAAAGGGGACACCTGGCAAGTGGTACGTAGCTGGTGGGCTGACAGGAAGGTCAGATGATCTTTCAGTTAACTGGCAGATGACAATAATAAAATAAAGCAATAATTAGGGAAACCAATATCTCATAACCTTTATTTAAAAATGATGATGGGGATTGATCTTGGCCTGGCAAGTATTTATACCACACTGCCAGGATTCACTTCCTGGCTGGGTTTTCTGGGCTTGGGCAGCTTGACATTGGGGGTCTTAGATGACAGTGTGGCACTTGGCACTGGCAGTTTGCTACTGGCCGCTTTGGGGTGAGAAGACTTCAAATTCTTTTGTTTATCAATTTGGGTATTGGGTGCCTCTTTGGGTTCAGTGCCTTCCCCGGGACTTTGGGTGAGTTTGGAATAACTTTCAGGAGAAATTTGTCTATTTCACTGGGCAAACCGCTGGTGTCAGGCGTTGGCACCTCAGGAAAATTCCCAGCATCTTGCACTGGCAGATTTCTTGAAGAATCCTGTGTGACAGCTAAAAGTTTAGGTCCTGGCGGGGAGGCAACAACTTTATCAATTGGTAGTGGGTTATTGGGTTCCTGTTCTATAGTTCTGGCAGTCTGCAAAGGGTTTTGTCCAGGGGTTGACTCTGGTTTCATATTTTGGGATACAGGAGCGTCCAAATTGTCATTCCTGACACTGAGCAGACCAAATCCATGCCCTGGGGTTGTTGTTGGCTCCAGCAAATGGCTCCAGGGCGGTGCTTCAAAGTCTTTGGACTACATGGGCTTGTATGATGCTTTTGTCTGTCACTTGAGGGGCAGTGTCAGGTGTTTGGAAGAAACCTTGTACCAATAAGGAAGTGAAGGCAGAGACTGGTATCACCATGTTCCTGTACAGCACAAACCCCTCAGGTATTTTGGTACCAGGCGTTTACAGCGTCCAGTCCATTGGGAGGTCAGACATGATTCTACCATAGATTTGTTGACTGCAGCAGGTACAGACAACAAGCAGAATTTTGGGGGATAACTTAGGATAGATGACCTACTTTTGCTACCAATATTGTAACTGTGCTGTTTTAGCAGAGTTTTAAGGGGGAAATATTTGAAAAATAGATGATTTTCTTTAGTGAGAGATAGGTATTATATAGCCATTGTGAATCATGAATAACAGGAACATGATTGTGTTGATCACATGGTGGGATAGGGAAGGGGGTGGCTTAATCCTGATAATGAGTCAAGTGCCAAATTGAGATATCCACTGTAAGGGATTATCATCTGTTCATGTTGCTGTATTTGAAATTTGAGTTGACTTCCTAGTTTGGCTGCGGGTCACTGGGAAGTCAGGTTGCGGGTCACAAACCCGCTTAATTGGAACCTTGCTAGTGGGACAAGTCTGCTGTTTTGACAAAGTGAAGAGTTATATAGGGGATTTCCTTATTGCTGATTAGCCATTATCCCTCTGGACCACACCATTAATATTAGGACTCCTGTTTAATTTCAGCCCACACTCCACTAAGCCCAGAGATGGGTCTAGATAATTTTTTTATGAGAAATCAACCAGTTGATCTCCCATAATCCTGTACCATCCAGGCAAGAGCGCTTTTCAACTGGTCATTAAAAGCCTACTTTATGAACACTTTGACTGTGATGGATAGTGTTGCAACCAAGTTTCCAGACTTTCCTGCTAATTTATCTTACAATACACAGGGGGCGCTTGAGGAGTTGCCCCTTGACGTGTCTAACAACATGGAGCAACCTGATGGCAATGTCAAACTGCGGGCACTTTCTCCTAATTAGGAGTGATACTTTAAATTCACTGCCACACTTAGCTTTGGATCAAACCATTTCCCCCTGTTGCACCAAGAAAGGCCTAAAAGTAACAGCCAAGCTGCTCAATTCCTTGGAGGACTTGGCGCACACTATGAATGAGATATTTGTTCTGGCTTACCCTGTGGATTTCTTGTCTTTGGCTGCTCTGCCCTGGGAATAAACATTGATCAATTTGGATTATTTGTTGGCATAGTTTTGCCCACTTTTGAAAACAATCAGAAATGGCCAATCAGGAAAAGTCATATTGATGTCTAGGGAGTCAAATAAATCTGAAATGCTTGGATTGCTCCCCAGCCAATCAGGTGTGGGGTTCAGAAATTGAACTGGAATTCTCCAGTACCCCTGGCCATGCCCAGCAAAATTTCTCTCCTAGCCAACCAGAGGAGCCTCTTGAGGTCATGTGATTTTTCCTTGGTATCTCATTCCTTTTAACAATGCCAGGGGACTTTGAGTCCCCTGCTTGTCAATTTTCACCTTAATAAAACTTTAATAGTTTTAAAACCAAAGAAAGAAAAACATAGTCTTTATTTTTAGACTCTGTTGAGTCCTTTCCCTTGTCTTGCAAAAGTTTTAGTAATTATCTTCTCAAAAACTTACTATCAAACTGTCTCTTTTGAACCTGGCAGTTGCCTCCAAGACTTATATTACAGTGTTAACACTTAGTTGTTGTGTCTTTTGCTGTCTCTTAATAAAAACACTGTTTGAACTCAAATTCTAATTTAAAAATTTATATAAACCCTACTAGAATCTTGAGGTTTTTTATTAATTTTCTGGTTTCAAACCCACTTTATCTCCTTTTACGCCAGTCAATCTATCTGAAAACACTGTCAAGGTCTCCAAGTGGTTTCTTCTGCTCTACTCCTGGATTTTTCTTGCAGCTACCCCAGTTGCCTAAAATCTTACTGTTTAAAACCAAATTTTAGCTTTCTTAATTCCAAATTTTGTGGGCTTTGTTATTATGATCTTCCCAGTTCTTAGATTTGTAATATTTTCTTTAGTCTCTTTTGTGCTTCTCCTCTGGACAGCTTCCCCCGATTTACAGTCCTGCCTCTCTTCTTCTTTTTGCCTTGCAGGTGATAACCCCTCTAGTCTCCTGTATATACCTGGTGCACTCCTCCTTTTGGGGGAAAATATTGTCAAGCAGCTAACTTGTGACAACCTGGATTTCCATGCTATCAACCACACTGTGCCTAATCCCACATTGGAGGAGGTGTTGGTGCCTGCCCTTCTCAGCTTAGAGGGGAACAACTTGGCATCCCTTTGAGCCCCAGCAAAGTTGCCTCATTCCCCTACCTGCACGCCCTGGCTACTTGCCGGCTTAGTGTTGATGGGGCTGAATGCATACTTCCCCCAGTTGTCTCCCCCGTTCTCTCTTTGGTATTGTCTCCAAGCAGCCATCCCAGTACTCCACTGGGCAGCATCCTGGTGGTTTATCTTGTTGGGATGAGAGCCAAATCTTAGTTAGTTTAGCCCCCCTCTCTCACAGCTACCAATTTAACTTGCTGATCCCTGCACAAGTGATTCCTTGGCTTCAAACCCTACATGGAACATGCCATCATGCCACCCCCTTGTGGCCTTGTGGCTTTCCCCATATAGTATATTAATCACAATATTCTACAATAAACAATGTCTTATTCTATTCATTCTTGTCCTTTCTATTGGACTGTTGACTTCCCCAATTAAAATACTGAACTCTCATTGGTTCAGTTACAACAGTGGTAGCAGTGGTAGGTTCACAATCTACCTAAATAAAAAATTACCCCAAGAAAGGACAGAGTATGGGCTGTATGGCTACTTCCCATCAAGAAACCTTCCTGCCAATCCCCAAGGGGGACATCCCCAATGGATATGTCATCTACCTGTGACAGAAATTGTGGGATAATATGAAGCCATTTCTAAATGGGGTAATTATCACCAAAATCCACATAGAATTAATGATTAGCCACCAACGCTGCTTCAGATATTTTTTTGTGAAATTTCCAGTTGTAACTCCAGGATTAAGTAGAACAATTAGTCCTAACCAAAGTAGTCCAAGATAAATGACCTGGGAAAGCATCAATGCATCTTCAGCGTAAAATTCTGGGCATTGGGAAGTAACACAATTTTTAGTTTCAAGAATGGGGGAGGAGCTGCAAAATTGGCTGGCATGAAATTGACATTTGGCAGCACCAACAACAAAGTTCCAGCTGCAGGGCCCCATCTTCCAGAAATGATTTGGTTCAGAATCAGATTGTACAGAATATACCGCAACAACCCAATCACAGGATGCATTTTTTAAAAGTAAATTAGACCAAGTGATATTTGATTTTTATTGAGTAAATTTTTGGGAGGACTCAACTCTTAGAGTTAAAACAGTGAGAATTATTCAATATAAATCAAAATTGACTAAGCAATACCACCTTGATCCTGGGCTCCTATTCCTTCTACATTGTCAAGTAAGTATCTAGTCCAGGTTGCAAAGAACTCTTGAGTGACCAACTTCTGATGACCATGCTGATTAACAAGCTCATATTGGGTGACCCTCATATTATGCCAATTTATCAACGTCAGTTTGAAAGGGGGAGCTGGCTTCAGCTTTCAGAATGGGGCAGCTGTAACCTATTTTTGATTGACTGTTTGGTTTAAATCCGTTAACCTGGTCAATTTTGATACAGGTTTCCCGGCTTTCAGAGCCTTCTTACTTGGACGGACAATACCTGGCATTATGGAACCTACTGTGACACTACCAAGATCAACTGGTACTTACAAGCGTGTACAATTGACTCCGTATTGGGCAGCGCAATGCAAGCACCATCCTGCCCCAATTGGACCTTTTCCAACACATGCTCACTCTCCAGCTTGAATCTTTTGCGTGTGGTGTTGAAGGAGCTGACATTGTCAGTTGGCTCCACTCTACCAAAACCTGCCTCCGTATATGTCAAGTATCTAAGCCCATGTGGGTTGCTACTGTGTCTGGGCGCCTCACGGGACCTGCCTCTGTGTGGTTCACCAACTGGGCCAGCCAAGAAATAGATGTCACTTGGGTGTTGGTCAGGGACGCCATAAAGTCCTGCTACAGTGAAACCTTCTCTCCTATTGTGGTGGGAACTCCCCTCCTGGCCATTAAACAGACCAGGTCTGTCCCTGAATTCCTTTCTGCCTGGCAACAAGCCCTTGCTGCTGCCCCAAAAGCTATGACTGATGGAAATGCCATGCTTCTGATGAAGAGCAACTTGTGCAGAAGCTTCAAATATGGAATTAAGAAGGAGAGAAGTATATTTTATTGGATAATACTTTAGACTTATATAGCTTGCGCTGTGGTGGGGATTTAAGTTGGATCAAACATAGGGGTTGGTCATGTGCAGAATGGGTTCAAGTCACTGGATACTTGGACAAGTCATTTGATATTGGTTTGTTGCCTTTCTTGGTATTTCAAACAGTATATTGAATTGGCACCAAACCGGGCAATGACTGGATGTTAAGTGTGTTGGCGGTAGCCAGAATACTTGTACATCCAGCTCCTTGACACACACACCCCTTAAGGGGTTACTCTGGTACATCAGGAGTGGGCTTTGTCTTGAAAGCTGCTTCCTTATGCTCCTGGAGTTTTTTACTAGTAGGTACTAGCTGAGTTGATTGTTCCCCTTTGCTGAGGCAAAAGCAGGATCTGTGGTACTTTTTGATTATAGGGTCTTTGGAGCCTTGGAACTTAACTAGATAGGTGTTTCTGTCTGGTCATTATCTGATGACTCTTTCTGGTCCTCTGTGTACCAAGTCCAACTTCTTTCTGTTCCCTGCTAGGAACCAGACAGGGAAGTTGATTGAAAGTGGTTCCTCTGTAGAGGTTACCTTTTGTGCTTTTATTCTCTTGGTTTCTGATATCTTAGCTTTGAGGCATATGTGTTGTAGAGATGTGCTTTTTCTACTGTGGGAGGTTTCTTGGGGGAATTTTCACATACAGTTGATTATTGTGGGTGACTATCTCTGGTTTGTATCTGTATGGTAATTTAAACAGTTAATAACCTGTCTGTTGGTTGGTATGTACCTGCAAAACTAATAGTGCATGTTTCATGTATAGTTACAATGTGTCCTTGGCTTTGCAATCCATTATTTTCTTGAGGGTTATTATGAGGCTGCTGTTTAGGCGTTCAACTCTGCCGTTGGCCTGTGGCCTGTAGGGCAAGGTTGTATAATGTGATAAGGAGCGCCTTTTGGGAAAGCTTCAAATATGGAATTAAGAAAGAAAAGAATTATATTTTATTGGATAATACTTTAGACTTATATAGCTTGCGCTGTGGCGGAGATTTAGTTGAATCAAACCTAGGGGTTGGTCATGTGCGGAATGGGTTCAAGCCACTGGATACTTGGACAGTCATGTGATATTGGTTTTTTGTCATTCCTGGTATGTCAAACTTAATATTGGAAGTGCATCAAATCAGCAATGGCTGGATTTTAAGTAAGTTGGCATTAGCCATAATGCTTGTACATTCAGATCCTCAACAAGTGCTTAATGTTTTTGGATTTTAAATTATTGTTTACTACGTGACCTGATAACTCTGTGGCTCCATCAGTAATGATATAGTCAGGAGTTCTGTAGTCAGCTATTATTGCCTTGTTTATGAAGCAATTTATTGTTTCTGCTTTGTGGTTTTGTGTTGCCCAGCAGATGGGCCAGTGTGTGGCAAAGTCAATGGCTACAATTAAGAAGCATTGGTTTATCTTTGTTTCTGGGAAGGGGTCTACTATGTCTAGTCCCCAAACCTTGAATAGTTCAGGGTCAGGTACTGGGTTGACCGTTGGCTGGGGAGCCTTTATGCTGGTGTATTTCTTGCACACTGTGCAATTTTTCAGAACATTAATTATATCTTGTTTGAGATTGGGCCATCATACTATCTCTTTTAGCATAAAGTATAGGTTGTTAGCCTATTTATGTCCTAGTAGACGGTGATGTCTTAATATGGTGTCAACTATTTGTGCAAGTGGGATGTAGGGAACATGTTTGTCATTAATGATTTGGTATACTGTGCCATTTGGACACATGGAAATATTTTTTGTTCCTTATAAATGTATCATGGGTTAGTTGATGTGTTGAGGGGTTTTACCTTTAGTTTTATATTTAATATTGTATAGATTTGACCAGTCAAGGTCCAGGTGGTCAGGATGATCCTCTCTTGGCTGCCATAGCCTAGAGAGAGCGTCAGCTGTGACCAGCTCTGCCCCCCTTTTGTACTGGATGTCCAGGTTAAGCTGCTCAAGCAAGGACATACATTTGGCTACTTGCTATGTGAGTGTGTTCTGAGCTTTGAAATATATTAAGGATTTATGGTCAGTTAGTACTCAAACGTTTAAATGACCTTCTAGATAACATCTCCATTTCTTGCATGTGTGATATATTGCTATTAATTCCTTGTTGTGTATTGGGTACCTCTGCTCAGTGTTAGTTAGTTTTCTACTTTTTTAACATACTGGCAGGAAATCTTGCTACCCTGGCTGGCAGATGCATAGGACTTGCCAATGGCGGTGTTTCTGGAATCCAACTCAAGCTTGTAGCACCTGTTATTATTAGGGTATTGCAAGATTGGTGCTTTAATCAGGACTTGTTTTAATAGTTGAAAATTCTTATTGCATTCTGGTGTCCAGATGAATTTCTTTTTGGCATTACCCTTGGTTAGGTCATTGATTGGTACAGTAGGTTTCCGCAGTTTTTGATGTATTTTCTTAGGTACTCTACCATTCTGAGAAAGCATCTAACTTGTAACAGAGGTGGGGCATTGCATGTTATTTATGGCTTTTATTTTATTTAGCTCTGCTTTGATGCCACCGTCTGAGATAATGTGGCCTAAGAACAGGAGTTTGTTTTTCATAAATTGGCACCTGCTAGGCTTTGCATAGAGTTTGTTCTTTGTAAGTCAATTGAGTGTCTTGCAGACATGCATGAGGTGTTCCTCTTTGGGTTTTGAGAATATGATGATATTGCCATGGTAGCATAATTTATTTAAAAGACTGTTTAATGCTTGGTTCATCATAGTGACAAACGTTGTGGGGGCAATGGTCATCCCAAAGTTCATTACTCTACATTCAAAAGATCTGAATTGTGTATGGAACACAGTTTTTGGTATGTCTTTTTCTTTTACTTTGACTTGGTTATAACCTGATGTAAGTCAATTTTTGAGAAAATAATTTGCTCTAGAGAGCCTTGCAAATAGATCTTCTATGAGTTGAAGGAGGCATTTATTTTTTACTGTGCTTGCATTTAGCGCTCTTTAGTCAGTTACTAGGCAAAGAGATCCTTCCTTTTTCTCTATGAAGAAAATTGCTGCCCCCCATGGGGATTCAGATAGTCAAATGAATCCTCTGGTTAGGTTTTCCTTGTTATGGGTATTGAGGGTTTGGGTCTCTATGAGGAGACTCTGTAGAGAGGTGCAGGTTTGGACATGGCCTTCATAGGTCAATACCATGTTTGACCTCCTGTTCCCGGGGTAACTCTTTGAGTTCTTCCTTAAATACATGAGTGTATTGTTTATTAGTGCTGCAAATTCTGGGTGTTGAGCAACCTGGGTTATTGCTGGTATTTTTATTGTGATCTGAGGCGCAGTACAGAGTCACAATGGGAAATCCTAACCTTAGGATTGGATTTGTACTAATTCTTGATTAAAATGGCAGGGAAGGCTATGTGATTACCTTGTGGCCCTGAATTAATAATATCTGCTAGATGTGGCTAGAGAGGCGCCAAAGTATGTGGAGACACAAAGACAAAAATTTGAATAGAACGTAATTTTATTGGAAAATAGATAATGGATTATATAGTGGTAGATGATACCAAAAAACCCTACCAGGACAGTGGGATCACTTTCCACAAGCATTAGTGGGGCAAGTGAGTTGCTCAGAATCAGGAAACCAATCAATTGTATTTCTCAATTTGAAGCCAGCCTCATTTTGAAGGGCAAAAGCAAAAGAGAGAGATTTGTCCTCAAAATAACCCAACAAAGACAAAATCAAAATATGGTGAATGGCAGCATTCACAACATTGCCCCCTCTAGATTGGCCTTAGGGGGGTGGTACTTGCAGAGGAACTTGGCATGCACTCAGGCAAACGGTTGAACACTGGAGAGGAGTTTCACTGTGTATTATGATCCTTGTTTGAAGGTCACTTCCAAGGGCCTAATCCACAACAAGTCCAGCTTATGAGCGCGTCCTCCTACTCTATGCTGATAGTAAAGAACAAGGTCCCCAATGTTGAACTCAGGCAAGGGAGATTATCCAGCATTGTCAGGAGAGAGCTCAAGCATCTTGGCCTTATATGTGGACGTGTAGGCAGTAGTCTGTATATCAATGATGCGGTTGACTAGATCTTTGATGTGCTCATCAGGGTTCATGGCCTTATCAGAGAAGAGTACAGGGGCCCCCAGAAGTGACAGAGTAGTGGCTTCACAACCATAAAGAATATCAAAAGGGGAGTACCCAGTGACACTATGCTTGCTAAGGCAATAGGCAAAGAGAGCATCAGGTAAGTATAGATCCCAGTTGGCGGTGTCAGAGTAAGTGATCTTCCTCATGATAGAAACCAAAGTTGAGTTTGTGCACTCAACTGCCCCATTGGTGAAAGGATTATAGGGGGCAGAGAAAGACTAATGAGACCCCAAGGCTTCAACAACAGAGGTCACCAACTTGGTGTTGAAGTTAGTCCCATTTTCAGACAACAACACTTGAGGGAAACCATGGCAGAAGAATACATCTTGTAGTAGAAAGGCGACGGTTATCTTGGCAGTGATGTCTTTAGTAGGGAAATCTTCTACCCACTTGCTAAAATGATCAAACGCAATTGGGATAAATTGGCAACCAGAGCAGGAACAAGAGAGAGGCCCTGCAGCGTCAATAATAACAGTGTGAAAGGCGTGTTGAGGAGGGACTAGTTTGAACTCATGAGCAGCAGCTTTAGGACATTGGAGCTGGCAATCATGGCAACTAGCAATAACATCTGAAATCATCAAGCAAAGATTTTCCTAGAAGTAATTATTCTGGAGCCAGGTATGGGTCTTGACAACTCCTCTGTGTCCCGTCTCCTTATGAGCTTGGAGCACCAACAAAAGGCAAAGACTGGGCCTTACATAGGGCAATTAGTGGCCTTGTACCTTCTTGAAAAGTTGATTGTCAAAAATGAGGCTGTCTTCAGATAGCTTAGAAAAGGCAACTCAAACTTCCTCTGTCTTGTTCTCCCATGACAAAGGGTATCCAATTAGTTCATACAACCGGCCAGCCTCAGTAGGGTGTAGGGCAAGGATGGGCATTCTGGACAGTCCATCAGCATTCTGATGTTGAATACTGGGGCAGTGAAAAACAGTGAAGGCATACCCTTGCAGTCAGAGAGCCCATCTAGCTAGTTGTCCTATTGGTTCCTTAAGTTATTGTAACCACTTAAGCAAAGTGTGGTCAGTAACCACAGTGAAATAGATGCCATACACATAATGGCGGAACTGCTTGACAGCATGCAACACGGCAAGACACTCCTTCTCTGTGATACTATAATTCTTCTCATGCTTTTTTAGCACGCAGGAAGTGTAAGCCACATGATGGTCTATATCCTCATCATCTAGTTGGGCCAGAATAGCTCCAATAGCAATATCACTAGTGTCAGTGTATATAATGAACTCATTATCATAGTCATAATATACTAAGATGGGAGCCTCTTTGAGTTTTTGCCTGAGGGTTTCAAAGGCTTTTTGTTGACTTGCTGTCCATTCAAAAGGAACATTAGTAACAGTTGGACTAGAGATTCACTAGTATTTTCAAAGTCAGGGATAAATGGCCTGTAGTATCCCATCATCCCTAGAAATACTTGTACCTCTCACAGGTAGTTGGTGGAATCATTTTGTCAATGGCCTCAACCTTCTTAGTCATTGGGTGAATCCCTGTCTGGGTTACTTCATGGCCCAAGAATTCAAGACGCTCTTTGAAGAAGGCGCACTTGGAAGGCTTTAGCTTGAGGCCAGCTTCTCAAAACTTAATTTACACCTCTTTGAGATGAGCCAGGTGATTGGTGAAGGTAGCGCTGAAAACTGTTATATCATCCAAATATACTAGGACGCATGGCAGCTTCAAGTCACAGAGGATGGAGTCCATGGCCCTTTGGAAGGTGGCCAGGGCGTTGCAGAGTCCCTGTGGCATGCAAGTAGGTTCAAAAAGCCCTTCAGATGTAATGAGCTCAGCCTTATGTCTATCTTTGGGAGAGAGATCAACTTGCCAGTAACCAGAGGCTAGATTCATGGCAGAGAAGAACTTGGGGTCCCCAAGGCAGCAGAGAGCATTTTCAATGCATGGTAAGGGGTAGGAAGCTTTTTTGATTAAGGAATTCAAGCGTTGGTAGTCCATCACAATACAATGACCTCCATCCTTCCTCTTCATTATGAGCAAGGGTGAGGCCCATGGACTTTGAGAAAGAGCAAGCATTCCAGCATCTAGAAGTTGCTTAATCTCTTTAGACACCTGAGCATCCTCTGCTTGACTGCAGCAGTAGGGTTTAGCGCAAAAAGGGGGGAGCATCACCAGTATCAATCTGGTGAATGACACCTTTGGCTAACCCATAATCTCTGCTATCCTTAGCAAAGATATCCAAAAACTGATCCAGTAGGTCAAGCACCTCTTTCTGTTAAACTAGATATAGCTGCAAAAAGACTTGGGCGGGGAACAATGATAGGACTTGTGGCTCATCCTCAGGTAGGTTAAAGTCCTGAAACGTATCAAAAGGATGTAGTGATAGGTTGTCAGGAGCATTCAACAACCTGCCCTCTAGACACATGTATGGGGATAGCAGCCAAGTTGGCAACCAGCAATTGAACAGGGTCTTTATGAGAGACATCCAAGATTCCTGGACAGAGATAGGGTTTCTTGCACCCTAGCAAGGGAGGAGAGTACAACTCTAGGAATGTATGCTCAGGCAGATCATAAAATATTTGGGAGTCTAGGATAGCCTGAGACCCGGGAGAAATAGTCACAGCAGAAGTGGCCAGGAGAGAAATCCCCTCAGAAGTAGGACAAGCCATGGGAGGGCACTTCATGTTGGAGGAATGGGTACAGCATTTTAAAGTGAAAACACCAGTGGAGTATTCCAAGGCACATGTCTTGAGGCGCATCCCAGGAACTTTAATTGGCTCTTCAGAGATCAAAGGGACCTCATACCCTAAGATAGAGAGGTAGCCGTCCTTTAATTTGATGATCCCATTATATTCCCTAAGGAATTGAGTACCAACTAGCAGGTCATAGCTCTAATTCTCCAAGACAACAGCAGGCGCGGCCAAGAGTAGCTTGCCAAATTGCATGGGCAGAGCAGAATAATCTCCTATAGCGTGAGTCATAGACAGCCCAGCTGTGCCATACAACTGATGATATTTAAGGTCAGGGGCAAGTTTGAGCTTCTTGACAAGCTTTTAGGAGACAACATTAACAGGAGACCATGTGTCTAAGAAAGCCTTAATTTTCACCTTTTAGATGAATATTTCAACACAAGTGGTGATACAACCAAAGAGAGAGAGGACAGCCAGAATGTCTTGGGCTTTTGCTAGTTCTTCTTCCCACTTTTCAATCATGCATCTTAGGCCCGGGAACTCCTTATAGAGTGTCTGGAGAGGAAGCAAGACAGAGACGTTCTTGAACATAGCGTCAGCAACCTCAGCAGCTTATTCAGAAGATTTGACAAGCACAGGAGATCTTTTGGCTTGGGTGAGGTAAGGGCAAGAGACAACTTCCTTGGCTTCAGGCAGAGGCTTGGCAGTTGTAGTAGTTTTCCCATAACTTAGCTTATAAGGGACTGCAATAGTTTCAGGGACAGCCAGGACAGAATACCCATAGGCGTCAGGATCTTCTATATCAGAATTATTCATGTCAGAGTCATCAGATATGTCATGGAATAGCAGCAGAATGAGAGGAGCATCAGAGTCAGCAGGCTCAGAGTCAGCAATAGAGGGGGGATTAAAGGAGATTAGGAAGAATTGTCAACCAAGAGCGTCTCTGCCTCTAGGTTGACTGCTTGTTTCCAGCCTGTTACTTGAGATCAGCTCATTCAACTCAAGGATTGGTGCAGACTCAGGAATGGTGACCTATTTGTCCACAGTTATGGTAACCCTGTTGTTGAGGAGGATTCTGCAAGTTCATGGTAAGGATACACAGACCAAGTGAAGAAAAACCAGAGGTAGAAGCAGCACAATTCTCCTTCACAACTTCCCCAGAATGGGTAAGGTACATATCCTGCAAAAGTGTCTTTATGCTCTTCATGGAAGAAAGCATGGCTTTATGGGCCTTGAAGTGAAGACACAGGAGCTATTTAACCTTGAGGGCTTGAGCGCAAGCCATGTATGCTTCATGTGCGGTCAACTGGCAACTTGTGATCAGCTGCTGTCTTTCCATGTAGAACCTATCTGCAAATTTGGCTAGAGTCTCCTTAGGTTTGAAAGCAATGTGCATGAAGGTGTCCTTCTTCACTTCCAAACTAAGGTCACCACCAAATTTTTCAATCAGAAGTTGCTTCATATCTTCCCAGGTTTCAATGGTGGGCAGCTCTGGCACTACTACCTCTTGGCAGGTTAGGTGTAGACAGGTCAGAATGTGTTTCTTCTTAACCTCATCTGAGGCCCTTTTCATGACAGTTTTGTAGATAGTTAGGAAATCTGCAATGGTCAAGGTTTTAGGGTTGAAAACTTTCTTAAAGTTAGGCTTGAAGTGAGCTTCTGGAGTTGGGCCACCATTGTTGCTATTGAGTACATTTATGCATGTGGAGAATTCTGCTTCTGACTTGGTGGGGGGATTCCTGGCCCACAGCTGGCAAACACTATCTTCAAGGGTAGTCAAGGTTTCAGCAGTGTGGGTGCCTGTATTATTAACTAGGGTGGTCTGTTGTTCAGTAACATCCAGGCGCTGGCCCTGTGCTGTTACTACTCAGGACAGCTCAGCCAGTTGGGATGTAAGAGGTGGACCTACCAAAAGGCAAGGGACAAACCTGTCATTTACTGAATCAATTAATTCACTCATTTCTTGTATGTCTTTGTCAAGGTTAGAGTGATCCTGTTTCAAGTGGTCCACTTCATTGGCTAGAGCTATCAACTCTCTAGCACATTGAATTTTAGGGGCTCCTGACAAGTCAGGGCAACAACCATCTTTGCCCACAACTTCAGGTGGACTGACGACAGACGCCATTGCCTCATGCAAAGTAGCAACCTCTTGTTGTAAATCAGCAACCTGAGCCTTCAGAGCAAACACTTGAGGATCAGGATGAGGGGCTTCAGGGGGGCAATCCTGACTGCAGGTAGATGCTCTTAAATCTCAAATGACATCTCAGAGCCTCTGTTCTCTATCTGCTAACTCATCAGATGGAGGAGAAGGCGGGGCATCTGCTTTGGAGGCAGACAGTTCATTTACCTGAGTCTGGAGTTTGGCAATGGTAGCAGCAGTAGCAGCCCTTTTTGATCAAAGTCCTTGCCAAGTTTGAAGAGGCCCTTTGCAGCATAGACCGCTACTTGCTGTAATTGGTCAAAGGAAAAAGCACTTAACTTGTTGAGTTGTTGCACAATTTTTTTGAAGTTGGTGAGATAGGTGTTTAGAGTGGAGTCTACTTGGGCACACCAGGGCTGTTCCAGCTGGTGGAACTCATGAAGGCGCTCTCTGACATACTTGGGGATATATTGGCATTTTCTTTCAATGGAGGTGACCAAGCAAGATTGGGAGATGACAGAGTTGCGCTGATTGTTGGATACTAAGGAAAACAGGGAATGAATCCACTGCTGGTAGGCTGTAAACTGATCCAAGTGATGGGTGACAGCAGATTGCAGCAATGAAATCTCCTGAACGTGGAGCCCTGATACCATTTGATGATGGGCTAAGGTGGGTTGTACAAAGGAGGACAATAAATGTTCAGCAGAGCCAGCTGCTGAGAGGAGATGCTGTGGAAATTTTGGAACTACAATCAATTTTTAGTATTCTGCTTGATTGAACTGAAGCTGGAGGTGAGGGATAGCCCCATCACAGGCTATCCCAAGGGCTACCACTATGACTTGCTCCAAGTCAGGGGTACCCAAAGGGTAGGCCACTAGGCAGGGACCATTCCCAAGGTTCAGCACAGTAGGGACAATAGGCGGGTCAGCAATGTCTTCCTCAATAGGAGGACAGGTAATTTCAGGCAAAGTTGGCTCTTGTATGGGCAGAGGTGAAGGTCCTGAAAACGTAGTTGCAAAAGGGGTAACCAAGGGGCTTACAGCCCCTGTAGTGAGCACCATTTTTGTCGTGTTCTGAGGTGCAGCACAGACACACAATAGGGAATCCTAACCTTAGGATTGGATTTGTACTAAGTCTTGGTTAGAATGGCAGGGAAGGCTATGTGATTACCTTGTGGCCCTGAATAAATAATATCTGCTAGACGTGGCTATAGAGGCGCCAAAGTATGTGGAGACACAATGACAAAAATGTGAATAGAACTTAATTTTATTGGAAAATAGATAATGGATTATATAGTGGTCGATGATACCAAAAAACACTACCAGGACAGTGGGATCACTTGCCACAAGCATTAGTGGGACAAGTGAGTTGCTCAGAATCAGGAAGCCAAACAATTGTATTTCTCAATTTGGAGCCAGCCTCATTTTGAAGGGCAAAAGAAAAAGAGAGAGATTTGTCCTCAAAATAATCCAACAAAGGCAAAATCAAAACATGGTGAATGGCGGCATTCACAACAATGTTCAAAGCTACAGATAGATGTTATCCTTGCCAATTTACTCTACCTAATCCTATGCAAGAGCACTTCAGACTACAATAAAATAGAACTTTGAAGATAATTATAGTTATTGAAACTGGAGTACAATCTAGACAGCAGCTGCAATCTATCCAGGTATAACTAAGAACTTCTTGTTATTCTTACAGGCGTCTGCATCAATATATACTGCAACAATCCTTGTTTTTGTCCTTTCAGACAGTTCTCAGTGGCTACCTTTGCAATAGTTTTTTCTTTGCTGGCTGAGCCTATCCTGATTGGCTGTCCTTGGCATGTGTGCTGCTACTGGCCCTAGCAAGGCATACATGGATCTTCAGCTACAGCCTACGCTCTTCTTGAGCTAGCCTACTGTCATTTATTGATTGGCTGTACCTTATATGCCTATTATTACACTGGGAAACTACGCCATATTTAGTTGACACTTATAAATGATCCCTAATATGTCCTTCTACATTGGAAGATAAATTCTGTTATTCCATTTGCAGGGCTTAATCATTGATTCTTTTCTGGCTGGCAATCCTTCTGCTTATTAATGCAACAGGTTGAGTTGGGGATTATATACCGTATAATAGCAGACTCAATCCAATATTGACTTGTGAATTATCTGCCGTGTAATGCTGACCCAAACTGATAAGGAATCCAATTATACACCATGTAATGCTGATCCAAACTTGGTATTTTCTATCCATTTGCATATCACTTGTTTGATATGATCATATACACCCATCAGGTTGTGTGAGACTGAGTTGATACAACGTCTAGTAGGGTGGAATGGGAGATATACAATTGATGATCTAAGGATTATACAGCGTGTAATCAGTGATAATCATTATAACAGCTAACTATTATACAGCATATAATAGCTACATCACTTATAATGAACAGTAATATATGACGTATAATCACAACATCAGAATGATAATCAAGTGATAATACGGCATTTAATTTTTGCGTCAATCATAATAAACTAACAATTACACAGCGTATAACTGCCATATCAATTATAATAAACTAGTGATTATATGACGTATAATTACTACACTTAATAGAATATTGACCTAGTGATAAACGGCATGTAACTGATAGAGATCTGCGTGCAATGATTAGTCTATTCATTTGTGGTCAATCAACCTAATCTCACATTTCCCCCCTCTTGATCATAAATAGGGAGGGTAAGAAGAGAATCAGGCATGTGGCTTTCTCAACAGCATCTTCCCGTCTAAGTACCAAGTAGGAGTACCAGGAGTTCCTGTCAACCATGTTGGATGAGCGTCAACAAGAATTCAACTGCCAGAGCAAGGAAGCACGTCATCTCCAGTTTTACAGTTGGTGTTTGCTACGTGCTCATAAGAGCAATACTTGCTCAGAGTTGTCCTTGGCTACTACCATGGTCATTAATCCTTTCCAGAGTCCTAACAGCCCTATCTTGGAGCAGGAGGTTGAACAGGAGAATTGTCCTCCTTTGGTGGCTGGGGGTGCCAATTGGGCTACCTCAGTAGACCCGGCTGCCTGGCAGGCCAGGGCCATGGTTCCTCTGCTGCCTGCTGTACCATATGGTCCTGACCCTACTCTGTTGGGTAACATTGTTCTTTTGTATGACCCTGATCATGTGGACTTTGAGGTCAACAGCCTCTTTCAGGGTTAAAAATTCCTGAGTGAGTTCCTCTTTGTCCTCCTGTCTCACAAGCAAGGTGTGGATGTTCACTCCCGTCATTGACATGTGGAGCAATATCACCCTCCTGCTGTTTGCTCTGTGGCCCTTTGTGAGCTGGCCTGGTCTCTGGAGGGGGTCTTGGTAGAGCCGCTCTGCTCTAATGTGGCTTTGTATGCCTAATATGCACGGTCAATCAACTTTGATTGTGCAGTGGTGTGAGTCTGGTCTTGTGCTTGGGGGCCTAGTCCCAATTCCACTCGGCTGTGGGGGCTATAACATGCTGATAACCAGAAAAACCAGCTGGCCAATGTCATCAACATTACCCTGGAGAGATTAGAGACTGGAGACCCTTTCCAGTATCTTCCCAACATGGCTTTGATGGTTAACCTTTTCCTGATCCCCAAGCCTTTTCTTCCTTGCAGTTCTTTGGGCCAGATGTAGGTCGTCCTGGAGTTCTATTGTTGTGAAGTGTTGCGCCGTCAGCGGGGTCTTCCTGTTGACTATCCCTCAGAGGGATTTATTGTGGAGTGCCTGGTGTTGGAGGCGTGCTTCCCCATCAAGTGTGGTCTGGGTTGCCTGGCAGATGGGGAGTTGGCCTTATCTGTACCCATTATGCACTGTGAGCGGCTAACCTCCTAGGTATGGTGTATGTGGCTTCAAAACGTTGTTGTCCTTTATCAGGTGGTGGACACCCACGCTTTTGGTGACTATGTGGAGGCTACCACTCATCTTGTCCCTGAGAAGCCTGGGGAGGGCACTCAGTAATAAAGTTTCATAGGACTATGACCTTTTTCAATATATTTCACTTTTATCATTTTATGCTTATCTTTTTATAATATCTGAGTTGAAATTTTTTGCTTATTAATTCTTGTGATAAGATCAAGAAGGTGTTTAATTAGGCCCTTCCTTTGGGGTGCAGAATGAACGTAGAAACTTTGCATGTACATGGTTGAATATATGTCCACTATCCTTGTCCTTGATGGTGTAAGTGTCAGGTGAGGTTTTTTCTATGATCTCAAAGGGGCCTACCCATAGCTTGTCTAGCTTGTGGGATCTACCTGCGCCTCAAGTGTTGCAGAATGCAACCCCCTCCCCCTATCTCAAAAGAAGTCAATGGGGCTCTATTGGTGGAGTCCCTCTCAAATCTGGCTTGGGTTTTGATAGCTGTGTTTCTAAAAACAGATGCCTATAATTTGATGAGGGTGTCGGCCAAAAGGCCTAGATACTGGTTGTAGGAAAGTTGCCCAGGGTCACCTGTGGCCAAGTATAGGACAGGCAAGATGGCAGGGTGACAGCCATACATCAGTTGAAATGGAGATGCCCCTGTGGTAGAATGAAGCAAGATGTTTTATGCAGACACTGATGCTCCTAAGTATGTGTCCCAGGAATATATATGCAATGTTGCTAATTTCTGGAGGATCTGGGTTAGGGAGCCGTTGGCACGCTCCATTATCCCATTGGTTTTGGGGTGGAGAGTACCCCCACAAACTCCCATGAGGTTGTTTACTCTTGATATTACTGAGGCCATAAAGTTAGTCCCATTATCTGAGAGTAGGAACTTTGGGCAGCTGTGGCAAAGTATGATGGTGTCCAAGACAAATTGTGCAGTAGAAGAGTCATCTATCTTCCTTAGGGGCTGGGCTTCCACCCACTTAGTGAGGTAATCAATAGCCACTATCACATAACAAAAGCCAGGGCCGCTATGTGGGAGTGGTTCCACTATGTCCATTGATACAGTATGACAGGAAACATGGGGTTGCACCATTTGATAAGTTGTGCTTTTCTTTAGTGGCTTATTCCCTTGATACTTGATGCAGCAGTCAATTGTCTCATGAATGTTGAAATTCATTGCTTCCCAGAAGTAGGTGCAAGACATGATCTCCTTGGTTTTCTAAAAGGCACCATGACCTGTTGCCTTATGAGCAGCTGTGACAATACTAGTCCTTTTGGAGGGAGGAGGAAATATGTGTTCCTTGCCATCCACCAAGTTGTATAGAACATCATTGTGTAGTACTGTGTCCTTTTAGAGGTCTTGTAGAATATGCTGTACTTTCTCAGGCTTGTCACTAAACTCCCTGGTCATCATTTTTTAGTACAGCTTATCAGCTAATGGTCTCACTAAGGCCACAGTGGGTAAGTGTGATAGGCAATCTGCATTCTGGTGCTTGCTGCCAGGGCAATGGAGGATTTTGTAGTCTAAGGCCTTTAGTTTCAGCGCCCAACATAAAAGTTGGCCTTCTGATTCCTTGAGGTTCTGGAGCCAAGCTAGGGATGTGTGGTCTGTGACTACTGTGAACTAAACGCCATGGATGTAGACCCAAAATTGCTTGTATGTGTAGATGACTGCCAGACATTTGTGCTCTGTCACCATGTAGTTGTGCTCATGAACGTTTAGCAATCTACTAGCGTATGCTACAGGGTGTTTGAGTCTCTTGTTGTTGAGTTGGGATAGTACAGCCCCAACCGCTGTAAGAGAGGCGTTGGTATGGATTATGAAGGGTCTGTCAAAGTCTGGGTACATCAGAATGGGGTCACTCAACAAGGCCAGGCGTAGTTTGTTGAAGGCTCCTTGACATTGCTTACTACATACAAAATCAACTCCTTATTTCAGCAAATAGAAGAGAGGTTCTCCAATGGCTGCAAATCTGGGGATAAAACTTTGATAGTAACCAACCATTCCCAAGAAGACCTGCAAGTTGTGTTTTGACTCAGGTTGCTTTATCTTAGGTGTGGCTTTGGTTTTCGAGGGCTGGGGACGCAGGCCCTGACTATCTATTAAGAAGCCCAGGTATTCCAGCTGGTCCTTGAAGAACTGGCATTGGTGTGGCTTTATCTTAAGATTGGCAGCTGCTAGCCTCTTAAAGACCTCTTCCAGGTAAGCTAGATGCTTGGTGAAAGTCCTAGAGAAAACGTTGATGTTGTCCAAGTACACTAAGACACAGGAGAGCTTAATGTTGCCAAGGATGGTGTCCATTGCTTGCTGGAAGATTGCAGGGGCATTGCACAGCCCTTGTGGCATCCTTGTTGGTTGGAATAGTCCTTGCAAGGTTATGATGGTGCATTTTTCCTGTTCCTTGGGGGTAATTCAATCTACCAGTAGCCCAATATGAGGTCCATGGCAGAGAAGTACTTTGCGCCTCTGAGGCAGTCTAATGTGTTGTCTATGCATAGCAAGTGGTATGAGTCATTTTTGGTAACCTTGTTGATGTGTCAATAGTCAATGACAACTTGGTTAGAGCTATCTTTCTTCTTGACAATCAGAATAGGAGGCGCCCAAGGACTTTTGGATGGGACTAGCATGCCTTGTTTCAGCAGCTTGCTGACTTCTTCAGAGACAACTTCTTTGTTTGCTTTTGATTACTGTATGGGGTGCATGCAAATGGGAGGAGTGGGTACTGTATTAATGTGATGGGTTACTCCTTCAGCACAACCCAGATTATGATTGCCTTCAGCAAAGATTGAGAGGTACTTCTTGAACAATGAAGATGCCTGAGCTTGTTCCTCAGGGCTAAGGAAGGAAAGGTCTTCTAGGGATATAGTCAGGTGGACTGCTTGTTCAGGTTTGTCCAGTATACCCATTTCCTTGAATGTGCCAAATTCATTGACCTTGGATAGTTCCTCTGTGAGATGGAAATGTAATAAGCCTACCACTTGGTCTTTCTTGATAGAAAGAGGGCTTCTTTGTGAGATTAGCCAAGTAGACATGGATCTCCTGTTGGCCAGGGATAACAATTCCTGGCGCAATACACAGTTCAAAGCGTGAATGGCCCCAGGGTTCAATGACTTCTCCATATAACCCTTCAGGGATAACTACAGACAGTCCAGTCTCAGAAATCTTCTGGTGACCAGGTTCCAGGGAAAATGCAGAACTGGTCCTTGACAGGATACCCTTATGCTCCAGGATCTGTGTAGGGGGCTTACATCTATGTTTCCCAACAAGTTTGTATTCCGCAAGGACAATTCTGTTGGCGTAAGCTAGGTTGACAAACTTACAGGGCTTAGGGGAGAAGTCTTGTTCTTCCCTACTGAAGAACAAGGGTAGGTTTTGACCTAGGATTTTTAAGGTAGAAAGACCCCAATGTGTCATGGCTCCATATTTCACTAGGAAGGAGATGCTTATGAGGAAATCATATATGTTGTTTGGTAATACGGCTTCTGGAGCAGATACCGCAATGGAACCAAATCACATAGATAGTGTGCTGTATGCTCCCACAGAGTAAGTGGGTTCTTTACCAGATGTAACAAATGGCAATCTGTAGTCAACATCTGGGGCTATACCCAGTTTCTTTACCATCTTATTGGAGATGATGTTAAACGGGGTACTGCTATCCACAATTGCTTGAATGCAATGTTTGTTAACCAATATGTCAATGTATGTGCAATCAATATAAGAGTCATTGAGGCTTTTTAATGTGTGTATCCCATTCTCCTCAACACTCTCCAAGGTGTGGAGCAGGCTTTTGCAGACATCAGGGTATGTGGACTTAAGCTCCTCCAGAGGGAAATCTAATTCTATTGACTTCAAGTTTGGAGTATTGTTGGAGCATGGCAAACGGCAGTTTTCCCTGGCGTTCTGGATTTGAGCTGCATAAGGTTTTTATACTTCATCTAGGGCGGCCTCTTTGTGCTGGACTTTAGTTTGAGAGCGGGTAGTCACAGCATAAAAATTGTTGGCTATGACCATGTGAATTGTGTCCTCATGCAGATCTTCCAGGCAGTGTACTTTGGGGCCAGGTTCAATGGGAAGGTTGAGGGTTCTGGTGGAGGTAGAATGTCCCTCTTCTACTCTGCCTTGGATTTTCCCTTGTTGATGCTAGCGGGATGGTTTTGTACAATGTGTACCTTCTTGGCGTTGTTTGGACATTTTGATTTCCAATGTTCCACTGTGTTGAAGGTGATGCAATAGGGACCCTTCACATCAGGAGGGTGCTCAGAGAACTTAGTAGAATCCTCTTTCTGGAAGTGTGGTTTTTTGTAGGCTGTCTTTGGTTGCTTAGGTTTGGGTCTATTAGGGAGACCAAACATTTCAGTGTGGCTACAAAGACAGTCCACAATTTCTGATACATTTTTTCCCTTGGCATAGGCGGGGGTATTGCTCTGTGGAGTTCTTTGTAAGGATGGGTTGCCTGCTTCATTGTGGCACAGATGTCAAAGGCGGAGACCGTGCCAGAACCAAGGAGTACCAACATGTTGTGATAGAGCCTTTCTGCAAATTCTTGCAGTGTTTTGCCTGGGGCAGACTTTATGGCTTCAGATTTGGATTTCCTGATGAAGAGGATATCTTCTCCACCAAACTCCTTGAGTACAGCCTGCTTTGGTTCTTGGTAGATCCAGTCAGTTGCAGGTAGTTATACCTCACCAAGTTGACGCTTACTGTGTCCAGTGTGGCAATGAGTGTGGTTGCCTTCTGATGGTTGCTGGCGCCTCTCATTACCATTTCAAAAAGTCTTAGGAGGGAATGCACATTTTCTTGCTTGTCAAATTTGGGAGGTTGAGCGGCTTAAATTGTTCATTTACAATTGTGGGCTTGGTGTGCTGACATGGGGAGGTGATCAATTGTCTATTCATCATATAGCTACGCCTAGCCCTAGGCGTGGCTTTTGGCGTGAATGATTCTCTGGTAGGAAGGGTGGTGAACACCTTGGGAATCCCCTTTTTGTGTGTTCCACTTTCTCCTCAGAGATGTTGTTGGCGTCTTCATAGTGGTTGGTAGGCATAGAGGATGACATCTGTTGGCTGGTAGGAATACACTTACAGTCTTTTTGTTTCCATTAGTTATATCTGAGCTTCCTTTCTTGCCAGACGGTCTTGGACATTCTGGTGGTCTATCTGAAGGCTTTTTTGGCAGATCTCAGACTCTACGCCCAGTGTGGTTTTAGACAAGCGTTAAATGGTGTTCTTCATTGTTGCTTGTTCTGTTTGTAGGGAATTTTGGTTTTTTTAGCTCTGGTAAACTCCTCCTTGTATCCACCAATTATGCTTTGCAGGGTTGCTTCCTTTGTCTTCAGTGCTGCAATCCTGGCACTATTTGGGCATGGTAGCAGTTTGGGAGTGGACAAGCAAAATACCTTCAGATGGCTGTTGACCTTTTCTTCTGGTCTCTGAAAGTCATCCAGAACGTATTTCTTGAACTGATGGAGTTGCAAACCAAGCTGTTCCACCTCCTTGTCTAGGGCAATTATGTTCTGGTCCATGGCGGCCAAGTCATCTGCCACACACACGCTGAACTTATCTGATTTGGCGCAGAACCTGTGTACATCCTGGAGCCATTCCAGGGAGGCCCCACAAGCATCCATGGCTTTGTAGACCATAGCTCTGAACTTTGAGTTGAGGACATCAATCAGTTCATTAATTCTGACATGGCTGTTCCCCCCATGGACTGATTAGACAGGATCACAGCGTGCAACTCCAAAAAGAAGGTATTGGCTGTGGCCCACTGCTCAGCCCAGTCACAACAACAGGAGAGAAGGGCATTGCCTAGGGAATACAACTCAAGGTTTTGACGTGCAGTAACAAGCTGGAGCTTCATGACAGACAGCTGAACAAAGCCAGCAAGGTACTCCACAGTGTGGTTACCTCCAGAAAGTTGTTCTTGGAGAGCCTGAAAGGAGGCTTTTCAATAGAGCCATTAGAGCTGCCTGCAATATTCTTGGTCACAATAGTGGAAAAAGATGCTAAAGGCCTGGTCAGGGCAATTGGTAGAACAGAGGCGGAATCCACGTAAGAGCGCTTCAGCAAGCTCTACAATCTGCATAAAATTATAGGAGTGAACCAAAGCGGGACCCTCAGGAACAAAGGGCAGAGGGGCCACAACCAGAGGAACAGTTGTGGGAGGGTGAGCAATCACAGGGTTACTCACGGAGAAGACAGGGGCCCATTCACTGTCTGAAGATTCAATTTTTTGCCCATGCTTGTCAGCAAAGCTGGGCGGGGGTGGAGCCAAGGACAATCCTTGGCAGGCAGGGACAGTTTCTGTGGGCATTGGCAGAGGCTCAATTTTGAGTGAGCAACAATTTTGAGCAACCTGGGTTATTGCTGGCATGTTTAAAGCTACAGATAGATTTTAGCCTTGTCAATGTACTCCACCTAATTCTATGCAATAGTACTACAGACTACAATAGAATAGAACTTTGAAGATAATTATGTTTATTGAAACTGGATTACAATCTAGCCAGCGGCTGCAATCTATCCAGGTATAACTAAGAACTTCTTGTTATTCTTACAGGCGTCTGCATCAATATATACTGCAACAATCCTTGTTTTTGTCCTTTCAGACAGTTCTCAGTGGCTACCTTTGCAATAGTTTCATCTTTGCTGGCTGTGCCTATCCTGATTGGCTGTCCTTGGCATGTGTGCTGCTACTGGCCCTAGCAAGGCATACATGGATCTTCAGCTACAGCCTACGCTCTTCTTGAGCTAGCCTACTGTCATTTATTGATTGGCTGTACCTTATATGCCTATTATTACACTGGGAAACTACGCCATATTTAGTTGACACTTATAAATGATCCCTAATATGTCCTTCTATATTGGAAGATAAATTCTGTTATTCCATTTGCAGGGCTTAATCAGTGATTCTTTTCTGGCTGGCAATCCTTCTGCTTATTAATGCAACAGGTTGAGTTGGGGATTATATGCCGTATAATAGCAGACTCAATTCAATATTGACTTGTGAATTATCTGCTGTGTGATGCTGACCCAAACTGATAAGGAATCTAATTATACACCATGTAATGCTGATCCAAACTTGGTATTTTCTATCTATTTGCATATCACTTGTTTGATATGATCATATACACCCATCAGGTTGTGTGAGACTGAGTTGATACAACGTCTAGTAGGGTGGAATGGGAGATATACAATTGATGATCTAAGGATTATACAGCGTGTAATCAGTGATAATCATTATAACAGCTAACTATTATATGGCATATAATAGCTACATCACTTATAATAAACAGTAGTATACGACGTATAATCACAACATCAGAATGATAATCAAGTGATAATAAGGCATTTAATTGTTGTGTCTATCATAATAAACTAATAATTACATGGCATATAACTGCCATATAAATTATAATAAACTAGTGATTATATGGCATATAGTTACTACACTTAATAGAATATTGACCTAGTGATAATACAGCGTGTAACTGATAGAGATCTGCGTGCAATGATTAGCCTGATCATTTGTAGACATTCAGCCTAATCTCACACTGGGCAATGGATTTTGGTTGTTTGTATGTTATTAAATTTAGGGTATCTCATTATGTAAAGGGTGTTGCAACTGAACCAATGAGGGTCCAGTACTTGGAATTGGGGAAGACAATAGTCCAATGGGAAAGGACAGAATAATAAGAATAAGGTCTTGTTTATTGTAGGATATTGTGATTAATATACTAAATGGGGAAGCCACAAGGCCACAAGGGGGTGTCATAGTGGGGAGTTCCATGTAGGGTTTGGAGCCAAGGAATAACTTGTGTGGGGATAAGCAGGTTGAATTGGCAACGCTCCTAATTAGGATGAAGTGCCCGCCATTTGATATTGCCATCAGATTGGTTCATGTTGTTAGATACGTCAAGGGGCAACTCATTGAGCGCCCCCTTTGTATTGTAAGATATGTTAGCAGTCGAGGTTCAAATCTTGGTTGCAACACCCCCCCCTTGCCCCCTGCTTGTCGTCAGACACCAGGACTGGAGTATGCAAAAGGTCTGGGAAGGTCCGTACAAACAACTTTTTGTGTGGGGATGGCACGGCAGGGGCGCAAGCAATTGTGGTGAAGTTTCTTGGTGTTTCCCTGGGCATCCTCAAGTTGGTAGGTGTGGTTGTCATAGACAGCAGCTACCTTGAAGGGCCCTAGGTGGTTGGGCTCTAATTTGGCAGAATTGGGATTGAGGGTGTAGACGGGGTCACCTATGGCGTATCTAGCCTTGAGGTGCTTTTCCCCCCTGTGATCTGCTTGTGTTTAATCTCCCGGGCTTTGGCACGCCATTGGTCTAGGGAGGGAGTTGGCACTAGGGGGGGCTTGTTGGGAACCTTGGACTGTAGTTCCCCCTGTTCAACCCCTGTCATTCTGTCAGGTGTTCCAAAGGCCAGGGTGTTAGGGCTGAACCCAGTGCCCCTGTTGATTCTTGCTTGCAGGATCAGTAGGGCAGTGGGAAGATGTTCAGTCCACACAGTGTTAGGATGCTCTTGCAAGAGCTTGGCAATCAGTTGAACCAGGGAGCTGTTTAACTGTTCCACACGTCCGTTGGCTTGCGAGTGGTAGGGGGTTGTGACTATATGTTGGAGCACGTTCTTGACGCAGTATGCCTTCACAACGTGTCCAAGAAGTTTGGGCCCGCCATCTGTGATGAGACGCTTTGGTTGCCCAAAGCAAGCCACAATTTCCTTTCCAATGAAGCAGGTAACAGTGGTGGTGGTGTGGTTGGTTGTGGCCCAGGCCACTGGCCAACGCGTGAAGTAGTTGATAGCAGTGATAATATACTTTTTACCCAGTCTGTCTTTGGGGAGCAGTCCCACAATGTTGAGGGCCCACTTTTTGAAGGGTTCCATAGCCTTAATGGGTAGGACAGACTTGGGAGGTGCAGGTTTGAACATATTCTTTTCACACAACATGCATGTCTTGAGGAGTTCCAAGATGTCTTGGCGCATGCGCAGCCACCAAACCTTACGTTTCATGATCTTGAAGAGGTTACGCCCTCTGATGTGACCCAAGGTTTGATGGTAGTGCAAGATGGTGTCTCCTTGTTGTGTGGTGGGAATATAAGGCGTCTTCTCACCTGTCTCTGCCCGGCGGCAGACGTTTCCAGCATCAATGGTGAACTAATTTTTGTTGTCCTTCAGCTTGGAGATGGTGACCAAGTTAAGTCCCTTGTATCAGGTTGCCTCAGGGCGCAGGTAGAGCATGGGCCAGTCTGGGTCCAGACTGTTGTCCCCAGTGATGGACACTACGTAGAGTTGTGAAAGAGCGTTGGCTGTGGCAAGTTCCTTTCCAGGCTTATATTTGATGCGTAACTGATAGGGGGATAGACGTTTAACCAATCCTACTTGGCGGTGTGTCAAATGGGACTATGTGTTGAAGTACTGGAGTGACTTGTGGTCCTTCAGAATGCGGGGTGGGAAGGTTGTTCTTCCAAGTAACAACACCACTTCTCAACACAGTGTACAATGGCTGCTAGCTCCTTGTTGTGGATAGGATAACGTTGTTCCAAGTCAGTGAGCTTCCTGGACTCATATGCTACGGGGAGGAAGACGCCATTGTCAGTTTCTACCCTTAGCACGCCCCCTATGGCCCTGTCAGAGGCGTCAGTCTCGAGTTTGTACTGTCAGTTTTGGTTGGGAAACTGCAGTACTGGTGCTGTTGTGAGCCTTTGCTTCAACATCTCAAAGGCTTGATCTCTGGCGGGGTCCAATGGAAGCGCTGTTTGGTATTGAGGAGCGCAGTGAGGGGTGCAATTAGTTCTCCTCAATTAGGGATGAACTTGCGTACATAGGCAACCATGCCTAAGAATGTTTGCACTTGGCTCACATCAGTGGGGGGCGGCATGCTACCTTTGCCTTGATTTTGACAGGGTTGGGCTGTATCCCTTGGGCAGAGATAGTGTGCCCAAGGAATAATAACTCTGACTTGAGAAACTCACATTTGAAAGGCTTAGCCTTTAACTGGTTTTCCCAAAGGTTGTTGAGGACAGCATGGAGGTGTTTGAGATGTGTGGTTTGATCTTGACTGAAGACAATGATGTTGTCAAGATACACCACCACACACTTTCCAATTGATTCCTCAAAGGCTTTGTTCATCAACATGGCAAAGGTGGAGGGAGCGTTAGTCATTCCAAAGTTCATGACACAACACTCAAACAACCCGTAGCATGTGCGGAAGGCAGTTTTTGCCTCATCCCCTGGTGCAATGTGGACTTGGTTGTACCCCGCGGTGAGATCAATCTTGCTAAAGACCTTTGCGCCTGCAAGTGTATCAAACAGGTCGTCAATCAGCGCCAGGGGGTATTTATTTTTAACTGTCACCTCATTTAGGGCGCAGTAGTCTGTGACCAGGCAAAAAGACCCATCCTTCTTAGCTACAAAGAAGACTGCTGCTCCATATGGAGAGAGCAAGGGGTGAATGAATCCCTTATCAAGTGCGTCCACAAGGTGCTGGCAGAGGGTTTCATCTTCTTTTGGTGTGAGATGGTATAATGGTTGTACTTTTGGTAACAATCCTTGAAGTTGTACAGTGTGCTGGATCTCCCGGGGTGGAGGTAGTTGTTCAAGTGTTTCACTGAATATGTCCTTGTACTCCTCAAGGAGTGCAGCTAGCGCTGGTGGTGATGATGTTGACAAGGGAGGGGCTGCAGATGGTTCTGCACAAATAACTTTGACTGAACATTGGTTAAAGTCTAGTCTCCTCCCTTGAAATTGTATGAGCCTGTTTCATCATTCTTACAAACACAGTATCATGTAGTAGTTTGTTCATTTCCATGGGGTAAATCTGAAAACCCACCCCATTTCTATTGAGGGTGATGACAGAGGTATCCCAGTCAATGTAAGGGCGGTTATGCCGGAGCCAGTTGAGGCCAGCAATTATGTTGTGGCTGAGGCCTGCCATTATTGGTCCAGAGAGCTCAATCTGGATGTTCCCCATTCTTACGGAGAAGGGTACTGTCTTGTGGGTGATGGCAATTCTGCGGGAATCAGCTAAACGTACTGATTTGAATCTGATGGGTACTTGGTCTAATTGCTGGGAGTCAGCAAACGCCTGATCTACTGTGGTGTGATCAGCCCCGGTATCTACCAGTAACTTGTGGGTGTTCCCATGGAAACAGAAGGGATAGGACAAGTGTGTTACTTTATTTGCAGAATGAGCAGTTTGAAACACGGGGTTGTTGCTATGGACCTGAAAGACGTCTAGGGTTTTGACCTCGTGAAGATTGTAGTTGCGGGAGTTCTTTGCAAGCAAGGGCTGAGAGGGCGGGTTGGTTGGGGTTGTAAGGCCTCTTGTTGTTACAACCCCCAGGCTTTTCCCTGGTCTTCAATAGCACTAGCTGGAGCTCCCCCCTCACGGGGGCGTTTAGCTGCACTTTCTTGCTGGCAAGGTTGGCAACAGCCCACTTGACCTTGGCCATTGTTAGGTGCAGGACGTGGTTGGGGTGGAGCATTGTTGGTGCGGCAGAAGCCCATTGAAGCCTGGTTACTAGCCTCTACAATGGCTTTATAGTAGTTGTCAATAGAGGTGCAGCAGCCAACAGGAACCCACTTGCAAATATGGGGTTTTAACTCATTAACAATGAGAGTGAGCAACATGGCGTTCCCATTGGTCACTGCTTTGAGGGCGGCAGCAAGGGCTTGTTGCCAAGCGGCAAGATACTCAGGGACGGAACCAGTCTGCTTGATGGCTAAGATGGGAGTCCCCAAGATAATGGGAGAGAAGGTTTCACTATATTGGGACTTGGTAGTGTCTCAAAATGTTGCCCAGGTGACGTCAAACTCCTGGCTGGCCCAGTTGGTGAACCACACGGCGGCGGGCCCCTTAAGGCAGCCAGATGCGGTGGCAACCCACATGGACTCAGGAACCTGACAGATACAAAGGCGCGTTTTGGTCGACTAGAGCCAACTGACAATGTCAGCTCCTTTGACACTGCCAGTGAAGGACTCTAGTTGGAGGTTGAGCATACGTTGCTACAGATCCAACTGTGGCAGGGTGACGCTAGCGTCACCCTGCCTGAGGCGGAGCCAATTGTACACACTGGTAAGAACTAGCTGATCTTGATAGATGACATAACCTTTGGGAATTTCCCCCTTGGGGATTGGAAGGAATGTCTCTTGTTGTGAAGTAGCCATGTGGCCCTTACTCTGTCCTTTCTTGGGGGAATTTTGTTTTTGAAATAGGTCGGAACCTACTTCTGCTACCACTGCTGCAACTGAACCAATGAGGGTCCAGTACTTGGAATTGGGAAAGACAACAGTCAAATAGGAAAGGACATAATAATAAGAACAAGGTATTATTTATTGTAGGATATTGTGATTAATATACTAAATGGGGAGGCCACAAGGCCACAAGGGGGTGGCATAGTGAGGAGTTCCATGTAGGGTTTGGAGCCAAGGAATAACTTGTGCGGGGATCAGCAGGTCAAATTGGCAACGTTACTAATTAGGATAAAGTGCCCACCATTTGACCTTGCCATCAGACTTATTCATAATGTTAGATACGTCAAGGGGCAACTCATCAAGCGCCCCCTGTGTATTGTAAGATATGTTAGCAGGCGAGGTTTGAATCTTGGTTTCAACAAGTGTACTGTCTTTGGTTAGATGTTCCAAGTTGTTCTGATTTATAACTTGGACAAATACTGTGTCTCTTAGGATGAGATTGTTAGGTTCTTTGAGTATGTTGGAATTGACTCCATTACATTTGATGGTCATGGACTTTGTTTTCCAACATACGCTGGGGTTTACTTGGGAGAACCATTCCATACCTGCTACAATCTTGTAGTTTATTTTGTTCATGAAAAGTCCTTTTATGGATGCTCAAATGTCTTGGAGTTTGATTCTGAAGGGAGTTGTCTTGCCTTCAAGTAGAGCCTTTTAGTTGTCTGCCATTCTTGCATATTTGAAGTTGGATTTGACAACTGTTATCTTGTATTTGGTTACACATGGTTTGCTAACCATGATGTGTTGTGTACCAGAGTTGAATAAAATTTTATATGTATGAGACTTATAAGTGCATGGGTAGACAAGAAGTTGTGAGCAATCTTTAATTTTTATGTTCATAAAAATGGAGGATTTCAGGACACGGGGGATGCAAGCAGCCAAGTTTGTGACTTGGTATAATTTCTTGTCAGTTTGGGGGGAGACAGGGGCACTTAAGCCTGTTCCCCCTCTTCTTTTCCCTGTTCTACTATTCCAAGACTTTTGAGGTCAGAGAATGGGGGATCATATTCATAGTGGGCTGCTGTTTCATCATTGTTCACTTTTGTGGTGTCATCTTTCTTGGGATAGGAGTGGTTTGCACTCTGGCTGCAATTGTCATTGTTAAAATTAGGGTTACTGTTGCTATTTATGGTATTTTGGCACTTTTTGTTATTGGAGTTGTCTCTGCCATTGTCATTTGAGGAGTGGTTGTCATTTTGTGCAGCATATTCTATGTTTGTGCATTTTCTGTGTGCTTGGCTTCTGCAATGAGCGCAGGCATGGAGGTGTTGGCCTCTAGAAAAATGAGGGCAGCAACTGAGGGTTTCATTCTATTGATTAATGAGGCTCTAGTGTGTACATTGTCAGCTTGTGCTGGGTTTTGAATCTTGTAGTGTATTTTCTTAAAAATTTTGGTGTAAGCTGTGATAGTGGTTTTCTGAAGAAGATCACTGAGCTGTATTGCAATGTCTTGGAGGGATTTGGTGACGTGGAAGTTGTGAGTGATATCTGTAAATTCACTGCCACCTTTGGCTTTGGATTGCATCATCTTCCCCTGCTGCACTAAGAAAGGCCCAAAAATATCAGCTAAACCATTTAACTACTTAGGGGATTTGGCACATACAGTTGACAATAGATATGTGCTGGCCTACCCCACGGATCCACCATCTTTGGTTGCTCCCTCCTGGGAAGAAACGTTGATCAATTTGGACTTCTTGTTGGCATGATGTCACCCACTTTTGAAAACCATTGGATCTAACCAATCAAGTGGCGCCACATCAAAGCCCAAAAACCCAAATGAATCCCAAATGCCTGGTAGTTCCTCTATCCAATCAGATAGCACTTCAGAAATTAAGGTGAAACCCTCCAGTCTCCCTGGTTCTGTCCAGCAAAATTTCTTCACCAACCAATTAGATTCAATTCTGGTGGTCATGTGACTCACTTCCCTTGCAACACCCTCCCTTTTACACAACAAGGGGACTTTCAGACCCTGCTTGTCTATTTTCTAATAATATTAAAGTTTGGTTAAGTTGCACTCTATTTTATAGTTATCCTTTCCTGGAGCCCTTTTTGAGTTCCTGCTATCTATATTAAAAAGTGTTAGTCACTCTATTAAACCTTACCTTGTACCGCCCTGTTTCAAACCCGGCATCTCTTTTGTCACTTCCAGAAGAAGATTTAGCGTACAGTTGGTGTCCTGTTTTGCTTTTGCTTTAAAAAACAGCTTTTAAACCTAAAGCTTTAGTTAATATTCAATATAAAATCCACTTTTTATTTTGAATTTTTCCTTATTACTCTTGATTTCAAACCCGCCTTTTATTTCCTGACTCACCAAGCCATTTGAGATCATCTCCAAGCCTCTCAGAAAGCATCTTGCTTCTTCCTGCCGTTTTCTGCTTGTAGTCACCCCTGCTGCATAAAAAACTTTATTAGTTTCAGGGACAACAATCCCACTCAAAAATTCATGATTTTCTTGTGATTGCAACCATTATCCTCCCTGTCTTCAAATTTGTGGTGTTTTCCTTGACTCCATTTTTAATGCTCCTTTGGTTGACATCACCAGATTTGTGGTCTAAAATCTCCTCCTCTGTACAACTTGTGGGTGACAATCCTTCTAATCTCTTGAATCTCCCCAGTGGTCTTCTATTCTCTGGAGAGGCCATAGTCAAGAGTTTGACCTGCAACAACCTGTATTTGGATGTTGTTAACTATGCCTTGCCTGCTCCCTCAAATGAGGAAATGTCAATATCCTCCCTTCCAAGTCTGGAGAAGACCAACTTGGTGCCCCTCTAGGTCCCTGTGATGCCCCCTCCCTCTCCCACCCGTACGCCATGGTTGCTCACCAGTTTGATACTGATGGGATTGAACACCTACTTCCCTCAGCTGTACTCTGTGTCCTCTCTGTGATCCCCCCTTTGAGTGGCTGTTCCAGTCCTCCACTGGGTGGTATCCTGGTGGTTTGTTTTGCTGGGATGGGAGCCAAACTTAGTTAGTTTAGCCCCCCTCTCTTACAATATTGGCTTTGAACTCTTCCCAGTTATCAAGCTGTTTGTCAGTTTGTGATCTAAACCAAGTGGCAAACTAGTTAGCTGTGGCCTTGTACAGGCGCTTGCTGGCTTCCTGAACCCACTTTTTGTGGGGAATGTGGCTGGCGCAGAGCTTGGTGGCTAAGTGGTCTAGCCAGTTGATGACATTTTCTTTGTTTTTATCAAAGAACTTGTTGATACCAATGTATTTGGTGTTGGTAACTTTGCCTGTGATAGGAGGTTGTGTGTTTGTTTGTGGTTGGAGAGAGTGACTTTATTGAATTATATTGGTGCATGCTTTGGGCATGACCAGTCCTTTGAATATATTGCATCCACTAGTTATATCTTTTTTAATATTGTGGGCGCAGAAGTACGTCTTCCAGTTATTATCAGGAATCCAGTCATAGGTAGAGGCATTGGGCAGCTCAGGGTGTGGTGCGGCCGAGCCAGCGGGTAAGGCCTGCCATAGAATGGGTGCTAACTTGATAATGTAAGATATAGATCCCCTGAGCAAGGACCAGGGTCTGGAATTGGGGACCATGGAATCCAACAATCCTGTCAAAGTAATGTAGAGTACTCCAAACAGTTGGGTAGAGGTGGTCTCGGCTGCAGCAGTAGGTTCCAGAGGGCAGTCCAGTCTAGGGGTTACAGGTGGGGTCATGGGAACAAATTATGCTGGCAGGTAATTGTACTTGTCTTTGAACAATCTGGGTGGCCTAATGTACCACTTTCCTTCTTGACCTATTGTTTTCATTTCTCTAGTTCTTGCCAGGGGGTCAGCAAGGAGTATATTTTCCAAGTTGAACTCAGCGTAGGCTGGGTTTGGAGGGTACTCAGTAAAGTGCACAGGTCCAAAGGGGGCTCCTGGGGGACGGCATAATGCCTGGGGCGGTCTGGCAGGTTGGTCTCTGGAGGGGTTGATTGCCTGGTTGTCTACTTGGCCAGAGTTGAGGTGGAAGATCACTAAGACTAGATAGGGTAAGATTTGTTTGAACCAAAGGTTCATAAAACTTTATTATCAAAAATGATAATGTGGTCATCACCACACTGCCAGCATTCTTATACCATTTGATTTTGCTTCTTTGCTTTTTGCAGGCTTCAGGTCCATGAGCAGTTTGCCAGTGGGTATGGATCTTGGCTTAGGGTCTGGAGGGCATCAGGTTCTGGTTGGGTACGTTCTGGCAAACAGAAGTGGCAGTGCTTAATTTTGCTGCTTTGGTTCACCATGTCACCTGAGCGTGCTAATTGCAATTCTCTTTCTGGACTGGGGACTGGCAGCAGTTGGTGCTTATTGGCAGGGCTAGTAGTGGACCTCACCCAAGCCACGGCTTCTGCATAGATCTGGGCCCTCAGTGACACCAGTTTGGCGGTTCTTGGCTGGACTGGTTCTGGGGAATAGAAGTGGCAGTGCTTTGTTTTTCTGTCATTGTTCACCATGTCATCTGAGTTGGCCAATTGCAATACCTTTTCTGGACTGGAGACTGGCAACAGCTGGTGTTTGTTGGCAGGGCTAGTAGCAGATCTTTTCCCAACCTCCTTTAGGCAGACCACATTTCCTGCGTAGGTATGGGTCTCTAGTGGCACCTGTTTGGCGTCAATCTGGCAACCATTTAGGGAATCCTCAGTATTAGACCGGCAGGTTGCGGGGCAACTTAACAATTTGAGTCTGTGACTTAACGGATTGGCGGGTCCTGGACTGTCCTGGGGGTCTAATCCGCCTTCAGGGGACTGGGGTTTGACTCTTGGGTTTTTAATACAAGTATTGAAATGGCATTCATGACATCATTTCCTTCCTTCCTGGGGGTCCCTTCCTTCCTGGCCTTCTTCCCAAGGTATTGTTGGATTGCTAGTTAGGTGTTGGGTAGGTTGCTTAATGGTTCCCAGGTTCTTTCCTTGGTTGGATATCCCTTCCACTTGACGTAGTACTGGAATAGTTTTATTGTGGGTACAGTCTCCATGAACATATTCAACTTTGTATTCTTCAGAGCATCCTACTTGGATGGGAGGAGGGTCCGTCTTGAGTTTCTGGTGGGGGAGGGATTTCCCTTCTTTCTTTAATAGAAGCGCGCAGTGGAAGATGTTATGTATTTTACACAAGGGGGGGTAAATCTAGTTCAAATGCTACCTCACCTACTAGCTTGGTGATTTTGTAGGGACCGCTTCTTCTGTGAGCTAACTTCTGGCAGGGGACAGTCAGAGGCGCGTTTCAAGAGTCCAAATAGAATTTTCTCCTACCTTCAACAGTTTCCCAGGGATTCTTTTTTGTCAGCAAAAGCCTTATAAGTCTGGACTGCATGGGACAGGTTCTTAAGACAGTTTTGTTGGGTGTTGTGTATCTGTTCAATCCAGGTTTATCCTGACGGGTTTATTTCCTTACTACCAATACTGGGGTCCCAAGATGGGTCAAAACCATAATTGGCTTTGAAAGGGGATATTCCAGTAGATTTGTGGTCTTTGCTGTTGTAGACATACTGTGCCATGGGTAGCATCTCAGCCCAGTTGTCTTGGTCAGTGTTGGTATAGCATTGTAGATATTTTTCAAGTATTTGGTTTACTTGTTCAGTCTGGCCGTTGGTCTGTGGGTGGTATGAGGTAGATAAACAGTGTTTTACCCCTAGTCCTTCATCACTTGGGCCCAATAGTTTGAGGTGTATTGAGGGCCCCTATCAGTGATAATTTCTGACAGAGTGCCATGTTGGGTTAGGATGAGGTTGTGGAAATGTCTAGCTGTTTCTTCAGCGGTGCAGTGGGTAGTAGTAGGAACAAAGTATGATATCTTAGTAAACCTATCTACCATGACCAGGATGGCGTTGAACAAATTGGAGGGGGCAGTTCTAAAATATAATCCATTGAAACGGACTGCCAAGGTCCTGCTGGTACATCTAGTGGCCTTAGCAGGCCTTCAGGTTTGGATCTACGGGTTTTGGTTCTTCCACATGCCTCACAGCCTTCAATGTAGGCAGCCACGTCTTTGTCCAGTTGGGCCAAGCGTAATTCTTCTTAATTCCTCAGAGTGTCTTGAGTCTGCCAGGGTGGCCAGCCATCTCTGAGTCATGATAGTCCATGAGTACCTTGGTCCTTGTTTCACCTTCTGGTACATAGATCTGGTTGTGTAATAGCAGGGTAATTCCTTTCAGCAAGAATCCTTTCTTGTGGTGGCAGCTCTCTGGGTCTGAGTTTATGTTGGCAACAAGTTCCGCTGAGTATTTGTCTTGTTTCTGCGCCTCAATTATGTCAGGTTTGTGGGCCATGAGCATCATGTACATCAGTTGGATGCCTAGGCTGGCAGGGTCAAGGAGTACATGGGTGTTGTGGTCCTTGGTTTCTGTAGAGGAAGGGATCAGGTCAGCTCTTCTACTCAGGGTGTCAGGTACCATGTTCACCTTTCTGGGTTTGTAGTTGATGATCAAGGTGTAGTTGGCCAGTTCTAAGGCCCATCTGGCCTGTCTTTGGTTCAGCTGTCTGGGTTTAAAGAAATAAACCAGGTTCTTGTGATTGGTTAGGACCTGTGGTGATCCACATGTTTGGTGGTTTGCAGGTGGGGCTAATGTTGGCCAAGCAAAAGTTTGGTTATTTGTTGCAGGTAGGAGCCTAGTAGGTAACATAGGACTACTAGGGGTAAGTAAGGTGAGCCTAGTAGGTAGCATAGGACTACTAGAGTGAGTAAGGCCTGGCTGGTAGGTAACAAAGGACTACCAGAGGCAGATGTTGCCTCCACCCAGCAGAAGATATTGGCTGCTTTGGGCTATAGTGCTTCACCTAGCAGGGAACTGTGGCTGCAGGAGGGTGAAGACTGAAATAGCAAGCAGGGAACTTTGTCTGTCTGGGGGGAGTAGGTTTTAAACCCCTGGTGGGTAACGCAGGCTGCCAGGGAGGGGAAGAACTCTGAGGGCTCTATATACCCTAATATCCTTACAGGAGGTCTGTGAGCAAGCACCCTACCTAACGGACTGGTAGGGTGTCCTTGTTTATGCCCCTATGAGAGCTTTGGGGAAGCCCAAGGTGAGCATTGGAGGGTATAGATTTGCTCAGAGGTGTCACCAAGGCGGCTTGCTTAGGGAAGCAAGCTGCAGAACTTGATGTGATCAGGCCTCTGGGAAGTAGAGCTGATTACTCTGCAACTGAAAACCCAGACTTAATCACCTGTGTGAGTAAAGACAACACATAGACATTGATCTATGGTTGAATAGCCTAAGTGAATTGCCCCTTGTGAGGGCCCAGTCAAATGCCAGTTCAATTTAAACTCATGCCTGGGTCTATAAGTTCTGGTAATGGGGACTGAGATAAAGAACCAAGGTGGTTCACAGAATTAACAGAGAAGACTAGCAAGAGGGACTGTTTGGTCACAGTGAAGGCTAGTTGATGGACTGTTAATTCATATTGAATGAGATGAACCAATATGTTTCAGTGTGTAGAAGAAACAAAGAAGGTTCCTAGTGAGGGTTTGTTGTGGAACTGGTTGAGGATAAGTTGAGGGAAAAGAAGATTATGATGCAGGACTAGCTGATCATAGTGCAGGAGTAGCCAGAGGACTGATAAAGTTAATGGACTGATTGCTGTTTAAGCTGAAGAGCTGGAATATGAGCTGGCTGAAAGACCCAAAGATGATGGTGAAAAACTGGTGATCCAGAGAAACGAGCCAAGATTTTGCCAAAATTGATTTGCCAAAGTAGGAAGATATGGGATATGCTGCCTTGTTTTAGTATTAAAATCAAGAAGAAATTTGGATAGAAGTGTGGGTAAGATATTTATTTATTAAGTTCCTAGGATAAACAAAGGTATGTTGCTATGAGAGCGGGATACAAAGTTGTTTTGGTGGGACGTTTTCCTTGGATTTTACTATATTTGTAAATATATGGGGGGAAACGTTGAAGAGGTCTAGAAAGAACAATTTAAATAGTATTCTACTATTTAAATGGGTTTAGGTTGAATGCAGGAAGAAATGGTGCCAGAATAATGGACTGGTTAACACTTTGGTGTGCAAAGAGTTGTCAATTTGAACAGTTTGAGTTGTGGAAATGAGTTTCATAGTTGGATCCCAATGGAACTTCAGAAATGGTCTATTTCCGCGCTCTGTATTCATTGGTTAAGTTCTGGCAGGTTTCCTGATGAAAATAATTGGTTGGAAGCCAAAGCTTAAAGTATAAGCAAGGAAATAGTGAATTAATACTTTAAGCTTTTGAGTAAGTAAGTATGTAAGCTTAAGTTATTATAGGGAAACGTGAGCGGCAATGGTTTAAGCTTATGAAGAAAGCCATTTTGAAGGCGGAACCGTTGGGAAAAAGACAATATAAGAAGGGGGCTGGCTGGAAAGTTACCGGGTCTTTTCAATGTCTTTTCAAGGTCTTTTGGAAGGCTTTTGGAGGTCTTTCCCAGGTCTTCTAAGTTTCTGCCAAGAGGTTTTGAAAGCCTGTTAATCACCAGCAAGAGCTTGGTTGAACTAATACAACCCAAGATAACAAAGCAGGAGCCCAAGAATAAGAAGCTGGATCCTAAGCGCAGTGCTGGAGTCCAAGTTTAAGGAGCAGGAGTCCAAGTCTAAGGAGCAGACGTCCAAGACTAAGGTGCAGGAGTCTAAGACTAAGGTGCAGGAGTCTAAGACTAAGGTGCAGGAGTCCAAGACCAAGTACAAGGAGTCCAAGATATTGTTGGAGGACTCCAAGTATTGGTAAGTCTATATTGTTTCCTTGACCCCCGGGCCTTATACCAGAAGGCTTCTAAGGGGATCTTCCTTCTGAGAGTGAATAAAAGCCCATTTTGACCCATATACATATTTCTGAGATACATTTTTTCTTACTAAAGAATATAATCCCTTCCAGCCAGTCCCTGGCTACAATCCAGGACACACTTTGGGGACTGGTGGACAGGAACCCCACAGGACCTTTACTGGAAACTCAGCACCACATAGGTACTGGCGCCAATGTTTCAAGGTCTTCATTATAGCAAGCATCTCCTTATTGTAGATTGGGTAGTTTTCTTTGGCAGGCAGCATCTTCTTGGAGTAATATGCTATAGTATGTAGCATACTATCCCCTCCTTCCTTAAGAAGGACCCTGCCCACCGCAAAGTTGGATGTGTTGGTTTCCAGTACAAATGGTTTGGATGGGTCAGGCATGGCCAGGACAGGGGCAGAGGTGAAGGCGAGTTTCAAGGTCTCTAAGGCGGCGGTGCATTCCAGAGTCCAGGCAAAGGCGACCTTGTCAGAGCACAGGCGGGTCAGGGGCAGAGTGATGTGAGAAAAGATTTGGATGAAATCCCTGCAATAATTTGCCAGGCCCAAAAAACTTCTCACATTTTTCCTACATTTGGGCATTGGCCAAGACATTATTGCTTCTACTTTGTCCTGTGTTATTGCAAACCCGCCAGTCTTTACTATGTATCCCAGGAATTCAACTTCAGACTGGAAGAATTCACATTTCTTAAGCTTGGTGTGTAAGTTTTCTTGGGAGAGTTTTTCAAGTATAAGGTCCAGGTGGCGCAGGTGTTCCTCATGAGTCTTGCTGTAGATGAGGATGTTGTCTAAGTACACAACACAAAAGTGGTCAAGATATTCCCCTAGGACAGTGTTAATCATCCTTTGGAAAGTGTTAGGGGCATTGCATAGGACAAATGGCATTACTAGGTATTTGTACAACCCATATCTGGTTTTGAAAGCTGTCTTGTATTTGTCCCCCTCCTTGATTCTGATCTGGTTGAAAGCGTCTCTCAGGTCAATTTTTGAGTACACCTGGGCTCCAGTTAGTACGTTGCAAAGGTTGTTGGGGATGGGATAGTGGTACTTCACAGTAATATCATTTAGCTTCTGGTATTTCACGCAGGGATGCATTCCGCCATTTTTCTTCCCTACAAACAGCATTGGTGACAAGCAGGGGGCCTTTGAAGCTTGAATGAAGCCCTTTTTTGTCATATCCTCCAGGTAAGCTTTCAAGGCTGCTTGCTTGCAGTGGTTGCAACTATAGATGGGGCCGTGATGTGGTTAGGTACCTGGTAGCAGGTCTATAGTGTGGTTGTATATGGAGTGGCTGGGTAGTTTTGTGGCCTCTTCTTTGCTAAATATGTGGTTCCACTTTTGCAGGGTAGTAGGTAGTGTCCTGACCCTGGGTTTCATCTTTATAGTTAAGAGTCTGTTGTTTGGTGCTCTGCCATGACTTATACAGAATGGAACGGTATCACAAGACTCAGGTTGTCCCAAGGTGGCGGTCTGCTCACAATAGTTTAGAATCAGGCCATGTCTGTTGGACCATGAGTCCCCCAGTACTAGAGGATGTGGCAATCCCGGCAAGAGGATCAAGGGGGTTGGATACATGTTATGTCTAATTGTCAAAGGAAGTTCCTGTTCACACTTGTAGCAAGTGTCCAGGGAACTGTTTTCTATGGTCACTTGTAGGATGCGCTCTGAAGCTGTTAATCCTAGTTCCTTTGCCAGGTTGGCGTCAATGAAGCTTTCATCAGCTCCTGTGTCAATAAAGGCCTTAATCTGGCTCTTGATTCCCACACAGTCTATGGTCACTTGGATAAATTTGTAAGATTTTGCAGAGGTGTTTATTTGTGCCAAGGATACAGGAGGTGTATTCTTCTTAGGGCATGCTCTGGTTAGGTGTCCAGCCTCATGGCAGTAGAAACACAACCCATCTCAATAGTGGTGTTGTAACTTGTCAGGGGACATTCCTGGTTGATTGGGCATTGTGGCCCTGCCAGCTCAGGTAGGGTACAAGTTCTGTCCTTCCTGGTTTAGACTCAGGCCTTTGCATAGGGGTAGTAGTTCCTCCAGGCTCAGTGTAGGCGGGTGGTGCTTCAACAGGTCTTTCATGGCTGAATTAACTCTCTTTCTGAAGATAATGGCAGATAGTTCATCTTCAAGTTGGGTGTGCATCTTAAGTTTAAGGAATTCATTAATATAGGCTTGGATGGGGCGGTTTTCTTGTCAGATCTCTAACATAGAGTTCAGTGCATAGTATCTGGTGTCTTAGTCATTGCCAGTGCTCATGAGTTTGGCTTCAAATTTCAAATAGTCAAGGCAAAATTTAACATTTTCAGTGGTGGCTTTCCCAAACCAATCCAGTGTGTCTCCTGATAGCATGGCGGCCATCCCCAAGATTTTCTCAGTGTCACTGGGGTAGGCGTTGGCGTTAGTTTGGAAGTGGAGGCAGAGGACTGGCATGGCTTGGTGAGCTTCTTCTAAGGTGAGTTTGCCCATCTGGTGCATATCCACCTTGGTTGTGGTCTGGTTCACTATCAAATTTTGCACTTGTGATGTGGCTGGGTTCTGGGGTTCTGCACCAGGTACAAGGTCTTTCAATTCTTTGGTGGGTTGGTTCTTCATCCATGAGAGTATCAGGGAGGTAATTGCCTTATGGGTGTAATAAGTGATTATTACAAAAAAGAGCATACAAGCTGCCCCAAGTGTTAACAACATCTTGGGGCCCAGGTTACCGTGTTTGTAAAATATTGTCATAATGTCAGGAAGCCAGTCATAAGTAGAGGCATTGGGAGGCTTGGGGTGAGGTGCAACTAAGCCAGCGGGTAAGGCCCACCATAGAATGGGTGCTAACTTGATAATGTAAGATAAAGATTGTCCAAGCAAGGACCAGGGTCTGGAATTGGAGACCATGGAATCCACCAATCCTGTCAAAGAATTGTAGAGTACTCCAAACAGTTGGGTAGAGGTGGTCTTGGCTGCGGCAGTAGGTTCCAGAGGGCAGTCTGGTCTAGGGGTTACGGGTGGGGTCATGGGAACAAAGTATGCTGGCAGGTAATTGTACTTGTCTTTGAACAATCTGGGTGGCCTAATGTACCACTTTCCTTCTTGACCTATTGTTTTCATTTCTCTAGTTCTTGCCAGGGGGTCAGCAAGGAGTATATTTTCCAAGTTGAACTCAGCGTAGGCTGGGTTTGGAGGGTACTCAGTAAAGTGCACAGGTCCAAAGGGGGCTCCTGGGGGACGGCATAATGCCTGGGGCGGTCTGGCAGGTTGGTCTCTGGAGGGGTTGATTGCCTGGTTGTCTACTTGGCCAGAGTTGAGGTGGAAGATCACTAAGACTAGATAGGGTAAGATTTGTTTGAACCAAAGGTTCATAAAACTTTATTATCAAAAATGATAATGTGGTCATCACCACACTGCCAGCATTCTTATACCATTTGATTTTGCTTCTTTGCTTTTTGCAGGCTTCAGGTCCATGAGCAGTTTGCCAGTGGGTATGGATCTTGGCTTAGGGTCTGGAGGGCATCAGGTTCTGGTTGGGTACGTTCTGGCAAACAGAAGTGGCAGTGCTTAATTTTGCTGCTTTGGTTCACCATGTCACCTGAGCGTGCTAATTGCAATTCTCTTTCTGGACTGGGGACTGGCAGCAGTTGGTGCTTATTGGCAGGGCTAGTAGTGGACCTCACCCAAGCCACGGCTTCTGCATAGATCTGGGCCCTCAGTGACACCAGTTTGGCGGTTCTTGGCTGGACTGGTTCTGGGGAATAGAAGTGGCAGTGCTTTGTTTTTCTGTCATTGTTCACCATGTCATCTGAGTTGGCCAATTGCAATACCTTTTCTGGACTGGAGACTGGCAACAGCTGGTGTTTGTTGGCAGGGCTAGTAGCAGATCTTTTCCCAACCTCCTTTAGGCAGACCACATTTCCTGCGTAGGCATGGGTCTCTAGTGGCACCAGTTTGGCGGCAATCTGGCAACCATTTGGGGAATCCTCAGTATTAGGCCGGCGGGTTGTGGGGCAACTTAACAATTTGAGTCTGTGACTTAACGGATTGGCAGGTCCTGGACCGTCCTGGGGGGTCTGATCCACCTTCATGGGACTGGGATTTGACTCTTGGGTTTTCAATACAAGTATTGAAATGTCATTCATGACAGGTATCCTAGGATGTGGCCTGGTTGAGTACGTGAGCAAAGGTAGGCAGGTTCTGTTCAGTCATTCTTTCATGGATGTGGTCAAAAAACTGTAGCTGCTACCAGTGATGAGGAACAACTTGTGGGGAAGCTTCAGATATGGAATTAAGAAGGAGAGAAGTATACTTTATTGGATAATACTTTAGACTTATATAGCTTGCGCTGTGGTGGGGATTTAAGTTGGATCAAACATAGGGGTTGGTCATGTGCGGAATGGGTTCAAGTCACTGAATACTTGGACAAGTCATGTGATATTGGTTTGTTGCCTTTCTTGATATGTCAAACAGTATATTGAATTGGCATCAAACCAGACAATGACTGGATGTTAAGTGTGTTGGCGGTAGCCAGAATACCTGTACATTCAGCTCCTTGACTCTTCTTATACTGATAGTCAATGGGCTCAAGCCCCATATCTGTAATTGGGTTCCCGTAGGTTGCTGTACCTCCATTGATGACTGCTACAAGGCCATTGTGGAGGCCAACAACCAGACTTCAATGGGCTTCTGCAGGTCAAATGACACACCTCCCCAACCTTGTCCTGCACTTGGCAGTGCTTACAACTAAGTAGGCTGCTGCCAATCTTGTCAGCAGTAAAATGGGGCCAAGCGCCCTTGTAAGGGGGATCTCCAGTTGGTGCAATTTGAGGATCAGGGGGAATCCTGGGGGTTGTAGCTACAAGAGGTTCTATAACCCCACTTGACCCTCACTCTCAATCCCTCCTTGCAAAGAACCCCTTCAACTACAGTGTGCATGAAGTTGAAACCCTCAATGTATTCCAGGTTCACAGCACCAACCCTGTCCTTAAGCAAGCCACTCTTCAAATAAAATAACCCACTTGGGCTATCCCTCTGTTTTTGTGTGAATACCCACAAACTATTGGTAGATACTGGGGCCAACCACACTATGATTGATCAGGCGTTTACTGACTCTCTACAATTAGACTGGATGTCATGAACCGCCATGACATTATTATTTCTGAAAATTGTATTTTAACTACCTGGGCTGATAGAACAGATCCTTGTTGTCAAAATGAGCCCTTGGTGTTCTCTCTAGGTGAACTAGTTCAGAAGTCAATCTGATTTGAATATTTAGCCCAGGAAAACTCATTGATACGTCCCAAAAAGGAAATGTGATTAGTTATTGGGCCTACAAAGACAACAATCAATGCTGCGCGGACAAATACTAGTGTATCTCAACTGATACTTATTGGATTTGGACGTTTATACTCAAATTGAAGCCACAAATCAGGAGCTTCAATTTGGGCTATTTTTAGACAATAAAAAGAAATAAAGCGTGAAGGTCAAAGATTCTCAAAGTAATATGATGTCATACAATCAGCTGATGTCTCAGACTCACAGAATGAGCCCCCAGATGAAGACCCAAGAACCTCTGAGAATGATCTGGAAGAGTCAGATCAAATTTTATAAAAGGAGCCCAATTCCCCTCCCCTTCATTTGTGGTCACTTTTGGTCCTTGAAATAAATAAATCAAATACATCCAATCTTCAATTTAATGGTTCAGAGTCAGAAGCCCTTGGGCCCTGACACCAGGTGCCAAGAAGGTTTAAGGCAGTACAAGTGGCTGATTCCCATAGAGTGGCAATCACCCATGAGACAGTACCCTTTTCTGTGAGAATGGGAAACGTACAGGTTAAACTCTCTGGATCAATCATGGCAGGGCTCAGCCACAACGTAATTGCTGGCCTTGACTGGCTTTGTCACAACTGTCCCCACATTGACTGTGATATGTCTGTGATCACCCTTGATAGAAATGGGGTAGGCTTTCATATATATCCTGTCAAAATGAGCAAGTTACTTCACAATACCGTGTTTTTCAGAATAACAGAAACAGGCTTGTATGATTTCAAGGGGGGAAACTAGACTTTAATCAATGTTCAGTCCAAGTTATCCATGCTGAACCAACTGCAACCCCTCCCTTGACTACTTCACCTCCACCAGCACTTGCTGCACTCCTCAAGGAGTATAAGGACGTTTTCAGCAAAACACTAGACCAACTGCCTCCTCCCCGGGAGATCCAGCATGCTGTACAACTACAAGGGTCACTCCCTAAAGCACGTCCACTCTATTATCTTACAACAAAAGAAGATGAGACCCTCTGCCAGCACCTTGTGAAATCACTTGACAAGGGCTTCATCTGCCCCTTGCTCTTGCCATACGGGGCTACTGTCTTCTTTGTAACCAGAAAGGATGGGTCCCTTTGTTTGGTCACAGACTACCACACCTTAAATGAGCTGACCATTAAGAATAAGTACCCCCTGTTGTTTATTGATGACCTGTTTGACACAATTGCAGGTGTGAAGGTCTTTAGCAAGATTGATCTCACCGCAGGGTACAACCAGGTCCACATTGCACCAGGGGATGAGGCAAAAACTGCCTTCTGCACATTCTACGGGTTGTTTGAGTGTCAGGTCATGAACTTTGGAATGATCAATGCTCCTTTCACCTTTGCCATGTTGATGAACAAAGCATTTGAGGGTATGATTGGAAATTGTGTTGTTGTGTACTTTGACAACATCATTGTCTTTGATCAAGATCAAACCACGCACCTCCAACACCTCCGTGCTATCCTTCACACCCTTTAGAAAAACCAGTTAAAGGCTAAGCCTTCTAAATACAAATTCCTCAAGTCAGAGCTATTGTTTCTTGGACACACCATCTCTGCCCAAGGGATAAACCCCAACCCTGTCAAAATCAAGGCAATCACAAGCATGCCACCTCCCACCAATGTGGACCAGGTATGTACCTTCTTAGGCATGGTTGCCTATGTGTGCAAGTTTATTCCCAATTGCAGGGAACTAATCACACTATCATGCCCTGCCCCAAAGGGCAGGCTCTTTAAATTTATTATGTTTATGTATTTTCAATTGATTTAAAATTCAGTATTTTTTAATATTGAAGTTTTGAATTGAGAGTTAATATATAAGTATTTTAAAGTTAATTACCTTGTATATGTTGATTTGCGTTTGAATTGACGTTGACGTTGTTTTTGTCTTTTGCTTTTCAGCTATTCAATTAGCTTTATATTCTCTTCTTTAAGTTAAAAAAAATTTACTTTTTACTCACCTTTCAAAACTCCTGTTTACGTCGTTGCCGCTTTCCCCAGCTTCATTCTTGCTGATCAAACTTTGAACTGGTCTTCTGTTTCCCCTTTTCTGTACCTGGTTTCTCAAACTTCTCCACTTAATCCTCTTCTTGGCTGCTCCCTCCTGGCTATCAGTCATCAACAGAAAAGGCTTTTTCTCTATAAATAAAGAGCTTTTGAAGAGTAGGCTTTAAGCCAAAATTCTAAGTGATTTCTTCCCTTCAATCTTTTATCAAATTTTAACTTTTGAGATCTTAATTTCTAGAAATTTATACATTTTTATTAAATTCATTTTAAGGTTTAGCTTTTTCTTTCCTTAAACAAATGTAACTTTTAAAACAACAAGCCTTAGGCTTGTTGTATCCATTATTTTCCCTTAATGAATCTTTCAATAGTTATATGTACCAATTTGCTGATAGAAAATATCCTAATATTGACATTCTCTTAGTTACAAATTGTTCACTATTAAATACTTTATTTTACCTTCTTGGCTTAGGGTTCTTACACTCAATTACTCCTTTTGTGACCCAATATAGGTTTTTAGCAGGGTTCTGTAAGATTATTTTACAGACAGTTCCTATGTTTTTATATTTTTTAAATTTGAATCCTAATGCCTTGCACGCTCTAGTTTATAACCTTGCGCCATTATGGGCAAGACCTTACACACACCCCTCACTGAGCTCCTAAAGACTAAAAAGTGCTTTTATTAGACCCATGCCAGAGAGCAAGCCTTTGAGATGTTGAAGCAAAGACTTACAACTGCGCCTGTATTGCAATTCCCCAATCAGAACTGCCAATACAAACTTGAGACTGATGCCTCTGACAGAGCCATAGGGGGTGTGTTATGGGTTGAACCTCATGAGGGCACCTTTCTCCCCGTGGCATATTAGTCCAGGAAGCTCACAGACTCAGAACAATGCTATCCCATACATGATAACAAGTTAGCGGCAATTGTGCACTGCATTGAGAAATGATTCTGTTACCTGAAAGGGTCTACCTTTCCACCCCACGTCCTGACAGATCACAAGTCACTTCATTACTTCAACACACAGTCCCACTTGACACGCTGCCAAGCAGGCTGGATCAGGTGTCTATCCCCCTACCAGTTGTGCATCAAGTACAATCCTGGGAAGGAACTTGTCACAGCAGACACCCTCTCAAGGCTCTATGTAGTGTTCATCACTGGGGACAATGGCTTGAATCCAGATTGGCCCATGCTTTACCTCTGTCCTGAAGCGACTTGTTATGAAGGCCTTAATTCTGTAATCATCTCCAAGCTAAAGGACAAAAAAGTCAATTCACCACCAACCCTGGCAACGTCTTCCACCAGGAAGAGACAGGTGAAAAGGCACCCTACATTCCCACCACATAACGGGGCAACACCATACTAAATTACCACTGTATGTCAGGAAGCCAGTTGTAAGTAGGGGCCTTGGGCGGCTCAGGATGAGGTACAGCCAAGCTGGTGGGTAGGGCCCACCACAGAATGGGTGCTAACTTGATAATATAAGATACAGATCGCCCGAGTAAGGATCAAGGTCCGGAGTTGGGGACCACAGAATCTACCAATCCTGTCAAAGTAATGTAAAGTACTCCAAAAAGTTGGGTAGAGGTGGTCTTGGCTGCAGCAGTGGGTTCCAACAGGCGGTCTGGTTGTGGTGTTAAAGGGGGAGTCATAGGAACAAAGTAGGCAGGCAGGTAATTGTACTTGTCTTTGAACAGTAAGGGCAGAATCTCAACCCTCTTTTCTTTGCGTCCTATGTACTTGGTACTTCTAGTCCTTGCCAAAGGGTCAGCAATGAGGATGGTTTCCAAGTTGTACTCTGAATAGGCCAGGTTGGGGGGGTATTCAGTAAAATGCACAGGTCCAAAGGGGGCTCCCGGGGACGGTATAATGCCTGGGACAATTTGGCAGGTTGGTCTTGGGAAAGGGCGGCGGTCTGGCGGTCTACTTGACTGGAATTAAGATGGAAGATCACTAAGACTAGATAGGGTAAGATTTGTTTGAACCAAAGGTTCATAAAACTTTATTATCAAAAATGACAATGTGGTCTTCACCATACCGCCGGATTTTTTATACCATGGGGTTTTGCTCCTTCAATTTTTGCAGGATTCAGGTTTGCAGACAAGGTGCTGGCGGGACGTGGGTCTTGGCTTGGGGCCCCAAGGGTGGCAGATCCAGGTTGTGCCTGTTCTGAAAAATTGGAAAGGCAATGCTTTGTTTTGTTGCCACTGTTCACTATGTCACCTGAGTATTCCAATTGTACTACCCCTTCTGGGCGGCATGCTGGCAGGTCATTGGCAGAGTTGAGAATAGGGTTTGTTTTAACCTCTTTAAAGCAAGCTGTAACCACTGCGCAGGTTTGGATCTTTGGTGGCTCCAGGTTAGCATCAATCTGATGACCATTTGGGGAATTGTCCTTGGGAGATTGGCAGGTCTTGGAGTAACTTGTCAACTTGAGTACGCAATTTAGCAAGTTGGCAGTCCCCCGTCCACTTTGTGTGACTCAAGTTGTCTTTGGAGGATCCTTTGTAGTAGGCCGGCGGAACGCAGAGTAATTCACCAATTTGAGCCCATCTCTTAACAGATTGGCGGGTCCTGGACTGGCCTGGAGGGTTGGATCCGCCTTCTGGGAACCAGGGTTTAACTCTTGGGTTTTCAATACAAGTATTGAAATGTCATTCATGACACCGTATCTTGGATCACAGCAGAGGCTGTAACCTCTTTGAGATTATGAAACGTAAGGTTTGGTGGCTGTGTATGCACCAAGACATCTTGAACCTCCTTGAAACATGTGTGTTGTGTGAAAAGAACACGTCCAACCCTGCACCCCCCAAGTCTGTCCTGCCTATTAAAGCCATGGAACCCTTTGAGCAGTGGGCCCTTGATATTGTTGGGCCCCTCTCCAAAGACAGACTGGGGGAAAAGTACATCATAACAGTCATCATCTACTTCACCCGCTGACCAGTAGCATGGGCAACCACTAACCACACTGCCACCATCATCACCAGCTTCATTGGCAAGGAAATTGTGGCCTGCTTTGGGCAACCCAAACGTCTCATCACAGATGGGGGCCCCAAGCTTGTTGAACATGTCATGAAGGCGTACTGTGCCAAGAATGCCCTCTAACAAATAGTCATGACCCCCTATCATCTGCAAGCCAATGGAGGCATGGAACAATTGAATGGCTCACTGGTCCAATTGATTGCCAAGCTCTCACAGGAGCATCCCAATACCGCATGGACTGAACACCTGCCCAATGTAAAGTCACTTCCCCTTTTAGCCCTGGATAGGACAATCTTCCCACGCCACACAAAAAAATCTGCTCAGAAGCTGGCCAAGCCCCTTAACTCCCTTGAAGATTTAGCCCACACAATTGATGAGAGATTTGTGTTGACATACCCTTCTCAAGTGGTAAATAATGGTGCATTGGATTCTGTCCCCACTTGGGAGGAATCCCTGATTAATTTGGACTATCTTCTGGCCTGAGCTTGACCACATTTGAAATTAATTAGGTTTAAGCAATCAGGTTGCGCTACTGCCAAATCATTAAATCCCAACTCAGCTGGAATTGATGGAATTCAGAAGTGTTTTTTAGGCACTAGCCAATCAGAGGTTGGGTCAGAAATTGATGAGAAACCATCCAAGCCCCCTGAAATTGCTGGCAAAAATTCTACTTCACCTAATCAAATGACTGGCTGAGGTCACCTGACCTTTAATTTCAATAGTCTTTCCTTAAAGCAAGACAAGGGACTTTTGATCCCCTGCTTGCTCATTCTTACAATTAAAGTTTGAACCTTTTTACTTAGTAATTTTAGTTGCCTTTTGGGTCCCTTGCTTGGCCCCTTTTGATCCTCTAAAGTGTTAGCATTGGTTTTCTTTATCCTTACCTATTTCCCTTTCTGTTGGGCTTTCTTGCCGCTTTCTGAAGTCATTATAGACGTTGGTAACGTCAAAGTTAAAGTTTATCACTTTTTCTTTGAAAGAAACAACTCAATTAAGAAAGTTAGCAGTGTGTTTAATATAATTACCTACTTTAAGTTTGATTTCACACTCTTTTTGCTTTCACTTGCAATTAGACTTTGACTACACCTTGTAAAGCTTTCATATACACTCTTAAACCAATTTGGTCTGTGGTTTTTGTTTCCTGTCCTCCTATTATGTTTAAGAGATCTCCTGCTTGCCCTTGAGTCCTCTGCTCTGAGTTTAAGGCTAAAAACACCAAAATTATCTGTATTTTGTTGGGCTTCACTCTCAGATCCTAAAAATGTTGGTTCCTCTAGTCAAGTTTTTTATTTTTACCTTGGTGCCAGATCTGATAATGATTTGGTCTACCTCTCCAGATCTTTGGGGTTGTATTTCTGATTCTTTTCTCCATGTTGGTACCAACCCCAATTAGTTCTTGAACATTTTCAAAGATATCTCTGCACATGCTCAGGACATATACACCACCAGTGAGAGCATGGCAAGAAGCCTAACCTGTGATGACCTAGAGTTTCCTGCCATCAAGGCAGCCTCCGCTGCTCCCCCCAGTCTGGCCTATCCTACGCCCCTCCCCTCTGAGAATCCACTGGTCCTGGTTCCAGAGGAAGGCTTGGGGAACCCAGAGCTCACCCCCAGATGGGCATCCTGGGTGCTTAGTGGAATGGCTTTGATGGTCTTGGACTCCTACTTTCCCTGGGTATCTTACGTGTTCTCCCTATGGATGCCCCTTTGAGCAACCATGCCAGTCCTGTACTAGATGGTGTCCTGGTGGATCCTCCCTTTAGTATGGGAGCCAAACTTAGTTAGTTTAGCCCCCCTCTCTCACACCCACTGCTCTACCTATCTTGCAAGCAAGAATCAACAGAGGCACTGGGTTCAGCCCCAGCGCCCTGGCCTTTGGGACACCTGACAGCTTGACAGGAGTAGAACAAGAGAAGTTATGATCCACAGTTCCTGGAAAACCCCCTGCTGATGACTTCATCCCTGAGTCAGTGGCGTGCCAAAGGCCAAGAAATTAAACACAAGCAAATTGAGGGAGGGGCAACACACTTTTTTGGCCAGATACACCGTAGGTGACCCTGTCTACACCCTCAACCCTAATTCAGCCAAGTTGGAACCCAACCACCTGGGGCCCTTCAAGATAGCCGCGGTCTATGAAAATCACACCTATCAACTTGAAGATGCCCAAGGAAACACCAAAAAACTTCACCACAATTGCTTGCACCCCTGCCATGCCATTCCCACCCAAAAGTTGTTTATCTGGACCTTCCCGGATCTTCTGCAGGCTCTGATCCTTGTGTTTGACAACAAGCAGGGGGCAAGGGGGTGTTGCAACTGAGTTTCCTGACATGCCTGCTAATGTATCTTACAATACACAGGGGGCGCTTGAGGAGTTGCCCCTTGACGTGTCTAAGAACATGAACCAATCTGATGACAATATCAAACTGTGGGCACCTTCTCCTAATTGGGAGCACTATCAATTTGACCTGCTGATCCCCTCACAGGTTATTTCTTGGCTTCAACCCCTACATGCCACTATGCCACCCCCGTGTGGCCTTGTGGCTTTCCCCATATAGTATATTAATCACAATATTCTACAATAAAAAATACCTTATTCTTTTCATCCTTGTCCTTTCTATTGAACTGTTGTCTTCCCCAATCAAATACTGAACTCTAATTAGTTCAGTTGCAACAGTAGCTTATCCCAACATGGTGCTATAGGTACAAAAGCTACTGTACACCCATCTATACAGGATCCATTGTGGCATCTTTATCATCTACTGTCAATCTAATTTGACCAATCCCCCAAGATGACAATTGTAAAGTTACAGGGCCCTTGACCGCAAAGCATATTTCATCTGACGGTCTGGTGAATGAGTTTGTTTATTGGTAGGCAAGGGGAAAGTTCTGAAAGCATGCTTTTCATGGGGAGAACTTGGAGGGGGTGGAGGGGTTTCAACCCAAGCGTTCATGGCACCATAATGCATCAAGCAGAGCTAGACAAGGCCCAATAAATCCTTGGCTACCCAAGCAAGCCCAGATCAGTATCTGGCATGTCTTCCAGATCCTCTCAAGAAAATTAATAAACCTTCCCTTTTCTGAATCCCAGGGATCAACATTATCTCTTTCATAACTGTGCTGTTTTAGCAGAGTTACAAGGGGAAACATATTTAGAAACTAGATAGTATTCTTTATTGAGAGATAATGATTATATAGTTAATGTGAGTCATGGATAACAGGAACATGATTGTGTTGATCACCTGGTGAGATGGTGAAGGGGGTGGCTTGATCCTGGTAATGAGCCAAGCACCAAAACAAGGTATCCATTGCAAGGGATCATCATTTGTTCATGTTGTTGGATTTGGAAATTTGAGTCAACTTCCTAGTCTGGCTTTGAGTGACTGGATAATTGGATTGTGGGTCATGACCCTGCTTACAGTAGTTTTAGAAGCTATGGTGACAACCAAAAATACCTCAGATTTAAACAAAATGATTTCAGATTTAAACAAAATCCAAGTTGCGCAAGATTCAGGATTCAATTAATTTAAATATATTTGGTTAATAAATGAACTGTCAAACCAAAAACAAAATTTCACTAACCCATCATACAAAATTATATCAAACATCAAGCGGTGTAGTTCAAACCACAAACGGAATGAACTGACGCAACAAAGAAATGGATGGATGCTGTTCTGGAGTATATTATAATCCAATCAGGATTCATATGAGGCACCAACAGAAGTACTAAAATGAAACAAAACTTGAGCAATCTAGAAGCAAGATTACACAAGCACAAAAAAAAATGAACTCACACAAGATGTGTAGTATGAGCAGCCTAAAATAGAAAAATAACAGTTTAACAGCTAATCAACAGCTATCCAATTTAGGACCAGAGGCATTTTATCCATTTTCATGGCTCCTGATTTGTATGAAAAGGTTTTGAGAACCTTTCAAATATGGACTTGAGATTACAATAAAAATAATTAATTAAACTTTAAAATTTCTACTTTTAGTGATTAATCCTAGGTTTTTTTACAATATGGTTTTTACAAGCAATATCTTCAACTGCGCCAGCAGCTAAGCCAGCAGCAGCCAAGCCAGCTTTAATGGAGGCGAGGCTCAGAACGTGGAGGCACCCGTTTACACCCAAGCCTTTGAGGCGGGTAACAAGGAAGCTGACCTATTACTGTCCCCAACCCATATGGCTTTGACTTGTTTGAGAATCACTTAGCGTCGATCTCTGCCCTTGCTCCCACACCCACCCCTGCACAAGCTGCCCGTCAACCAACCAATCAGGATGGCAACCTCAATCCATAACAACTTCCTGCCACTGCCCAACCTGCCCCCCCCCCTCAGCCAATCAGGCTTCAGCTTCCGCCGCCCAGCGCCCCAAACGCAGAATAATCACTGCCCAAATTCTTCAGGAAATTGCGGCACTAAACCTACAGGGTCTGTCATGGGACCAGATTGCTGCCCAGTTGCAATTTACCCAAGCCACCATAATGCGGGAGTTCAACAACCTAATGAATAAGGGAAATCTGATTGTGACAGCCAAAAAGCCTAAGAGGGCCACGGAGTCCCAGATAACCGAGGCCTACCTAATAATGCTTGACCTCCTCCAGCGGGACCCCAAGCTTCCCTTGACCCAGGTCTGGAAGCAACTTGAACACCATGGCATTTGGGTGTCTGAGCGCATGGTGCAGCTCTGGATGCACGGAAAGGTGGCTTCCATACGGGTTCTTACCAATTTTGCCGGCGACCAATGGGATGGCACTGAGGATTCCCCATATGACACCACCATTGAATCCACCCTGGTGCAATTCTTGACTAGTCTGTCAGATGATGCCATGTTCATCTCTTACTATAAGCTATCCATAGCTTTTGATGATTTTGGCACCCAAGGAAAAGCCGCCACCAAGAATGGAAAGAAGAAGGTCAGGAAGGGGACTTTCATTGGTGAATTTCTGGCTGTTTCAGCCAAGGGTTTTGTCTACTATTAGACAAACCCTGATTTCATTGATGGGTACTCATACAGCCACATCCTTGGTGGATTGCTCAACTCCTGGGATGGCTCAAATTCCAAATACTGGGGTTTTTTGAGTCACCAGATAGAGGGAAGCTCCACCGCCCTTGAGGCCATCCAGGGGTGTGAGTACCAGGCCTCAGTCTACCCTGCCAGCCATGCAGATGTCCATCTGGCTGATGTTATCTTCTTCAATATTGGAGATACACTACAGGAGCGCCGCCCTCAGGCTTTCAACAACCTCTATCTTGGGGTCCTTGATCACAATTTTCTCTTTGGTCACCAAATGGTGGCTGACTTGTTTGCACAAATGGTTTTCCATGTGAACATAGGCAACCAATCACGCAAGGATAAGAGCCTCCCACCCAGCCAATGACTGATGAGGAGTACAATGAGCGGTATATGGCGGCCATCACGCGCAATCCTCCTGCCTCCACCCCCGCCACCTACACCAACACCCCCCGCCTGCAAACCCAACCCATCCAATCCCAGACCCCCCAGGCCAGCACCGCCTCTACGTCCTCCTTCCCGCGCCATTCTGCCTACTAGGGATCACTCTTCCCCACCTCAATAAACCACTGGTCCCTGAAAATTTCTATTTATATTATCTTTATTTTGAATTTCAATTGTTTGTGTTCTCTTTGTTTATAGTTGGTTTTATTCTTTATGTTCAGCTTATTTCTATAAAATCATATATTTACTATGTTGTGTATCTAGATCCTAAACACAGTTATTTTTAGCACCCAAACATAGCCCCTTGTGAAAATATTAACAACAATTTGGTGATCAGCTAAATTTGAATTAGAAAATTATAGTGTTAACTTTTTTTAGATAAAGTTGTTACTGATCCAAATTCAAAACCTTAATAATAAACTTTAAGCCAATCAAGAGCCAAGTGATAAAGTGATTGTTGTGACATAAAGGGTCATTCAATAATTCTTTGATGCATGTGCGCTAATTAATATGATTGGCTGGATGTTTTGCCATTGTACACCATTGCCGCTGTGGCAAGTTGTTGATGGACTAGTGCCCAATCAGCTGCTGGGTTAGCACTAGTCCACCAACAACTTGCCACAGCGGCAATGGCGTACAATGGCAAAACATCCAGCCAATCATATTAATTAGCGCACATGCATCAAAAATTATTGAATGACCCTTTATGTCACAACAATCACTTTATCACTTGGCTCCTGATTGGCTTAAAGTTTATCATTAAGGTTTTGAATTTGGATCAGTAACAACTTTATCTAAAAAAAGCTAACCTATAATTTTCTAATTCAAATTTAGCTGATCACCAAATTGTTGTTAATATTTTCACAAGGGGCTATGTCAAGCGCCAAAAATAATATGGTAATCAAGGAAACAATGCCAACACAAAGCAAAAAACACATATTGAGATGAGCGTAAAACATATACACAATGGGTAAAAAGATGGGATAATGTAGTAGATGGGAAAACAAAAAGGAATAAAAAAAGAGGCAACAGTATAAAAATAATACAGAATTTATTGGGGCAAAAGCTATAAAAACATATGGAAAGGTTAGTAAAAAAATCAAATGAGAGAACTCAAAAGGCTTCCAAAGGACCTTGACTTGGCAATTGTCAAAATCAAAGAAATTGACCTCAAGGTCAAAGCAAAGGTGAAGTCTGCCGTCCTTGAAGGCAAGAAACTTGACAGGGTGACATCCAAGGCGTTAATGACCAAAATGCCTGGAAGATCAGAAATAACAATTGAGCACTTACTTAATATTTGGAAGACAGTGTTGGAGGGCCTGCAATTTAAGGCATATAATCTTTCTGAACTGTTTGTCTGGGTTGATGACCCAGAGATGTATGCACATCTCAAGCCAGCAAAGTGCACCAGGGCAGAGGACACCAAATTGCCTGCGCAATTAATTGCGCCAAGAATGGCCAAGCCGGCTGAGGCTGCAGGCAAAGAAGAAACACAAGAAGGTAACCTAAAAAATAAAATTAATAAATTTTCAAAACACTTACCTTTTTTCTCAGAAAACGTAGACAGTGAACTCTGCCAGGTCCTGGTCCCTTTTGTCCCGGCCACCTTTTATGCTAATTATGCCACTCACATGGCCAAGCAATTGTATCTGTCCCCCCTGTTGTGTGGGAGCTTGAAGACAGAATTCACGGGTTCTTCCCAATGACAAGGGATGTGCTAGCCGGGCTGAAGCATTCTGAGGGGGCATCTGAGTGGGCAGTTACTGCCTACAAGGATGCCCAACTGGTCCGCCTGGACCCAGTATCTCTCAGTGGAGTTTATTGTGTAAACTTCATTGAGCTTGTTTGGGACGTCCTGGTGACACTCCCATTCAAGAATGTACCGGAGATAGGCCGGGCTCATGTGGCTGCTTGCTTCTGCTTCCCGGTGGAGCACACCCTGTCTTACCTATTGGACAACTTTGGGTGTGCGGTAGAAAAACTGGCTGTTGTGGATGCAACAGCCGCAAAGAAGACCAAAATCCTCCTGGCGGACTTCAGGCTGGCCTGGAGTGCTGACAAGATGGGGGTCCCAGCAGCTATGGAGCTCATGTTTGCCAAGAAAAAGCACAACAAGAAGATAAGTGTGGTCTATAATAAACTGTGTGAGTTCACAGAAGCCTTTGCAGGGCAAAGGCTTTATCTGGTTGTTTACCTGGGGTTCTTATTCTTCTTTGGGATGGGTGCGTTGGTTGAGGACCTGGACGGGGTCCTTCTGGGGATTGACAAGGCCCGGCTTGCACTCGACGGGAAGAAGGTCCCCCCTGGATACAACTCAGTTGATCATGTGATCCAGGACGCCCTGGTCCTGGCAGGTATCTTTGGGTTTGCAGCCCCGCCTGAAAAGCTGCTGCTTCACTCCCACCTGACCCTACTGCCTTTCATCAGCAGGAGGGAGTATTTCAATATGGGTGTATCCACCGTCTGCGGTGTGGCGGTGAAGGTTGTGTGCCACCTCTATTGCGGGGTGGGTACATACCAAAGAACCCACTACAGGCGCACACAATAAAAATACAATTCTAATAAATTTTATTACACTTTATAGTATTCTAATTATAATAAATTTTTATATTTTTTATTTCAGCAAATAAGATTTGCAAAATATATGGCAGAAATGGGTTTCATAAAAGTATAAAATTATATGTTAATAAAATAAATTCCAACTTGTACATTTTACGTTTAATTTTTTAAAAATTATTTTTACATTTATTTGACCAAAGTGATTAAAATATTTTTGCGTAATCCAGTACTGAGCGTTTGGGATTACCTCAGATGGCATAATAAAATAATATACAATAAAATAAATAAATTACTTACATCTATTGATGGTCATGTTGAATGTGATTGTGGGCTTGGAAACATCTAAATATAAAATGATAATCAATAAATATTGAATAATAAATTAGAGAATATAAAAAAAGTTGGACACGCTAAGCCTTTAATTAATTAGCTGTTTGGCTAGGCACACGGGGATGAACGAATCAGCGTGGCCATAGAATTTGGCCACGGTCTCAGCTGGGAGGATATGGATCCCGGCCTGCAGCAAATCAAACAGGTCCTCAGTCCCAGTTAGGGTTCCTTGCTTGACAACTTGCTTGAGCCACCCAAAGACTTCCTCAATGGGATTTAGGAAGGGCAAATAGGCAGAAAGGAAGAGAAGGCGCATATTTGCCGTGGCCAATTGCTGGGGGCCCACTGCAATGCTTGTGTTGATCATTGGGAATTCCTCAAGAATGTCAGCCACCTTGTGGAGACCAATGTTGTCCAACACAATCACATTGGTGAAGCCCAGGCTTGTGCGCCTCAGGTGCTCCTGGACCAGTTGGAGAAATGATAGAAAGGTCCGGCTATTGTGGGAGCCTAGTATCATTTGGTAGAGCTCAACCCCCTTAGGACTAAGAAGAGCCACCATTGAGTATGCTGTGGCGCGGACTGCAGCACACTGACCCATCCCGTCATTGGAGCCTCTGGGGACATACCCATACTCATTGCACATTGACAAGGCAAATGCTGATTTGTCAATATAATAGAATTTCACCGTCCCCTTGGCTTTGAGGGCAGTGTACACCTCTGCGTAATTTTCCGGATGTCAATGTTGGCTGGGCTGTTTCTGTTGTAGGGGGATACCCTGAGCTTTTTCCAAGAAAATTGCATTCTCTTCATCAGATGGTAGTAAAAGAAAATTGAGGCCTTGATCCCAAAAGCGGACCTGACCATGGCCTGTATATTTGCCAGTTCAAGATGGCAGTCCCAGGTGATCCACTGGCGGATTGCCCATTTGTGCTCCTTGGTGAGCATGGTTGACACACGCAAGGATTTCTCCACGGCAAGGACACAACCAGTATTAATGAATTTATGGAAGGTCTTGCTGGTGTATTTGGGATCCACTCCAACAATGGCCGCGTCCGCCTTGTGGTAATCCAATTCCTGCATTAGCTTAAGCAGGATGATGTGTTTGATGCCGGGAATGCGCTTCTGGGCGGGATTTTTGGCAGTAGGGATCAACTCATTGGGATTGGGCACAACACAGGGCATGGGCACCTTGGTGTAACACGCTGCAACTTTCTTTAGCACCAGCTGTCCCTCATTGTTTTGGTAGAACTCAGGCTCCTTGTCCTCCTCCTGATTGCCATCACTGATGTAGGGCTTGTAGCTAGTATCAAGTACAGGCTTCACCTTCTCCAGCATGGCTGACGGGACCAACTCTTGCCGGTACACAACATCAAACACATACAAAGTAAGTTTTACCTCCTTGTTTCTAACCATTTTGGTAGTGGTGACCTTGGTTGGCTTCTGGGTCAGCTTTGGGACCCAAGGGTTTATGCTCTGCATCCTAGCAGCTTGTGCTCCTTGAACCGGCTGTGTCAGTGCAGCGTCACTATGGAACTCTCCTCTCCCGTCTCCCTCTTGAGTAGGCACTTGTGTTGTACTAAGTCTATTCTTTGACCCGCGGGGGTGACCGCAACTGCGGGGCACAATGGGAGCAATGGTAGTCTGTTGCTGTGTTTCTTCCATTTTAAAATTTAATAAAATATTAAATAAAACTTAATTAAGTTGCTCCCCATTTTTAATTTTTGCTTTTATCTGTTTATGGATATTCAATTAATATTATTTCCCACTCAATATCCCAACTATAGATTTTTTATTTCTTAGTTAGTTGTTTCTGGTTTACAGCACCCATTTTAGAATACCCAAAATAATTTCCACCCATTTCCCCAGATTTTACGCCAAATTAAGCACCCAACACAATATTTTTAAAATTTATGTTTCAGATCTCGTGTCTTATTTTAGATAATTTGGTATCATTCATGATTACAATCCATTGCACACATTGCGTGAGTGATTTCGTTTACATAGTGAGTTGCTATTGTGTTTTGTTTTTGAATTGAGTTTTGGCACACCACGCTTGGGTGTATTTTGTCACTGATTCACATAGTAAACATATGTACACCAAAGGTCAACTCACACCATTTTGTTTGTGAATTGATGTATTTTGGATTATATTTTGAATGGTTTTGCTTTGCATGTGAGCCTTTTGTTGCTGTGTTGACTTATTTTGCCCATTAACGCCAATAAACCCTGTTAACAGAGTGTATATTTTAACCTGAGAGTTGGATTTCGTTTAAATCTGAGGTATTTTCGGTTGTTGCCATAGCTTCTAAACTACTGTACTCGGAACCTTGCTGGCGGGTCGAGCCTGCTGTTTCGACATCTCAACAGGTTATAAAATACTATACTGGATCTTGATACTGATGATCCATTTTTAAAGAGGTTACTGATATATGGGTTTGGATGGTAGGGTTGAAAGTTGAAATGGATATATCTGGGAGGTAGTTGTTTAAGGAATTGAGATGAAAGCATCGGTTATCCAGTACCCCTCAAGCTGGCAGGATATCCCGCCTTGGGAGGAGGTTGGTAGGCCCAAGGTGATGATGGGGGAGTCATTATTTTTTCGCAGGGGGTTAAGATATTTCAGCGGGAAAGGGTTTCCTGGTCAAGTCTCTCGCCCTTAAGGAAACCTTGGCGCTGATGGGTAGCTCTACCCGTTGCTTGATATTTGCACCATGTTTTTTTAGAGAACATATTTTTATTTGAGTTTAAAAGACGGCGTTTGAAATTTGCACCATGGTTGTAGCGGAACATCTCTGGTTCCAACTTTGACGGGTGGTGTGATTTAGATCAACCCAACGGTTGATCTCTTCTCAGCGTTTGAGGCGGCATGATTTTAATGTTGGATGGATGATCAAGTTTAGACATCTCCTTTATTGCTGGATTGGGGTCAAGGCTAAACTAAAACGTTTTCGGAGGATGAGGTTGGTTTATCCTTTAAAAATATATTTTAGACTGGTTTATTTTATTCGGGGATGGCGAGTGTTGATCGAAAGTCATCTCCTTGGTGATTAAGATTCTGGGGTTTTAGTTTATCAAGGTTTGTCAGCTATGCAGGTTAATTCTGACCAGGTGACGTTGTGAACCTTGTCTAATTAATTGATTTTTAAAACATGAATTTAATTTTTATTAATTAATTAATTAATTATTTTTATTTTAAAGCCTAAATTTAATTAATTAATTTTTAATTTTTAAAAAAATAATTATATGCGTGGGCTTATATACATTGGGGGAGAATTTTTGTATTTAAATGGTGGGGAGGCTCTGGTTAGAGGTGGTGTGCTTAGTGCGGAACGACTCTACAGCGGCATGGACGGTAAGGTGGATGAAGGGGCTGGAGTTGGTGACAATAGGTTCTAGCTGTTCGCTTTGCGATAGGATGCTTGTGGCAAGTTCATTCATGGTCCCTTCCCATGGTTCAGGGCCAGCGTCTTTGGGCGGTTGTGCCTCGGGGTGATTCGCTGGTACGCGAGGCGCTTGCTTTGCGTAGGGGCGGTTGATGGGAGCAGGGTGGAGGCTTGATGGGAGGCCCGAGAGGACTAGTGAGCGGAGGACTTTGGCATGGATCGAGACAAAGTGGAGCTCAAAGTGGGCTATATTGACGCTCATCTCCTCGTCCAGTGCAAAGGTGAGCTGGCTGGGGTGGGCTCCAGCGTACAGGTAGAGTTGATCCCGCAGCTCTTTTAGGCCTTGGATGCCCGAAGCATCGATGTAGTTCACTGCTCCGAGATCCAGAATGACAGCGCGCAGGGTGGGGAGGGAGTCGGGGTCGGGCACGGAGGTGCCGTTGCGTGAGGCGCGGATGTGGCGTAGGCGGGCCGCTCGCTCGTTGATGTCGGAAGACCACAGCCGGTCCTGGGAAGGAGGGGCGCCGGAACGTGTAAACTCACAGACATGGTCCATCAGCTTCTGGCGCAGGTACCCAATGTTTGGGAAGAGAATGGACTCTTGAACCCGGAAAACGACAACTCCTGGCTCTGGATCTTCCGACGTGTAGGCAGGATGGCGCTTATCTACAAAGACTCCATGCCGACCGACAACCTCGCCAAGCACATAATATTTCGGACGGGCGATCCTAAACACAAGATGTACAAAGGATATGCCCACCGCGCAACTAATGCCATACTGAACCCCAAAGAAGTAAGTCACACATGCCGCAACGCTAAACACAATGAAATCCACTCGATTGGTCCGCAACAACTCGCGCATAGCAGCCACACCAGGGAGAAGCGAAAGCCCGGCACGCATAATGACAGCGCCCAGCGAAGCCCCCGGGATGTAGTAGAAGGCAGGGGTCAAAAAGGCCAACGCCCCCAGCAGGATCAATCCAATGAACATGCCTGCCAGCGGAGTGCGCACCCCAGACTTTGACAGCACCGCCCCCCGCGACAAGGACCCCGAGACGGGGAACCCCGAGAAGAAGGATCCCACCAGATTCACCGCCCCGACGGCCAAGAACTCCTGCGAAATAGAGACGGTATACCCCACTTTGCTGCTGAAGTTTTTGCAGACAGCAGCGTGCTCCAGGATCGCCACCAGAAACAAGCCAGGGGCATATGGAAGCATATCTCGCCACAGCTGGCCGCTCAGCCCAGGCAGCCCGACATAGCCAAACCCAGAAGGAACCTCCCCCACTATCCTTATCACAAACAACGGCTCAGCCTTGTGGATGATGAGGGAAATAACCGTAAACAGGACAACAGTAATGGCATTAACCGCAATGGCCACGTAAGCAGCAGCCCTGTGCTGCAGCCTCCCGGCCACAAAGGGAACTGCAAACAGAAACAGCAGAGTGGCCAGGCCAAAGTAGGCGTCTGGGGCAGAAAGCAGGGGTAGGTTCTGGAATATATCCCTAAGGACTATCCACGTTGGCTCGGTGGTGTTGATATTGGGGATGCCCAGAAGAGCTCGGAGCTGGCTGGTCATAATTGTGCAAGCAGCGCCAGTTGTAAACCCCATAATCATTGGAGTGGGGATCAGGTCAAGGAGAATCCCTAGCCTTAGTGAGCCTAGGCCGATTGAAATAACGCCAAGCAGCATTGCAAGGGCAGCAGCAACTTGCTCTGGGGCATACTGGACTTCTGTTTGCGAGACGGAGTGGACGGCGTCGGCAATCATCAGACTTAGCACCGCATTTGGCCCCACTGCTATCTCGCGAGAACCACCAAATATGGCATACACCATGTTGCTGATGAAGGACGAGTACAGCCCATACTGCACCGGCAACTGAGCCAGCCGAGCATACGCCACTGACTGCGGCACCAGCATCACCCCCACTGTGAATCCCGACAGGATATCTCCCATCAGCCAGCTTCGGCGGTACCTGGGCAGCCACCCCACACTCGGTACAAAGGACTTGATCAACCCAGGCACATCCACAAGGGAAGTGTCAAGAACCCTCTCCAGCTTCTCAGTTGGCGTCTCCTGGTTGTGGTAGCGTCGGATCTCATAGCTCTCTTTTGTGGTGTGCATATCAACCCCCTTTCGCCATGGCCGCCTTTTATTTCCCATTTGCATTCTTAGCCAACTGAATGATACACCAACGCCCTTGCGGAATAAATGATTCGAATGAACCCACCACTCGAAATGACGTCATTAAAGAACTAACCCCCTGCCTGTAGCATGAAATGACGCCCATCAAGCAGCATAATTATATATTTGGTAATCACTCCTTCCCATTAAGCAAGCAGATTTCATCCAACCAATTCCGAACCCTTTTCAATTTCACGCTCCAGAGTTGACTAACACAACATTTGAAATCAACCAATCAAATCAACCCTTTGAAACCCTTTTTCAATAAGTCGAATCGGCTGATTTTCACGCTACTGCTGTGCTTGATTAATCTCAAAGCCGCATCCTATGCTTGGATATCAGCCTCGTTAGCCCTGACTCGGTTTAAAGCTAATCTCCAAATGGGTCTACTCATACTATGTCCTTCACCCCATCAAATATAAATACTAAACTAACCACACCTTTTTGAATCTTATGGTTAAGGTAGGGAGATCTACACTACGAAACAATTCAACCTTTATCCAAGCTAACCCTACTACTATTGCATCACTCGGACAAACTAACCAGTATAACCTTAAATCAGTCTGCTTCGGCAAAATGTATGACCACTCCTTTCTAGAAACCAATCCGTCAAAAGAGATATCATCACGCGCTATTGACACCAGCCAATCAGATCCCTTTATCACGCCTCGTGCGACGATGGCACTAAATTCCCCGCATCCGAATGATCCACTTGCCACCCCCTCACGGAGCTACAAGATCAGGCAGCCACCCTTAAAAGGATTGACCTTTAGGCAACGAACCCCACCTATCCTCAAATTGGCGATCCACCAGCAAATCTGGAAACCACCCCTTTCAAACGCTACAAACTGAGCAGGAAATTTAATCCCCCACCTTGGTTTAGAATTTAAACAAGCGCAATGGAAATCAACCCCATATTGATTAACATTAACCCAACCACGCCACATGTTTATCAGCAAAGACTTTCTCACCCCAATCTACCCATCAAAAACCTGATCAATCCAAGTTAAGCGAGAAACTATGAACCATAAAGATTCCACTTTTTTTTAAAAAAGAAATGACAGGAAACTGATATCACCCAATCTAACCATACCCTCCCGTAAAAACCCAACCAACCAATCTAAGATAACATCCCAACCAGATGTTTCAATAAGACATAAAATACTGAAACCATCCTACTTAACTCTACACTATAACCAATCCAGGACAAACAGGTTCCCAAAAACTTTATACATGAGATGACCGAAAGTTGATATCATCCCACATCTACCCTTGAAACCACTACCTATCTCCCAAAAGAAACCGCCAGATTTCCTACAGGGACTAACTATAACCAAGCTATATCCCAATATTGGATATAGTGGCCACCGTTATATACACGTGGTTAGAATAACTTATCACCAAACAAAAATTTTATCTACCACGTTAATGTATATAAAGGTCGTCGGGATGTAACGTCGCCGGGAGTGGGATCGAGCTGTAAGGGATCTAACCGGCCTGGGGTTTCTAAAGCGTATGGGGTTAAAGTTTGATGGTCAGAGTAAAGGCTTGGTTTGATTGACTTATCCTTACATGTATATTTGAAAGCGTAAAGGTTGGATCTATTGGAGTGTGGTCTAGATTATGTAAAGTGAGAATTTAAGCCACTCCGACGTTAATAAATTCTTACTCGATTGTTTGGTTTTTTGAATCGAGTTCAACTCTGGCAAAGTAGATTACAGTAGTTTTAGAAGCTATGGCGACAAGCGAAAATACTTTGGATTTAAACGAAAATAACTCAGATGCAAACAAAATTAAAAATAAATAAATCTATTGTAAATTAATATAAATTTATTGGTTTTAATTTCGTTTACATCTGAGTTATTTTCGTTTAAATCCAAAGTATTTTCGCTTGTCGCCATAGCTTCTAAAACTACTGTAATTGAACCTATTTCTTTAAAGTTTGAACTGGCTGAAAACCCCCTAGAGCTTGATCGACTTTCAAAATATCCTATATATACCCGATCAATTAAAGGATGGCCAGGGTTTTACATGTAAACTTATCTATTCCCAATCGAAGCGATAGAGTGCTCCGATCCATCCCTATGGTCCAGGTCTGATGCAGGTCATAGTTGACGAATGCATCACCCGGTTCAAGTAAACTCAACCGTTCCTTAGCTAACCTCGCTCACCATCCCTGCATCCTAATAACTATACTGGTTAAGCAAACCGGCACCGATAAATTTAGGACTCATTGCCCCGATTTTTTATTATAAATTTAGAGCCCTTAGATGGAGGGTTAAGAGAATTTTTATAGAAACGGTGCTAAACATGGTTGTTGTGAGAGAGGGGAGGTAAACTAACTAAGCTCGGCTCCCATCCCAGAAGAGGAGCCCACCAGGACACCACCCAGCATAACACTGGAATGTCTGCTCAAACAGGTGTCCAAAGGGACATTGTAGGGGCATTGTAGGGAGATATATGTTAATGTCAGGAATATTTCTGACAATGTTAGAGCAATATGACGAGCTGCACTATTCAAAGAAAAATTATATGGATATAATAAACACAGAGTTAATTGTTTGAGTAACAGTAAGCCAAATTGAGAGGAGGGTTTGATCATTTTGGAACCACAACCTGTGGAACATAAAATGGAGATAAAAATCAAGGTCAAGAAGATCATTTGCAGAGGAAAATTAGAGTAGTAACAAGAAGTCAAGGTGACATAAAAGGCAGGCCAAGAGACAGCAAAGAAGTCCAAAGCCAACTGAACTATTGCCCCGGTGAAGTTGTCAAAGATAGGGGCCAACAGGCCCAAATACGCAAACATGAGGTTAACTTTCTTTTTAGTCCCAAGGTGAGTAAAATATCTAGAAACAAGCTTCTAGAGGGGAATGGGGAAAGTCTTAAGGTAGTTCAGGATGGGGGAGGAGGGGATTCCACAGCTTCTGATTGGGTGGTACAAATATTTTCAGCAGTTGGAGGTCCTGCATTAGAATTTACACCAATGACATCATAATTTGAAAAATTCTGGCAACCAGCAGGTCGAGCGCTTCCATCTCCAAACAATGTGTAACAGGTGATTTTCTTGTCATAATTGTTTGGATGAAAATATGGTAAGTCTAGATTTTCCAGGGCTATTTGTGCAACCCCAGCTTTGACCCATTTTTTTGTCAATCATGGCATTTAAATTGTCAATTTCTCTTAAGGGTTTGGCGGCGGTTCTTTGCTGGTTTCAGGTCTTACATGGATGTACTATTCCTTCCATTTGATTTTCTACCGTAACAGACAACACCTTGGTTCAGGAAAATATTTTGTTGGCAATCTGGCTTGATGAACAGAATAAAAAATTGCAGCAGTTCCCCCTTATTGGGGAAACTGCCTCAAAAGGCCAAGCCAAGAAATTGGCAATTAAAAATAAAATTTTTAATTTGGACGGGTTTTATACCCCGTTGGCGGGCTGCACACCGAGCCTGGCGGCTTGCCTGCCCCTGCCCGCCCACTCCCACCAGCCAGTCTCCCAGCCAGCCCGCCAAATGGGGGAATTGCCAAATGGGAAAACCCAAAAATGTGATTTCCCCAAACCCAAATGGAGGGGGAACTGCTGCCCAAATTTGGAATCTACCAAATTTGGGAGGGGCTGACAAGCCACTCAACCCACCCATTCCTGCATTAACTGCAGAATTCAAACTTGGATGCATGAAAGCATCCAATGATACACCAAACCAGTGCAAGCCCAGAAGTAACAATTCATTGCCTGCACACCACTTCCAATTCCCCTCCCAAAAGGGAATTCCAGACAACACCAAGTGTTTGGGGTTCCCTGTCCAGTGTTTTACTCTATTCATGCCCCACAAGGATGATAGTATATAATAAAGCCAAATCACTTGATGATAGTTTGTGCTATCATTGAGTGAAATTACCCCTGAATAGTATCCCATAAATCAATCAGAACTTTACCCTACAAGAAAGTTAAAAGACACTAAGCTTTGTCTGCCCTTTCCCAGGATCAGAAGATGAACAATCTAATCTTCTCAGCTGTTCTCACAGCCTGCCTAGGAATTGGGGGCCACCAATATAACCAACAGCATGGGCCATTCAATAAACCACCTGGCAAGTATGCCTATAAGGAGCCAGCGCAGCTAAACTCCTCCAAGCAGTACTCCTGGCCCACACTGGTATTGCCCCACTCCACCCAGTCCATAGCTATATACACCTGTATATACTACGTACTCACGTATTTTGCCAGTCATTTCAGACGTTATAACGTACTCCCAAGGTCTATCAATGGATGATGACGGTCTATCCCATTGTGACAGCGCTCACAGGTTTCCCAGTTGCCAACTTGGTCCCTTATTTTGCTAAAGTACTCCCCTGATTGTTGGGTCTTTACAGTTAACCATCATTAACAACATTCCTGATAACAACCTGGGGGTACAGCTGGGGGACAGGGCAGGTTGCTGCAGGGGAGGCTTAGTGGGGAGGGATTTAGGGGAAGGTGCAGTCAACAAGGGCAACTCTATCAGTGCAGAGGGAGCAAATGACCCCTTCTGGACTAGCTGGAAGCCCTCATCATCAGAGGTAAGGCTCTTGATGAGAGATGTCAGGGATCCAGCCTGTGGGGGGTTCCTGAGAACTTGCAGGCGGACGGCCCGGCAGGGAGGGCCCACCACAAGATTGGGGCTAACTTTACAATATAAGATAAAAATTTGCCCAGAAGAGCCCAAGGTCCGCTGGCAGGTACCATAGCATCTACCAAGCCGGTAAGATTGATGTATGTCACTCCAAATATCTGAGTAGAAGTGGATTCATTGGCAGCCTTGGATTCTTGCAGGCGGTCAGGCCGCAGGGTGAGAGGCAGAGTCATTGGGACCAAATACGCGGGCAGATAGTTGTACTTGTTGCGGAATAACAGGGGAGGTCTAGTAATTGTGTTACCTTTCCTGTAGATAGTTTCAGTCTCTCTAGTTCTGGCCTCAGGGTCATAGATTAGGATTTCCTCTAGGGTGAACTCCAAATACACAGGGTTAGGGGGGTTGTGGGGTTCCTGTCCGCCAGTCCCCAAGTGTGTCCTGGATTGTAGCCAGGGACCGGCTGGAAGGGGTTGTCATTCTCTAGTAAGGGGAAAATGTATCTCAGAAATATGTATAGGGGTCAAAATGGGCTTTTATTCACTCTCAGAAGGAAGATCCCCTTAGAAACCTTCTGGTATACGGCCTGGGGGGTCAGGGAAACAAAATGGATTTGCCAATACTTGGAGTCCTCCAACAACATCTTGGACTCCTGGACCTAAGTCTTGGACGTCTGCCCCTTAGACTTGAACTCCTGCTCCTCAAATGTGGACTCTGGCTCCTTGGAATCAAACTTCTGCGCCGCGCTTAGGAACCTGATCCTTATTCTTGGGCTCCTGCTCTGTTATCTTGGGCTTCAGCTCTAACCAAGCTCCTGCTGGTGATCAAAAGGCTTCCAAAATCTCTTGGCAGAAACTCAAGAGACCCAGAAGTGCCCTCTCAAAGACCTGGAACGCCCTCCAAAAAGACCGTCAAAAGACCCCGTAACTTTCCAGCCAGCCACCTTCTTATAGTGCCCTTTTCCTAACGGTTCCACCTTCAAAATGGCTTTCTTCATAAGCTTAAACCATTGCCGCTCACGTTTCCCTATAATAACTTAAGCTTACATACTTACTTTCTCAAAAGCTTAAAGTATTAATATACTATTTCCTTGCTTATACTTTAAGCTTTTGGCTTCCAACCAATCATTTTCATCAGAAAACCTGCCAGAACTCAACCAATGAATTCAGAGCGCAAAAATAGACCATTTCTGAAGTTCCATTGGGATCCAACTATGAAACTCATTTCCACAACTCAAACCGTTCAAATTGACAACTCTTTGCGCACCAAAGCGTTAACCAGTCCATTATTCTGGCACCATTTCTTCCTGCATTCAACCCAAACCCATTTAAATAGTATAATACTATTTAAATTGTTCTTTCTGGACCTCTTCAAGGTTTTCCCCATATATTTACAAATATAGTAAAATCCAAGGAAAACTTCCCACCAAAACAACCTTGTATCCCGCTCTCATAGCAACATACCTTTGTCTATCCTAGGAACTTAATAAATAAATATCTTACCCAAACTTCTATCCACATTCCTTCTTGATTTTCATAATAAACCAAGGCAAAATATTCCACATCTTCTCATTTTGGCAAATCAATTTGGCAAAATCTTGGCTCATTTCTCTGGACCACTAGTTCTTCACCATCATCTTCTGGTCCTCCAGCCAGCTTTCTTCAACAACAGTCACTAAACTTTCACTTGGCCAACATAAGCCCCGCCTGCAAACCACCAAACATGTGGATCATCACAGGGGTACTCGGTGAAATCTACTGGTCTGTAGGGAGCTCCTGGTGGACAGTAAAGCTCGGGCAGCTGGTCCACAGTTTCTTGGGGTTGTTGGGTGTGAGGTGCGGGACTGCGCAAGGTAGACTGTAGATGAAATAGAACTAATATCAAATATGGAATAACCTGGTTGAACCAAAGGTTCATGTCACTTTATTGCAAGAATGATGATGGGCAACTTCCTGGTGGTCCAGGGTATAAGTATGCCCATCTGTCATGGGAAAACTTCTACAAATTTCTCTGTCCCAGGTGCTACCGTTTACCAGGTTTTCCCAGTCCTTGGTAGCATCAATTGCGGGAGTTATTCCATTGGCTGGTTCAAACTGAGAATACTCAAATTTTCTTGTTGGGTCACTGGGTTGGCCATCTCTGGGTGGCCTGCGTTTATTGGGAAGTTTCTCTATTTCTCCTTTCATGAAGGCCCTAGTTATTTTGGGTTCTCTGGCTAGGTCCGCCCACTGATTGGTCAAGCTAACAAGAACCTTTACTGTGGGGAGTGTCAATGTGGATGATTTTTGTTCATCCAGCTTTAGAGGGTTTTCTGAAGTCAAATCCTGCTCTGGTTTGAGCCCAAAAATCTGCAGGCAGCCACCCAGCTGCCTGCAGATTTTTGGGCTCAAACCAGAGCAGGATTTGACTTCAAAAAATCCTTTGAAGCTTGATGAATCAAATTCACCTACATCAATACTTCCCACACTAAAGGTTCCTGTTAACTTGACCAATCAGCAGGCAGGTCCAGCCAAAGATCCCAAAATAACTAGGGCCCACGCGGAAGGGGAAACAGAGAACCTTCCCATAGAACGCGGGCCACCCAGAGACAACCAATCCCACAACCCAACTAGGGAATTCAAGCATTCTCAGTTTGAGCCAGACAATGGAATAACCCCCACAATTGATGCCACCAAGGACTGGAAAAACCAGAAAAACAATAACAACCAGGCCAGAGATATTTGTAAAAGTTTTCCCATGACAGATGGGCATACTTATACCCTGGACCACCAGGAAGATGCCCATTGCCATTCATGAAATAAAGTGACATGAACCTTTGGTTCAACCAGATCATACCATACTTGTTATTAGTTCTACTTCAATTACAGCCTACGTCTTGCGGTTCTGCACCCCACACTTGCCTACCCCAAGAAACCGCAGACCAGCCGCCCGACCTTTACCGTCCACCAGGAGCTCCCTTTGGCCCTGTAAATTTCACTGAGTACCCACCAACCCTGCGTATTTGGAGTTTACTCTGGAGGAGATCCAAATCCATGACCCTGAAGCAAGAACTAGAGAGACAGAAGTCCTTTACAGAGAAGGTATCAAAATTATCCAGCCCCCTCTGCTAATCTGAGACAAGTATAATTTCCTGCCTGCATATTTGATTTCAATGACACCGCCCCTCATCCCACGGCCCGACCGCCCGCAAGAATCTGTTACCACTAATGAATCCACTTCCACCCAGATATTTGGGGTGATTTATATCACCCTCACTGGATTGTTTGATTCCATGGTGCCTACAAGCGGACCTTGGGCAGTCCTTGGGAAATTGTTATCTTATATTGTAAAGTTAGCCCCAATCCTGTGGTGGGCTCTCCCTGCTGGGCCCACAGGCTGTCCACCCTCAAGTTCTCAGGAACCCCCCACTGGTTGGATCCCTTACATTATGGCAATCTACCTCAAACACGGTAACCTGGGCCCCAAGATGTTGTTAACTCTTGGGGCATCTTGTATGCTATTTTTATTGATTTCAGCTTACTATGTGTACAAGTTAGCTACCAACATGATCACCTCAGCAACCTGACACCAAACCAGCCCTGAACAGAAAGACGCCCTGCTTGGCAATGAGAAGACCAAGACCCCAAACTTGCAGGTTCAGAACATTATAGTAAATCAGACCACGACCAAGGTGGACATGCCTCAGATGTGGAAGCTCACCTTAGAAGAAGCCAGAAGAGCAATGCCAGTCCTCCACCTCCATTTTCAGGCCAACACAAACTCATACTTCAATGACACTGAGAAAGTCCTTGGAGTGGCCATTATGCTCTCTGGCAATGCCCTGGACTGGTTTGGGAAAGCAACTGCTGAGGATGTCAAGTTCTGCCTAGACTACTCCCAATTTGAGAGCAAATTGATGGCCACAGGCAACAACTGAGACACCTGCCTCCACACCCTAATCAGCTTACTGGACATCTGACAAGGACCACACTCTCTGCAAGCTTACACTGAGGAGTTCCTGAAATTGAAAGCCAGAACTCAACTTGAGGACAAGCTATCAGCCATCTTGTACCACTGAGGAGCCTACCCTGCCCTGAAGGAGCTCCTCAAGCACCACCCCCCAATGCTTGGCCTGGATGAATTACTCCTCTTGTGCAGAGGGTTGAGCCTCAACTAAGAAGGCACCCCCTCTTCCACCCAGCGCGCAAACTGAGCCCTAACGCCCAGCAGACCAGGGATGTCCCCCAATGAACTACAGCACCACTACTGTGAAGGCTTGTGCTTTTATTGCCACAAGCACGGATACCTCACCAAGGCTTGCCCCAAGAAGAGTAACTCCTCAGTTTCCTTGGCGCAAATAAACACCTCTAGTCAATTGTAAAAATTTATCCAAGTTGAAGCAAAAACATCCACAACATCCCAGACTGTTGGAGCTTTCATTGATACCAGAGCAGAGGAGAGTTTTATCAATGCCACCCTTGCCAAGGACCTTGGACTGGAGGCCACTACTGAAAGCTTCAAAGTAATCATGGGAAAAAGCTCCCACAACTTGGGTTTCAGGTGTGCAACCAAATTGCCCCTGAAAATTGGGCAGAACTTGTACCCAGCGTTTCCCATCATCCTGAAAGGGCTTCCCCACCCCCTGATCCTAGGGGACTCCTGGTCCCAAAGACAAGGCGCTATTCTGAACTTTGGTAATCAAATAGTTGCCTTAAAGGAAGACAATTAGTTTGATGTGGTGCCGTTCCAGTTGGGCCCAACCAGCAAGGAACCCAACACACTCCTGACCCTGAGAATGGAACCCAGGGTGGGAACCCTACCTGCCCCCTTGGAGAAGTGGAGCCACATCTTCAGTGAGTAAGCAGCAACCCAGCTCCCCAGTCACTCAATCTACGACCACACCATTGACCTGTTACCTGGAACCCAACCACACCACAGCCCCATATACAGCTGTAATCACCGCAAACAAGCAGCACTGAAGATATACCTGGAGGACATGAAAAAAAGGGTTCATCTGGGTGTCAAAAAGCCCTTGCTTGTCACCCATGCTGTTTGTAGGGAAGAAAGATGGCGGGATGTGTCCCTGCGTAAACTACCAGAAACTGAACAACATCACTGTAAAGAACCGCTATCTCATCCCCAACACTGACAACCTTTGTGACGTATTGACGGGAGCCCAGGTGTACTCAAAAATTGACCTGAGAGGCGCCTTCAACCAGATCAGAATCAAAGAAGGGGACAAATACAAGACAGCCTTTAAAACTAGATATGGTTTGTACAAGTACTTGGTCATGCTGTTTGGCTTGTATAACGCCCCCAGCACTTTCCAAAGGATGATCAACTCTGTCCTTGGCAAGTACCTTGACCAGTTCTGTGTGGCATATTTGGATGACATCCTCATATACAGCAAGTCACATGAGGAACACCTCCAACATCTTGACCGTATACTGGAGAAACTCTCCCAGGCTACCTACATGCCAAGCTGGAGAAATGTGAATTCTTTTAATCTGAAGTCAAATTTTTGGGATATGTGGTGAAGACTGGTGGGTTTGCCATGGCGCAGGAAAAAGTGGAAGCTGTAACAGCCTGGCCAGTACCCAAATGCAGAAAAGTCATGAGAAGCTTTTTGGGCCTGGCAAATTATTGCAGGGATTTAATCCAAAATTTTTCTCAGATTACATTGCCCCTGACCTGTCTCTGCTCTGACAAGGTCCAATCTGTCTGGACTGACAAGTGCACCTCCGCGTTTTTGACCCTGAAGGAAGCCTTCACGTCTGCCCCGGTCCTTGCCATGCCTGACCCTGCTAAACCTTTTGTGCTGGAGACAGATGCGTCTGACTTTGCAATAGGTGGGGTCCTTCTTCAGGAAGGAGGGGATGGTATGCTACATCCTGTAGTATATTACTCCAAGAAGATACTACCAGCTGAAGGGAACTACCCAATATATGACAAGGAGATATTAGCTATAATGAAGACATTGAAGCACTGGCGCAGGTATTTGTGCGGTGGTGAACATCTGGTAAAGGTTCTGACAGACCACAAGAACTTAGTCTACTTCTTCAAACCATGCCAGCTGAATCAACAACAAGCAAGATGGGCCTTGGAACTAGCTGACTAAACCTTGACCATAGACTACAATCCAGGAAAGGTTAACGTGGTACCAGACACCTTGAGCAGGAGAGCCAACCTGACCCCCTCCTCTACAGAAATCAAGGACTGCAACACCCACACACTATTAGACCCTGCCAACCTAGGGATACATCTGAAGTACTTAAAGATTGCCACCAGAAAACCCAATGTGATAAAAGCCCAGAAAAAGGTCACCTACTCAACCGAGCTAATTGAAGCCCTGACAAAGGACCTGGATTGCCATCACTCAAAGAAAGAGTACTCCCTGAAAGGTGTTACCCTGCTGCTCCACAACAGGATCTATGTACCCAAAGGCACAACCTGAACAAACGTATTGATTGACTACCACAATTCAGAGATGGCCAGTCACCCTGGTAGACACAAATCTCTCTTAAGTATCAAGCGGAACTACACATGGCCAGGCATGGACAAGGAAGTAGTAGCCTACATTAATGGTTGCAAAACCTGCGGAAGAGCCAAGATGTGTTGCTCTAAGCCAGAAGGATTACTGAGACCTCTGGACATCCCTGCTAGCCCCTGGAAGTCAGTGTCAATGGACTACATAGTAGAACTTCCCCTTCAAAATCCTTTGACACAATCCTGGTCATGGTTGACTGTTTCACAAAAATGGCCTATTTTGTCCCAATCACTACCCACTGCACAGGAGCTGAGACCACCAGACACTTCCACAACTGCATCTTGACACAACACAGCACCCCAGAAGAAATCATCACTGATAGAGAACCCCAGTTTACTTCCCACTACTGGACCCAAGTGATGAAGGACCTTGGAATAAAATGTTGCGTGTCAACCTCCTACCACCTGCAGATGGATGGAAAAACTGAACAGGTCAACCAAAACCTGGAACAATACCTCCAATGCTATGCTAACACCAACCAGGACAATTGGGCCAACATGCTTCCCATGGCCCAGTTTGCATACAATAGTAAAGACCACACATCCACTGGGATGTCTCTGTTCAAGGCCAACTATGGGTTTGATACATCATAGGACCCTAGCATTGGCAGCAAGGAATAGAATACAGCAGGACAAACCTGGATTGAACAAATACACACCACCTAAGAAACCTGCCTAAGGAACCTGATCCTTGCCGTTAAGACCTACAAAGTGTTTGCCAACAAGAAAAGAGTCCCTGGGAAACCTCTGGAAATAGACAATGAAGTTTACCTCAACTCACGGAACGTTCCCCTACACGTACCTAGTAGGAAGCTAGCCCACTGCCGCTGTGGTCCTTACAAGATCATAAAGCAAATAGGAGAAGTGGAGTAAAAACTAGAGCTGCTGCCTACTTGGAAAATCCACAATGTCTTCCACCAATCACTGCTATTCAAGAAAGAAGGAACCTCCCTTCCCCACCAGAAGATCAAGACCAGCCCTCCACCCATCCAGGAGGGACGCTCAACTGAATACAAAGTAGAGTACATCCATGGACACCACCTCTACTACCAGACCCCACAGTACTACGTCAAATGGGTAGGTTACCCCCCAAAGAAAGCACCTGGGAACCATTAAGCAACCTACCTAACGCACAATGAGCCATACAGCAATATCTAGGAAAAGGGACCACAAAGGAGGAGGGCAACAGGAGAGAAGAGGATGATGTCACAAGTGATAAACTCTTATTGGCTATGCTTATTGAAAAGCCTCAACTATGGGATTTGAACCCTGGCACCCCGCGGGCTGCCCGCAGTTTTTTGGGCTTGAACCAGAGCAGGATTCAACTTCAAAAAATCCTTTGAAGCTTGATGAATCAAATTCACCTACATCAATACTTCCTACGCTAAAGGTTCCTGTTAACTCGACCAATCAGCGGGCAAGTCCAGCCACAGATCCCAAAATAACTCAGGCTCACGCAGAAGGGAAAACAGAGAACCTTCCCATAGAACGCAGGCCACCCAGAGATGACCAATCCCACAACCCAACTAGGGAATTCAAGCATTCTCAGTTTGAGCCAGCTAATGGAATAACCCCCACAATTGATGCCACCAAAGACCGGGAAGACCTGGTAAATGGGAAACCCTGGGCCAAGGGAATTTGTGAAAGTTTTACCATGACAGATGGGCATACTTATACCCTGGACCACCAGGAAGATGCCCATTGCCATTCATGAAATAAAGTGACATGAACCTTTGGTTCAACCAGATCATACCTTATTTGTTATTACTTCTACTTCAATTACAGCCTACGTCTCGCGGTTCATCACCCCACACTTGCCTATCCCAAGAAACCGCGGACCAGCCTCCCAACCTTTACCGTCCACCAGGAGCTCCCTTTGGCCCAGTACATTTCACTGAGTACCCACCAACCCTGCGTATTTGGAGTTTACTCTGGAGGAAATCCAAATCCATGACCCTGAAGCAAGAACTAGAGAGACAGAAGTCCTTTACAGAGAAGGCACCAAAATTATCTGGCCTCCTCTGCTATTCCAAGACAATTATAATTTCCTGCCTGCATATTTGGTTCCAATGACACTGCCCCTCACCCCACAGCCCAACTGCCCGCAAGAATCTGTTACCACTAATAAATCCACTTCCACCCAGATATTTGGGGCAATTTATATCACCCTCACCAGATTGATTGATTCTATGGTGCCTGTAAGCAGACCTTGGGCAGTACTTGGAAAATTATTATTTTATATTGTAAAGTTATCCCCAATCTTGTAGTGGGCTCTCCCTGCGGGCCTGCGGGCCGTCCACCCGTGAGTTCTCAGGAACCCCCCACTGTTTGGATCCCTGACATGTGACATCATCCCCTTCTCTACTGTTGCCCTACTCTTTTGCAGCCCTCTTGTCCAAGTATTGCTATATGGCTCCATGTGCATTAGGTAGGTTAGAGGCAGATTCCCAGGTGCTTTCTTTGGGGGGGTAGCATGCCCATTTGACGTAGTACTGTGGGATCTTGTAGTGGAGGTAGTGTCCATGACTGTACTCCACTTTGTATTTGGTTGAGCGTCCCTCTTGGACAGGTGGGGGCTGGTCTTGATCTTCTGGTGAGAAAGGGAGGTTCCTTCTTTCTTGAATAGCAATGATTGGTGGAAGATGTTGTGGATTTTCCAAGTAAGTGGCAGTTCTAGTTTGTACGCCACTTCTCTTATTTGCTTTGTAATCTTATTAGGGGCCGCAGGGGCGGTGAGCTAACTTCCTACTGGGTACATGTAGGGGAACATTCCGTGAGTTGAGGTAAACTTTGTCACCTATCTCCAGGGTTTTCCCAGGGACTCTTTTCTTGTCAGCAAACTCCTTATAGGTCTTAACGGCACAGATCAGGTTCCTTAGGCAGGTTTCTTGGGTGGTGTGTATTTGTTCAATCCAGGTTTGTCCTGCTGTATTCTGTTCCTTGCTGCTAATACTAGGGTTCCATGATGGATCAAACCTGTAGTTGGCCTTGAAGGGGATATACCTGTGGATGTGTGGTCTTTGCTGTTATAGGCATATTGCGCCATGGGTAACATCCCTGCCCAGTTGACTTGGTCTGCGTTGGTGTAGCATTGAAGGTATTGTTCCAAGATTTGGTTGACCCGTTCAGTTTGTCTGTCTGTCTGTGGGTGGTAGGAGGTTGACACACAACGTTTTATTCCAGGGTCTTTCATCACTTGGGTCCAGTAGTGGGAAGTGAACTAGGGTCTGCAATAAGTGATGATTTATTCTGAAGTGCTGTGTTGTGTCAAGATGCAGTTGTGGAAGTCTCTGGCAGTCTCAGCTGCCGTGCAGTGGGTAGTGGTTGGGAGGAAGTATGCCATCTTTGTGAAGCAGTCAATCATGACTAGGATTGCATCAAAGAATTTTGAAGGGGGAGTTCTACTATGTAGTCCATTGACACTGATTTCCAGGGTCAGCAGGGATGTACAGAGGCCTCAGTAGTCTTTCTGGCTTTGAGCAACACATCTTGGTTCTTCCGCAGGTTTTGCAACCATTAATGTAGGCTACTACTTCCTTGTCCATGCCTGGCCATGTGTAGTTCCGCTTGATACTTAAGAGAGATTTGTGTCTACCAGGGTGACTGGCCATCTCTGAATCATGATGGTCAATCAATATGTTTTTTTGGGTTGGGCCTTTGGATAGAAGATTCTGTTGTGGAGCAGCAGGTTAGTGGCTTTCAGGGAGTTGTCAGGGATCTACTCTTGGGCGGCCAGCCTGCTGGTTTTTGAGGTAACTTGGGCCGGGTTTTTTGCTGGCAGGGCCCACCATAAGAGAGGAGCTAACTTTAGAAGGTAAGAAACAGACTTCACCACCCAAGACCACAGGCTGGCAGCCGGAATAATGGTGTCCACCACCCCCGTGAGGGTGATGTACACTATTCCTAAAAGCTTACTAGTATGGTTGGTTGGGAGGTCAGGGGAGGAGGCTGGCATTGGTTTGGGTGCTACAGGTGGTTCCATATAGATGTTGTAGGCCGGGAGATAGTTGAATTTTCCTCTAAATAGCTTGGTGGTAGAGAATATCCATGGGCCTTGGTGGTTGTATCTGATAGCAGATTGGATGCAGGCTAATGGGTCAAGTTTGATGATCTTCTCTGGTGTATAATCTTTATATTTGGGCTTTAATGGATATTTGGTAAAATGAACGGGCCCAAAGGGGACGCCAGGTGGACAGAAAACTACAAGCAGAGGGGCAGGAGGTCTTGAACTGAACTGATAGACGGCAAATGCAAAATATGGCAGTAGCTGTATAAGCCAAAATAACATAATCTTTATTCAAAAATGGCAATAAGTTTGGAGCGCAGGGTCCTTGGGTCTATATAGCACCCCACCTCCAAACTTAACATTTTCCATGGGGGGTCATCAGGGCATTGGGAAAGGCAGGGCCGGGGGAATTGGGGACTTGGGTCTAAAGGCAGCAAAATAGCGCTTGGCCCGGTAGTACTTTCATTGGTTGTGACTCCCAATTTAGCTACCTGATTATCTTGCTCTAGTGTTGTGGTCATGGGGCCAGGTTATGGGCCGGTGCCTCTTCCTTAGGTTGGCTCTTGATTGATTACTGGTGAAGACTTCAAACTCATGAAGCTAATAGTTATTGCCTGGTTGCCTCCATTAGGTGTCATGATTGGCGCTTCACTTAGTGCAATAAGTTCTTTGACTTGATTTGTTTCACTGGACAGGCCATCATCTTCAGCATCAGCTTGCGGGGGCTCAACCCCAGAAAAATGCGGGTGGGCGGTCCCGCAGTCCATAGGCCCAGCAGCCCGGGGGAATCCAGGTTCCAGGTTTGATTCCCGCTCTTGGGTCTGGGGTTCCAGAGGAGGAGAATTGTCAATCCTGACAGGAATATCCTTTCCTTGAGTGATGGCAATCCAGGTCTGTTGTCAGGGCTTTGACTAGGTTGGTTGAATAGGTGTCTTGTTTCTGGGCTCTTATCACATTGGGTTTGCTTGCGGCAATCTTCAAGTAATTCAGGTGTATCCCTAGGCTGGCGGGGTCTAGTAGTGTATGGGTGTTGCAGTCCTTGATTTCTGTGGAGGAGGGAAACAGGTTGGCTCTCCTGCTCAAGGCGTCTGGTACCCTGTTCACTTTCCCTGGCTTCTAGTCTATGATCAAGGTAGAGTCGGCCAGTTCTAAGGCCCATCTTGCTTGACATTGGTTCAGCTGACGTGGTTTGAAAAAGTAGACTAAGTTCTTGTGGTCTGACAGAACCTTTACCAGATGTTCAGCACCGCACAAATACCTGCGCCAGTGCTTCAATGTCTTCATTATAGCTAACTACTCCTTGTTGTATATTGGGTAGTTCCCTTCAGCTGATAGCATCTTTCTGGAGTAATATGCTACATGATGTAGCATACCATCTCCTCCTTCCTGAAGAAGGACCCCGCCCACTGCAAAGTTGGATGCATCTGTCTCTAGCACAAAAGGTTTAGCGGGTCAGGCATTACCAGGATGGGAGCAGAGGTGAACACAAGTTTCAGGGCCTCAAACTCAGAGGTGTACTGCTCAGTCCAGACAAACTGGACCTTGTCAGAGCAAAGATGGGTCAGGGGCAATGTAATCTGGGAATTTTTTTGGATTAAATCCCTGCAATAATTTGCCAGGCCTAAAAAGCTTCTCATGTCTTTTCTGCATTTGGGTACTGGCCAGGCTGTTACAGCTTCCACTTTGTCCTGCGCCATGGCAAACCCGCCAGTCTTCACCACATATCCCAAAAATTTGACTTCAGATTAAAAGAATTCACATTTCTTCAGCTTGGCATGTAGGTAGCCTGGGAGAGTTTCTCCAGTATACGGTCAAGATGTTGGAGGTGTTCCTCATGTGACTTGCTATATATGAGGATGTCATCCAAATATGCCACACAGAACTGGTCAAGGTACTTGCCAAGGACAGAGTTGATCATCCTTTGGAAAGTGCTGGGGGCGTTATACAAGCCAAACAGCATGACCAAGTACTTGTACAAACCATATCTAGTTTTGAAGGCTGTCTTGTATTTGTCCCCTTCTTTGATTCTGATCTGGTTGAAGGCGCCTCTCAGGTCAATTTTTGAGTACACCTGGGCTCCCGTCAATACGTCACAAAGGTTGTCAGTGTTGGGGATGAGATAGCGGTTCTTTACAGTGATGTTGTTCAGTTTCTGGTAGTTTACGCAGGGACACATCCCGCCATCTTTCTTCCCTACAAACAGCATGGGTGACAAGCAAGGGCTTTTTGACACCTAGTGTCAAGATTGACAATTCTTTCCCTCTGGAAACCCAGGCCCGGGAGTGGGATTTGAACCCCGGTCCTGGATCCCTACAGGCCGCCCACCTGTGTTTTTGGGGATTGAACCCCTGCAAGCTGAGGATCTTATGAATTCCCAAAGCCAGAATACCGACACCATCCCAAACATAGAGGCACCCAAAGAGGAGCCTCTCAAATTGCCTAATGAAGGCAGAGATGGCGCCTATGTAAGCTTTATGAGTTTGAAGTCCTCTCAAGCAACCAATCAGGAGCCTACCCAGGAAAGAGGCACGGGCCTGCGGCCCGGCCCCATGACCACGACACTAAAGCAAGACAATCAGGTAGCCAAATCAAGATTTTTGACCAATAAAAGAACTCCCGGGACGAGCGCCATTTTGCTGCTTTCAGACCCAAGTACCCAATTCCTCCAGCCCAGCTTTCCCCAATGTCCTGATGAACCCATGGAAAATGTTAAGTTTGGAGGTGGAGTGCTATATAGACCAAAGGACCCCACGCTCTAAACTTATTGCCATTTTTAAATAAAGGTTATGTTACTTTGGCTCATACAGCAATTAACATATTTTGTATTTGCCGTCTATAAGTTAAGTTTGAGATCCCCTGGCCCTCCTGCCCCTCTGCCTGCAGTTTTCTGTCCACCTGGTGCTCCCTTTGGGCCTGTTCATTTTACTGATTACCCATTAAAGCCTGAATATAAGGATTACATACCAGAGAAAATCATCAAACTTGACCCATTAGCCTGCATCTAATCCGCCGTCAGATACAACCACCAAGGCCTGTGGATATTCTCTACCCCCAAGTTATTTAGAGGAAAATTCAACTACCTCCCTGCCTATAATGTTTATATGGAACCATCCGTAACACCAAAACCAATGCCAGCCTCTTTGTCTGACCTGCCAACTGACCATACCAGCAAGCTTTTTGGTATAGTGTACATCACCCTCACTGGGGTGGTGGACACCATTGTACTGGCTGCTGGCCTGTGGTCTTGGTTAGGAAAGTCTGCTTCTTACCTCTTGAAGTTAGCCCCTCTCTTGTGGTGGGCCCTTCCCGCAAAAAACCCGGCCCAAGTTACCTCAAAAACCAGCAGGCCGGCCGCCCAAGAGTGGGTCCCTGAAATTATGGCAATCTTTTTAAGCCTTGGTATCCTGAGCCCCAAGATGTTGTTATTTCTTGGGGCATCTTGTATGCTTTTGTTATTGATAATCACTTATTACACCTATAAGATGATCATGAACCTGATCTCTTCTATGTGGAAGAGCACAAACCCAAACAAACCAAAAAGAATTGACACTGCCGCCACCAATACCAACAAGCCCTCCTCTCAAGTGCAAAACGTGATTAAAAACCAGTCCCTCACCAAGGTAGAGAAGCCCCAGATGGGGAAGCTCACGCTCGAGGAAGCCCAACACGCTATACCAGTCCTCTGCCTGCACTTCCAGACCAACGCACCCTCCTACGCCAGCAACACCAAGGAAATACTGGGGGTTGCTTCCATGCTCTCTGGGGAAGCTCTGGACTGGTTTGGCAAAACCACAGCAGAAGACGTAGAGTTCTGTTTGGACTACCCCAAATTTGAGGCAGAACTAATGGCAACTGGGGAGGATTGCGACACCAGATACTACGCCCTGAACTCCTTGCTAGAAATCTGCCAAGGCTCTCAACCCATTCAGGCTTACATTGAAAATTTCCTTAAACTAAAGACCCACACTCAACTTGAGGACAAATTGTCAGCCATCATCTTCCAAAAAGGAGTGAACCCAGCCATGAAGGACTTACTAAAGCACCACCCGCCCACACTTGGCTTAGAAAACCTGATTCCTTTTTGCAAAGGCCTCAGCATGAATCAAAAGAATGCTGGGCCCTCTCTGACCCGCCTATCCCAAACTGCCACATCCAACAGAGGGGGAATGACCCCTGAGCAACTCCAAAGACACTACAGAGAAGGTCTCTGTTTTCACTGCCATGAGGTGGGGCACTTGACCAGAGCCTGCCCAAAGAAAACCCCTGCTCCCATCTCATTGGCCCAAATAAACGCTTCTTCCCAGTCTTACAAGTTCATCCTAGTATCTGTTAACGTTGGGGGAATAACCCAAAAACTAAAGGCGTTCATTGACACCGGAGAAGATGAGAGCTTCATGGACGCGGACTTAGCCCAAGAACTAGGCCTGTCTGCCTCTGAGAACCGTCTACAGATCATCTTGGGAAAAAGCACCAAAGACACAGGATACAAATGTGAGCAAGAGTTACCCTTGATAATAGGAAAAAACACCTACCCCTTGTCCCTCATCTTGTTGAAAGGCCTACCACACCCCCTCATCCTTGGGGATTCCTGGTCAGACAGGCATGGCCTCATCCTCAACTACCAAGAACAGAACGTCACCTTAGGTGATAAAGGTACCCGCAACATTGTTCCCTTCTGCACCAATACTGAAGAACCTACCCAAAGGCTCATGACCATACAGATCAAACCAAGCGTGGGAGTCCTACCTACTTTCCTAGGGAAATGAACCCATGTATTCAGCAAAGAGGCAGACACTTGCCTCCCCAAACACACCAAGTACAATCATGCTATTGACCTTCTGCCAGGCACTGAACCCAAACACGGGCCCATTTATAGCTGCAACCACAAGGAGCAGCAGGCTCTCAAGGTGTACATTGAGGACATGACAAAGAAAGGTTTCATCCGCATGTCCAAGAGCCCTTGTTTGTCACCAATGCTGTTTGTGGGCAAGAAGGACGGAGGCATGCACCCATGTGTTAATTATCAGAAATTGAACAAGATCACTGTAAAGAACTGCTACCCCATACCTAACGCTGACAACTTGTGCAATGTACTGACGGGCGCCCAGGTATACTCCAAGATTGACCTTAGAGATGCATTCAACCAAATCCAAATCAAAGAGGGTGACAAATACAAAACAGCGTCCAAGTCCAGGTATGGACTCTACAAACGCCTGGTGATGCCATTTGGACTATGCAGCGCCCCTAGCACCTTCCAGCGCATGATAAACACAGTACTGGCCAAATACTCTGACCAGTTCTGCGTGGCCTACCTCAACAGCATCTTCATCTATACTAAGACCCATGAGGAGCACTTGCTCCATCTAGACCTGATCCTGAGCAAACTCTCTCAAGCCAACTTACACGCAAAGCTCAAGAAGTGCAAGTTCTTCCAACCAGAAGTAGAGTTCCTGGAAATGTAGTGAAAACTGGAGGGTTTGCAATGGCTCAGGATAAAGTGGACACCGTGACTTCCTGGCCAACCCCCACGTGCCAGAAGGACGTCAGAAGTTTCCTGGGGCTAGCAAACTACTGCCTGGATTTCATCTAAAATTTTTCTCACATCACCCTGCCCCTGACCTGCCTGTGCTCCAACAAGGTCACCTTTTCCTGGACTCCGGAATGCGCCACCACCTTTGAGACCCTGAAACTTGCTTTCACCTCTGCCCCCATTCTGGCATGTCTGACCCATTCAAGTCATTTGTTCTGGAAATTGACGTGTCCAACTTTGCGGTGGGTGGGGTCCTTCTTCAGTAAGGAGAGGATAGTATTATACATCCTGTAGCATATTACTCCAAGAAGATGCTGCCCGCGGAAGGAAACTACCTGATTTACAACAAAGAGATGCTAGCCATTATGAAGACCCTGAAACATTGGCGCTGATACCTCTGTGGTGCTTAATTCCCAGTAAAGGTCCTGACAGACCACAATAACTTGGTCTACTTCTTCAAACCACAAAAGCTTAACCAACAACAAGAAAGATGGGCTTTAGAACTGGCCAACTACACCCTGACCATAGACTACAGACCAGGGAAAGTGAACGTAGTACCAGATGCCCTGAGTAGAAGATCTGACCTGGCACCCACTCACATGGAAACTTGCAACCACAACACACAAGTACTCCTGGACCCAGCTAGCCTAGGTATTCACCTGGGATTGATGAAGATCAGGGCCAGTAAACCAGAAGTGCTGAAGGCCCAATCACTTGACAAATTCACCAAAATCATGATTGCCAACCTTTTTAAATCCTTGGATAGCCCCCACTACCAGAAAGGCTACTCATTGAAGGGAACAACACTAATGCTGCACAACAGAATCTTTGTGCCAGAAGGAAGCATCAGGACCAACATCCTGAGAGATTATCACAATTCTGAGATGGCCAGACACCCAGGGAGACTCATGACCCTCCAGAGCATTAGAAGGAACTTTGCCTGGCCAAAGATGGACCAAGAAGTAAGCATGTACCTGAAAGGATGTGAGACCTGTGGACAAACCAAGCCCTGCAGAAACAAACCTGAAGGACTTCTAAGACCCTTTGATATACCCCATGGGCATTGGAGATCTGTATCCATGGACTACATTGTCAAACTGCCCCCATCCCTCTCCTTTAATGCAATCCTAGTCATGGTAGACTGCTTCACCAAGATGACATACTTTGTACCTACCACCACCCATTGCACAGCTGCAGAGACTTCCCAACACTTCCACAAACGCATACTCACCCAACACGGGACGCCAGAGGAGATCATCACAGACAGAGGACCCCAATTCACGTCAAACTATTGGACACAAGTAATGAAAGACTTGGGAATCAAGCGGTGTGTATCTACCTCCTACCACCTGCAGACTGATAGCCAAACCAAAAGAGTGAACCAGATCCTTGAACAATACCTTCAACGCTATGCCAACGCCAACCAGGACATCTGGGCCAAAATGCTTTCCATGGCCCAGTTTGCATACAACAGTAAAGACCACGCCTCCACTGGAATGTCTCCATTCAAAGCCAACTATGGGTTTGACCCCACCTGGGATCCCAAGATTGGCAAGAAAGAATCTAACACAACTGGACGTTCCTGGGTTGAGCGGATCCACAACACACAAAAAACATGCTTGACCAACCTGAATTGCAAAGTGCAAACCTACAAGGCCTTTGCCAACCAAAAACGCATACCAGGCCAATCCTTGCAAGTTAGGGATGAAGTATACCTGGACTCCTGCAATGTGCTCCTACATTTCCCCTGTAGGAAGCTAGCTCACCAAAGAAGTGTCCCCCACAAGATCACCAAACTGGTTGGGGAAGTTGCTTACAAGCTTGGCCTACCCCCCTCTTGGAAGATTCACAACGTGTTTCACCAATCCCTGCTATTCAAAAAGGATGGGAACTTGCTTCCCCACCAACAGATTAAGACAGCCCCCCACCTATCCAAACAAACCGTGGTGAGGAATATGAAGTCAAATACATACACGGCAACCAAACTCACTACCAAAAACCCCAGTACTACGTCAAGTGGAGAGGATACCCACTGGAAGAAAGTACCTGGGAACTGTTGAGCAACCTGACTAATGCCCAAGAAGCCGTCCAACTCTATCTGAACAAGAAGAACCAGAAGGAGGGGGACCCAGGGGAAGAAGGGGATGATGTCAAGATTGACAATTCTTCCCCTCTGGAAACCCAGGCCTGGGAGCAGGATTCAAACCCTGGCCCTGGATCCCTACGGGTTGCCGGGCCTATGGACCGCTGGGCCACCCGCCTGTGTTTTTTGGGGATCAAACCCCTGAAAGCTGAGGCTCCTGTGAATTCCCAAAGCCAGAATACCAACATCAGCCTAACCATAGTGGCGCCCAAAGAGGAGCCTTTCAAATTGCCTAATGAAGGCAGAGATGGCGCCTATGTAAGCTTCATGAGTTCAAAGTCCTCTCAAGCAACCAATCAGGAGCCTACCCAGGAAAGAGGCATGGGCCCGTGGCCCGGCCCCATGACCATGACGCTAAAGCAAGACAATCAGGTAGCCAAATCAAGAATTTTGACCAATGAAAGAACTCCTGGGCCAATTGCCATTCTGCTACTTTCAGACCCAAGTACCCAATTCCCCAGCCCAGCTTTCCCCAATGCCCTGATGAACCCATGGAAAATGTTAAGTTTGGAGGTGGAGTGCTATATAGACCAAAGGACCCCACGCTCCAAACTTATTGCCATTTTTAAATAAAGGTTATGTTACTTTGGCTCATACAGCTATTACCATATTTTGTATTTGCCATCTATAAGTTAAGTTTGAGATCCCCCAGCCCTCCTGCCCCTCTTCCCCCAGTTTTCCGTCCACTTGGTGCTCCCTTTGGGCCTGTTCATTTTACTGATTACCCATTAAAGCCTGAATATAAGGATTACACACCAGAGAAAATCATCAAACATGACACATTAGCCCACATTCAATCTGCCATCAGATACAACTGCCAAGGCCTGTGGATATTCTCTACCCCAAAGTTATTTAGAGGAAAATTCAAATACCTCCTTGCCTATAACGTTTATATGGAACCACCTGTAACACCAAAACCAATGCCAGCCTCTTTGTCTGACCTGCCAACTGACCATACCAGCAAGCTTTTTGGTATAGTGTACATCACCCTCACTGGGGTGGTGGACACCATTGTACCCGCTACTGGCCTGTGGTCTTGGTTAGGAAAGTCTGCTTCTTACCTTTTGAAGTTAGCCTCTCTCTTTTGGTGGGCCCTGCCTGCAAAAAACCCGGCCCCAGTTACCTCTGAAACCGGCGGGCTGGCCTCCCAAGAGTGGGTCCCTGACACCTAGATGAACCCTTTTTTGTCATTTCCTCTAGGTATATCTTCAGTACTGCTTGTTTGCGGTGATTGCAGCTGTATATGGGGCTGTGGTGTGGTTGGGTTCCAAGTAACAGGTCAATGGCGTGGTCATAGATTGAGTGACTGGGGAGATGGGTTGCTGCTTCCTCACTGAAGACGTGGCTCCACTTCTCCAAGGGAGCAGGTAGGCTTCCCACCCTGGGTTCCATTCTCAGGGTCAGGAGTGTGTTGGGTTCCTTACTGGTTGGGCCCAACTGGAACGGCACCACATCAAACTAATTGTCTCCCTTTAAGACAACCGTTTGATCACAGAAATTTAGGATATTGCTGTGTCTTTGGGACCAGAAGTCTCCTAGGATCAAGGGGTGGGGGAGTCCCTTCAGGATGATGGGGAGCGCTGGGTAGGTGTTCTGACCAATTTTCAATGGCAACTTGGCTGCGCACCTGAACCCCAAGTCATGAGAGCTGTTTCCCATTATTACTTTGACGCCTTCAGTGGTGGCCTTTAGTCCTAGGTCTTTTGCAAGGGTGGCGTTAATAGAACTCTCCTCAGCTCCAGTATCAATGAAAGCCTCAACAGTCTGAGATATTGTGAGTGTTTTTGCCTCAACTTGGATAAATTTGTAAGACTGGGTGGAGGTTTTATTTGTGCTAAGGAGACTGTGGGACCACTCTTCTTGGGGCAAGCCCTAGTGAGATGGCCGGATTTGTGGCAGTAGAAACACAACCCTTCACAGTAGTGGCGTTGTAGTTTGTTAAGGGATATCCTTGGTCTGTTGGGCGTCGGGGCTCTTTTTTGAGCTGAGTGTGAGAGGGGGCGCCTTCTTGGTTAAGGCTTAATCCTCTACACAAAGGGAGTAGTTTGTCTAGGCCAAGCATAGGGGGTGGTGCTTAAGGAGCTCCTTCAAGGCAGGGCAGGCTTCTCAGTGGTACAAGATGGCTGATAATTTGTCCTCAAGTTAGATCCTGGCTTTCAGTTTTAAGAATTTTTCAGTATAGGATTGTAGAGTGTGTGATCCTTATCTGATGTCTAGTAAACTGATGAGGGCGTGATGGCAACTGTCTTGGTTGTTGCCAGTGGCCATCAGTTCATTCTCAAATCAGGAGTAGTCCAGACAGAACTCAATGCCCTTGGCATTGGCCTTCCCAAACCAGTCCAAGGCATTGCCAGAGAGCATGGAGGCCACTCCAAGGACTTTCTCAGTGTTGTTGGAGTATGAGTTTGTGTTGGCCTGAAAATGGAGACAGAGGACTGGCATGGCTCTTCTGGCTTCTTCTAGGGTGAGCTTCCCCATCTACAACATGTCCACCTTAGTCGTGGTCTGATTTACTATAATGTTCTGGACCTGCAAGTTTAGGGTCTTGGTCTTTTTGACACCAAGCAAGGCGTCCTTTGATTCTGTAATGGTTTGGGGTCAGATGCCTGATGCAATTAAGTTGGTAGCTAGCTTGTATGCATAGTAAGCTGAGATCAATAAAAGTAGCATACAAGATGCCCCAAGAGTTATCAACAACTTGGGGCTCAGGTTACCGTGTTTAAGGTAGATTGCCATAATGTCAGGGATCCAGCCTGTGGGGGGTTCCTGAGAACTTGCAGGTGGACGGCCTGCAGGCCCGGCAGGGAGGGCCTATCACAAGATTGGGGCTAACTTTACAATATAAGATAACAATTTTCCCAGGAGAGCCCAAAGTCTGCTGGCAGGTACCATAGAATCTATCAAGCTGGTAAGAGTGATGTACATTACTCCAAATATCTGAGTAGTAGTGGATTCATTGGAAGCCTTAGATTCTTACAGGCGGTCAGGCCCCAGGGTGAGAGGCGGAGTCATTGGGACCAAATACGCAGGCAGGTAGTTGTACTTGTTGCGGAATAACAGGGGAGGTATAGTGCTCTTGTTACCTTCCCTGTAGATAGTTTTGGTCTCTCTAGCTCTGGCCTTAGGGTTGTAGATTAGGATTTCCTCTAGGGTGAACTCCAAATACGCGGGGTTGGAGGGGGGGGTAATTGGTGAAATGTACTGGTCTGTAGGGAGCTCCTGGTGGACAGTAACACTTGGGCGGCTGGTCTGCAGTTTCTTGGGGTTGTTGGGTGTGAGATGCGGGACCGCATGAGGTAGACTGTAGATGAAATAGAACTAATATCAAATATGGAATAACCTGGTTGAACCAAAGGTTCATGTCACTTTATTGCAAAAATGGAGATGGGCGTCTTCCTGGCAGTCCAGGGTACAAGTATGCCCATCTGTCATGGGAAAACTTCTACAAATTTCTCTGGCCCAGGTGCTACTGTTTACCAGGTTTTCCCAGTCCTTGGTGGCATCTATTGTGGGAGTTATTCCATTGGCTGGTTTAAACTGAAATTACTCAAATTTCCTTGTTGGGTCACTGGGTTGGCCATCTCTGGGTGGCCCGCGTTTATTGAGAAGTTTCTCTATTTCTCCTTCTGTGAAGGCCCAAGTTATTTTGGGTTCTCTGGCTAGGTCTACCCGCTGATTGGTTGAGCTAACAGGAACCTTTACTGTGGGGAGTGTTGATGTAGATGATTTTGGTTCATCCAGCTTTATTGGGGTTTCTGAAGTTGAATCCTGCTCTGGGTTGAGCCCAAAAATCTGTGGGCTGGCGGCTCGCAGGGAGTCAGGGTTTGAATCCTGTAGTTGAGGGTTATCAGTGAGCATGGTCAAAAGGAGTTTGTCACTTGTGACACTTGGGGCATAATATTCACACAGAAGATATTTTACCCATCCCAGTCAAAGTTAAAGAAATATTCAACCTGAAGGCTCTTACCAATTTACTAGATGTCCAAGTTATTCTTGGTATGGTAGGATATTAATGTAGGTTTTTGAAAGAATTTTCAGAGATATTTTAACCCCTATTATTATTTCTAAAGAAGGAAGGCAAGGTTGAGTATACAAAAGAACACAAAGAATATTTTCAGGTGCTAAAAGATTTCCTAACAACCAGTCTTGTATTGGCCAACCAGATTTTTAGTGACATTTTGTCCTTCACACATATGTGTCTGGTATAACAATTGATGCTATTCTATCACAGACAAATCTGGAGGGGGAGGAACACCCTGTGTCATATCACTCTAGACCCCTTTAAAAGCATGAGATGAACTATTTGACAACAAAAAACACATTTTTGGGGTGTTCTGTATATAGTTAAATAATTTAAACCACATGCACATGAGTTACATTTCACATTTGTCACCAATCATAGCTGTCAGGAACCCACCCTGCAGAAAAAAGATTCCCTACATGGTGGATTAAATCAGAAGAATTCAAGCCATTTAACATAGAGCCAATAGGTACAGATACCATTCCAAGATGGAATAGCTCTCCAAACAGGAAATATCAACCAGTGAGAGGGTTAAATTGACCAAGAGAAATGTATGTCCACAAGTAGGATAATAAACAGACAGTATCAAGGGGATGGAAAACACTGGAAAAACTGGGTTTCTTAGGATCCTGTTGGACCTTTTCCTTAGTGGGAGGATTTTCATAAAAAAGAATATGGTATATCATTTCCTCAGAACTATAGGTGCCCATTTTTTCTTGGCAGTATTAAGTCTCAGTTTTGGAACCAGGTCTGGAGTTCATGCTCACAGTGCATTTTATGAGGTGCCAGGCCACTAATATCAATAACTATTTAAACCCAATCCTTCCTAAGGAAAGAAGATTAGGTGATATCTTGGTTTCTTGAAATTTAGTCTTACAAACAATAAAATTTAATTCAAAAGGTTCAAAGTATTTATTTATTGAGCACTGGAGGATATCAAGTAGATCTGGAATATGTAGTGTTTGCCGGAATGGAAGCAGGAAGTTTTAACTGATTTTAGATATCTGTAACAGTTTTAAGTATATTTTAACTGTTTCTAAAACCAATCCAGTTAATTTAAGCAGGTCCTTAACTCCCCCTTTTCACAAAATTGTTACAAATATTAGTTACTGTAGTTAGAAACTGTTTAAAAAGTAATATAGTTATTAACATTGTTAACTTCCTTAGGAAGATTGACTTTAAGTACAGAGCCTGTTGCTAATCCTGGGCGGTTAACTATGTCATTAGACCAAAGCACAATGTCTGATTGACTGGATTTAGGTAATTTGTCTGTTTTACGTCACTAATGTGATTTACATAGGCTTTTGTACTTAGATTTAAGTGTAGAAGCTCCACAAAAGGAGTTCCAAGTTTGATTTCTGTGTTTACACCTTGAGCTGTTAATATTTGACTGAGAATAACATTAAACCCGATTTCTTTGTTAATTTTTCCCTGAGAATTATTATTTCCTATTTTTCAATTTAATTAATTAATTAAGATCCACATAAACCTTTGAATGTTGCTGGCAATCAGGATGACAATCAGAGTTATAAACATCACAATTGATGGTTCTGAAAATAGCAGCCTTGCTTAGCTTTACAATACAAAGTATCCTTAGGTAAGTCTTGCATACTGGGCAGCAACCCTCCAGAATTATGACTTCAGCATTGTCCACTGCCTAGGAGAAAAACACAGAAACATTGATGACCTATGAAGACTTCATCTGGTAGTGTTAGTACTATCAAACTTGATGATCATATCACTAATTTTACTGATATGGGTGTGGTGATCCACATGTGTGTTGTTTTGCAGGCGAGGGTTGATTTGGCTTCAAATAAAGACAATATGCTGAAGAGTGATAATGTGTGGTTAGCTGATGACGCTGTAAGCTAGTAGGTAACATAGGACTACTAGGGGTAAGTAAGGTGAGCCTAGTAGGTAACATTAGACTGCTAGGGAAAGAAAGGTGAGCCTAGTAGGTAACATGGAACTACTAGGGTAAGTAAGGCCTGGCTGGTAGGAAACAAAGGACTACCAGAGGCAGATGTTGCCTCCACCCAGCAGAAGATATTGGCTGCTTTGGGCTATAGTTCTTTACCTAGAAGGGAACTGTGGCTGCAGAAGGGTAAAGACTGAAATAGCAAGCAGGGAACTTTGTCTGTCTGGGGGGAGTAGGTTTTGAACCCCTGGTGGGTAACACAGGCTGCCAGGGAGGGGAAGAGCTCTGAGGGCTCTACATACCCTGATACGCTTACAGGAGGTCTGTGAACAAGCATCCTACCTAACAGACTGGTAGGGTGTCCTCGTTTATGCCCCTATGGGAGCTTTGGGGGGAACCCAAAGTGAGCATTGGAGGGCATAGATTTGCTCAGAGGTGTCACTAAGGCGGTTTGCTTGGGGAAGCAAGCTGCAGAACTTGGTGTGTCCAGACCTCTGGGAAGTAGAGCTGATTACTCTACAACTGAAAGCCCAGACTTAATCACCTGGGTAAGTAAAGACAACACATAGACATTGATCTATGGTTGAATGGCCTAAGTGGATTGCCACTTGCAAGGGCCCAGTCAAACGCCAGTTCAATTTAGACTCATGCCTGGGTCTACAAGTTCTGGTAACAGGGACTGAGATAAAGAACCAAGGTAGTTCACAGAATTAACAGAGAAGACTGGCAAGAGGGACTGTTTGATCACAGAAAAGGCTAGTTGATGGACTGTTGATTCATATTAAATTGTGGGAACCAATATGGTTCAGTGTGCAGAAGGAACTAAGGAGGTTCCTAGTGAGGATTTTTTGAGGAACTGGTTGAGGATAAGCTGAAGGACAAGAAGATTATGATGCAGGACTAGCTGATCATAATGCAGGATGGCCAAAGGACCAGAAGTTTGTGTTGAAGGACTCAAGAGCTGAGAGGATGTGAGTGCAGGACCAGGAGATAACCTGAAGGAACTAGCCAGACTGGATACAGAGGCTGGAAGAGCTGATTTTAGTGTCTTTTGAGAGGAAAATGGATAAAAAGAAGCAGTTAAAAAATATTTAAATAATGCCTGATTATGATTAAAAAAGGTTGTAATATCATATAAAGAAAAAGAAAGAGAAGGAAAAATAACATACAGTTTTTTAGAACTGTAAATTTATTGAAAGAAGAGAATTGAGTCAGTAGGGAGCTAGAAAGAGGCCAGAAATGGAATGGAGAAACTGTGAGGGCAAAAGAGCAAATTTTGCCAAAAACAACTAGAAGAGGCAAGAGGACAAGCAGCAAGCGGGTTTGAAGTGGCAAAACGTTGAGGAAAACACAGAGAAACACGGAGAAACGTTGTAAAATTGAGGGGTCAAAATTTGCCTAAGTAAAACATATGTGGAAGCGCTCAAGATTTGCTGGGGAAAGGTGACAGGAATCACAGCAAAACCGTTTGAAGCGTGGAGCAGTTGTTTACCCGTAGCAAGACAGCCTCAGGTTCAAACCAGGGTCAAGAGCAAGTCATCTGTGGAAATCTTTTTGGCAAAACCGTTGAATTGAGGTGTATGATTGGCTGCAAGCCGGAGTCTATTTGATCAGTGTTTTAAGGGCTTTAACTTAAGAGTTAAAGCCTAAAAAATAAGGAGCATAAGCAGAAAATTTAGGGCTTTTATTGGTTGAAGTAAGTTTTAAAGTTTAATATATTATAGAAGGAGAAAAACTGGATAGTTTAAGATTTGAAAGACCAGAGTTCTAAGAGAGGTTTTTGGTCTTAAACAAGGGGCTATAAAAGGGAGAGCTATCTGAGACTCTTCAGGGACTGGATAAGGTGGATAACAAAGGCCACAAAAGCTACAGAAAGAGCCAGAGACCAAGAATAGGAAGCCAGAGCTGGAACAGACTGCAGTAGAACAAGACCAGAACACAGGAGCCCAAGACCAAGGAGCAGGAGCACAGGACCAAAGTGCAGGAGCCCAAGACAAAAGAGCAGGAGCCCAAGACCAAGTACAAGGAGTCCAAGAGATTGTTAAAGGACTCCAGGTACTGGCACAAACCCTCATTGTTCCCTACCCCAAGGCCATATATTAGAAGGTTTCTCAGGGGATCTTCCTTCTGACTGTGAATGAAAAGCCTTTTACGACCCCTACCCAAATTTCCTGCAATAAAAAGAATACAAGCCCTATGAGTCAATTACCCCACATTTTTTACCCTAGCCCAGGGGACAAGAAATCCTATTGCCTAGGGTGCAGAAAGTTTGCCTCTAGTAAGTCTGCCCAGGAGGAGTGGGAAAAGGTGACTAGGCATCTTGAAATGAAAGATAGAGGAAGGGAGCTTATCAGGGGAGAGTTTGCTAGACTATTACAGGAGTGGTATTGGCCTAAAGAAGGGCTGGCGCCTGCTGGGGTACAAGTGTATGGTTAAGACGCTTGCCTGGTGAGTGAGAAGGTACTGGAAGAGTTTGCTCTTATGCAGGCCAAGTATAAGCTCCTAACCAACCACTCACCACTGTTGGAGAATGACAACTCCTCCAAGAAGGTCCCTGGCTATGACCCAGGACACACTTTGGGGACTGGTGACCAGGAACCCCACAATGGGTTGCTTGGTTGAAAAGGTGTTTCCAAAAAATCAAGATTTAATCAATTTACTTAATGACTATGTTAACATTAAGTCAACACAGCTACAGACAAAAGTCAAACCTGAGACCTTTCTGATGCTTGATTCACAGCCCTATTCAAACTTAAGATTGTTATCTAATTCTAGTTCAGAGTGTAAAACAGTTGAAATTAATAATTCCAGCCAAATAGAAGTTCAAAAATTCTTGGGTGACATTATCAACTATACACTCATATCAAGAGGCTCCACAAACCACCTTGTTTAAGTTGAGAGGCCGTTAATGATGCAGAATCATTTTTATTATATTTTAAGTTATTAATTCAACTTATCAGTTTAATTAGAGACCTAATTTAATTGTTGAGTAAGTTACAAACTATGGTTAATTAGTGTATTGCTTAGGCTAAGTTTGAAAGTGATATGACAATACTTCCTCTCTATTTTACTTATGTTACATAACAAGTTAAATTTCCTCCCCCAACTTCCCCAATCTATATCCTATATAAGCCTTGTAGCATTGCTTTTAGAAATTACTCAATCAATAAATTATTTAAACCTTTAAATTTAATTTTTATTGTTTGTAAGATTATCAGTGACCACCATGGAATTGCCTAATCCTTCCCATTTCTGGGGAACTAGTTTAAATGATTTTTACTCCTTCTGATGTGTCATTTTGTACAGAGCTTGGTACATATGGAAACCAGAACTGCCCAGGAACTGATCCTGAATACTGCCATAATGGGCAATGGGCTCCTGTAGCCCCGGGAAAATGGTATACACCTTCCTTGTTCTCCACCAATCCTCCAGTTAAAAAGAAGCCCCAAGCAGCACCAGTGAAGCCCAAGTCTTTAAGTTTGTTCCACCTGTTTGCTCCTGTCTTCTTTCAATCATATTTGAGAGCCTACGCCTTATTAGGTTGCTTCAATCCACTCCTTGGTTGATACTGTATTTTTGGGGATTTATTACATTTGGGGATGGTATCATTGCCCATTGGGTTGATGTTGACTGGTTTAAATCCTTCTGCATTAATCTACCATGCCAGAAAACTTTTCCCTGCAGGGTGGGTTCCTGACAGGTAGATGCCCTGTAGTACAATCTTGACCAAATCTATGAGAAGATAGGCCACCTGAAGATTTGAAAGCAGTTATCTTATAAGATACAGGCAACACTGACAAGATTAGGCTGAAAATTTATGATAAAGAATGGCAAAATCTACATGGAGATTTGTGGGTGCAGGTTACCATATATTTATTTGTCACTTCAACTCAAGAAGCTAACTGAGTTTCACAAGCAGACTGGCCATGCTGGGGTAAAAAATGGTAAGTGCAATGGCTGAATATAGCTGTTGGGAGGACATGGAAACATATGTTGCCAAATTTGCAAAAGGTTTCCTGAGGCCTTCACAGTTTTGATGAAATCCTTCACAGCTCTCATACCATCTTATCCTACCTGGTTTTTTATTTCAAATATTTATAATTGAAATAGTTGGCCCCCTGCAGAATGCAAACACATCCTAAGGAAAAAACTATTTCATAATAGCAATATACCATTTGACTAAATGGGTCAAAGCCCGTGCTCTGGCATCCATGACAGGCGTGTAGACTGTAAGGTTTGTGTTACAAGATATCATTGCTTGAAATTAATGCCCCTTGACTATCCTTACAGATTATAACACAAATTTTTCAGCTCTGCCCTTCCCAAGCTTAATCTGCTAATGAATGTCAAAGGTGCCACTCCCACTCCATATTGTCCTGAGATCAACAATGTCAAGAATTTCATTTGAATAATAGTATTGAAAACCCAATAATCAAACCCTGGTCCTCAGGGGGCGCCTTTCACAAAACAGGATGGACAAGGACCCGCCAACCTGCTGGGTCACAGAATTGATTTGAGGAATTACTCTGCAACCCACTAGCTTAGTAAAGGAGTTTCCCAAATGGAGACCTGATTTCCATCAATTATGTGCCACCAAGAATCCAGACCTACACAGAGGTTGTTGATTGCCAAAAGGAGGTTAAGACAAGACCTGAAATCAAAACCGCCAATAAGCACCAGCTGCCGCCAGTTCTCAGCGTAAAATTAGCAATGAAATTAGTCAACTTAGGCAACATAGAGAACAGAAGCAGCGGAATGAAGCATCACCACTTATGTTCCCCAGATCCAGAAAACTCAGAATTTGCCACCCTTAAAGCCCTGCCTCAATGCCCATGCTCACCAGCAAATTGCCTGCAGACCTGAAGCCCACAAAAATTAAAGAAGCAAAAATTGATGGTATAAAACCCCTGGCAGTATTAGGATGGTGGTATTGTCATTCTGATAATAAAGATGAATGAAACTTTCATTCCAAAAAAAATTTACCCAATCTAGTTTTAGTAATTTTCTACTTCACTCTATTCCCGTAGACACCAAGGCACCAACCCTTCCTAGTAACCACCCCACAGACCCACTGCTTGCACTATACTGTCCCCCTGGAGCACCCTTTGGACCCTTGCATTTCACCAAGTATCCTCTGAACCCTGCCTACTCCAAGATTAATGTAGATAAAATACTTATTTACACCACCCTGACAAGAATAAGATTCACCAAACTATCAGTTGTGAAGGAAAGTGATATATGAGGCTGCCAAGATTGTTCTATGACAAGTAAAATTGTCTATCTACCTTGTTACAACGACCCCTCTCTGACCTCTTGACTCAACTGCCCAATAAAACCCGCCACTGCCTCCAAAACCACGTCCACCTAGCTGTTTAGAGTACTCTAAATTACTCTCACAGGCTTGAGGGGCTCAATGTTACCAAACTCTGGTCCCTGGTCCTTGCTTGGGCAATACCTATCTTACATTATCAAGTTAGCTCCTATATTATGGTGGGCACTCCCTACTGGCCTGGTGGTTTCTCCATCTGAGTCACCCAATGCCTCTACCTATGCCTGGCTTCCTGAAAAATATGATGGTTGAGCATTTAAATGGGATGCTTGGCACTATTCTAAAAAACTAAAGATCAATAGACCAGCATCTTGGGATGGATACTTTTCAGCTATGCTAATGGCAAAATGATTAACTGTGCATAGAAAAACAGGGGTTTCCCCCTAAATATGCTGTATGAGAAAAATCCTGGATTACCTTTGCATTTGGCTGAGAAAACCCCAATGCAAGCTTTAGAGATCAATGTTGCTTAACAGAGTTGACTAAGAAGATGATTGTAATCCAGACACAGGCTTTTCAGTCTAGCAGTGAAAGTTGGGTGCAGCCCCTTGTTTGCAGCCAAGCCAACCAAATTACTATCCCTTGATTTTACGCCAGAGACCAAGCTCTGATGTACCAATAAATATTTTACTGTTTGAAGGACATGCTGGAAATAGTATGGAGTAAACCCCATGAATCCATTGCAAAAGTTGACCATGATGCTTATACACTTAAGGATCTGATGAATGGAAATACCCTTACTTGAGACCATTCAAAATTCTTTAAGAGAGCCCCAACACATGAGCTGTATGAGAGGAATGGTCTTTTGTACGTTCTCCCTGTCTATCCACCAAGTTTTACTTACTGCTATGTGCACTAATGAGATTTTTATATATTGTCAAGGGTCTGGATGTACAAGCATTCTGGCTACCGCCAACCTACTTAACATCCAGCCATCACCCAATTTAGTCCCCTTCCAAATTAATGTTTGACATACCAAGAATAGTAACCAAGCAATATCACTTGCCCATCCAAGTATCCAGTGGCTTGAACCCATCTAGCACATGACCAACCCCTAGTTTTGATCCAACTAAATCCCCACCACAGCCAAGTCTATAAAAATCTAAAGTATTATCCAATAAAACATACTTCTCTTCTTTCTTAATTCCATATTTGAAGCTTCCCCAAAAGATGCTCCTTATCAATATCTAATAATAACTAATAGATAAAAAACAAAGTAAAGAGTGGCAAACATTTTTTAGCTAGAGCAGACAGTTGTTAGAGCTGAAAAACACCTGGTTTTCTCATAATAATCATGTGAGCCCCCAAAAGATTGTCCATGGCCTTTTCAAGAGATTATGATGCCTTGGGGTCAAGTCCCTTGGGCCATTCAACGTATAGTGTTTTCCAAGGGCAGGCTTCTAGTCCAAGGGACCCTACAGGCACAAGAGACTAGAGAGCAACTGACCCTGCCACATGAGTATCAACCACAATCTTCACCAGGGTTTCAGTCAGAAGGGGATACACTCCCTCTGCGCCCCATTTGTATCTGGAGCCCAATATTTCCTTCCCTTTGACCAGAACATATACCACAGCTAGGTAAGCCCAGCATAGGGACCTATTTATGAAAAGACCTTTGTGGTCAAGATAATAGGTACCAGTCACCCAGGCCCACATCACGGAGCAAGAGGTTTGTAAACGCTTAACCTCTCTAAGGAAATTGCTTGGTGGAGGCATTGAACTGGCATTCTGTATACCTTGAGGGTGTACTGGCTAATTTCCTCATGAAACCTGAGCCAATGAATCCCCTGTCCAGTTTGCATAGGGTAGTTGATCTTTTTATCCAAGCCTGCTACTCCTCCAAAGGGATACAGGCATGGCAACTTTGGGTAGTTTGTTCAAGGGGGTTGATTGCCTTTCTGCTTGGCTTCTCTTGCATTGTGGGGATGTCCAAGGCAAGACACAGGTTTGGAGGGTACAGAGTATCACAATAAAAGTCACCTGTCTCCAGGAGTACTAGTGTTGGCAGTGAATGTTGGTGTGACAAAGTTACTCACGTTGTCTTGGGAAACAACCACTGTACTAAAACATATGCTCACCACACATGGCCATTCATTTGCTGAAATGTCAGCTGGGAGCCATGTTATTAAACCAGATTGGTGTACCTACAGGATCAGCACAAACTTCTGAATGTCTCTCACCTTATATGTGTTGCTATCTTTTTGATGTGCTAGTCTGGCTGAAAGATCAGTGAGGTGAGCAGATGGCTTCTCTGAAAATGATCCTTATATTTTCTGCTAAAGCCATCAGGATCTGATAGGACAATGGCATCCTCTAGAGATGTCGCAATATTGATGGTTTTCTTGTTAGGTGCTTTCTCCTCCTCTCTTTGTACAGGGCTGGGCAAACAGTCTCCATGTTGCTTCTTTAGTCCTTGTCCCTGGCAGTACCCCTTCAATCTGATCATAGTGATGTGCCTTATCCTGGAGCTATGAGAAAGTATTCTGGATGGTGTTTTGTAGTTCTGAGTGATCATATTTGACCATGCTAGCTGTCCTCATGATAGCTGGACCTTTTTTTGATAAGGAGGTTCAGTTTTCTGTTGACTTTATCTGTAACCAAATTCCTCTCCCTCCTTGCTATTTATGCCTGTCCTCTGAGGGGAGAAGTGTGATGGATATAAAGACAGCCTCAGTGTGGCTTCAGATGTTGTGCCAGGGTTCTGGTTGGATTATGGTTGTATGAGTCTGGTACAGGTTAGACATGGGAGAAGATGGTCTTGATCCTTTGAATCCTCTGTTCAACATTGTGACTCAGATTTGATAGGCACGGCAAGCAAATTGCCTATACTTTCTTAATAATGAAGCTGCATGTTCAGCCTTGTTCACCCTCTCTGATGTAAAGTGAACTCCCTGAATTGTGTCCTGATCTAACCCCTCTGTTGTGCCATACTCTTGTAGCTCCTTATCCTGCTAATAAATGGCCTCCTGTTTCACTCATAAACATATACTTTTACTGCATTGCTTTTACTTGTTTTCTGCATGTGATATCTATACTTTCAGGTCATCACAGTTGATAGGCAGCTGAATTGTAGATCATGTGTTTAATAATCTATTGGTAAGGTTCTGTTATTTGACTTCATCTAGTGAAGGTCAACCCATTAATATATATACTCTTGGACTTGGTGGTAAAAATATGTTTATCTTCTGAGAAGGATATATAAAGGTTTGGTGGTTTGGAGAGGGAAAGGATCCTGGCAGCAATTGGAGTGATGATGTGATCTAGATTATGTTGGGGTGAGGTTTAGATCAGATTGGCTATTCATGTTACTTTGAGGGAAGTAATGTAGAAGGCAACCATTTGTGAAGAAGTTGGGTATATAGTTGAAGGAAATCAAGCTTTTTGATGACCCTTGAGTCAAGTACGGTGGGGGAGTGATATTTGATCCTGGCAAGAAATGATCAGCGGTGGTATGAGCTTTAACATGTGACTGCTCGTATAACTTCACTTGCTTGTCAGAAGATTAGTGATGTGCCAGGTGCCGAGCATGGAAACGCCATTAGGTTTAAATTGGAGTTGCGTTTAATTTGTATGTTGATTTTTGTTGCAGATATAGTTGGATTCTGACTAGAGGTTTGGCTTGGAGATTGAAACCATCGCTATCCTAATCAGCCAACGGGTTTACTGGTATAAACCAGGTTGATAATATCATCCATCAAAGCTTGATATGTACCCATTACTGAGGGGATGTTTCTTTCAGTTGGCGGTATCGGTCAGATTTTAAATGCATCATTTTTGTCTCCTGTAGCCTGAGGATTAAAGTAGCAGCTGCTGTGTCAAAACTCATAAAGTATTACAGCACTAAACAGGCTGGCATTGATGTTCATATATGAGAACCATGATAAGATAGCAGCAAAGGGATATCCGTCGGTTAGAAAGCTTATAGAAAAATGCGGGCTTGGCTGGATGCTGGTGTAGATTGCCAAGTTGCCTGTTGATTGAGCAGCTCCTTTTACCCCTCAGGATTATTGCTGTTGAGTTCCAAAATGGGAGAAATGTTTTTTAAAGAGCTCCTGGACTAATACCTGAGTTCTGTTGTCAGCGCGGAAATCCCTTTAATCGCTATCGTAAAAGGGACTAAGAGGCAACCTGGTGGGGGTTTCTGTTTCAAAGATGGCAGTTTTAGGAGCATATGTAGTCAATAAGATGGGTAAAGTTGTTGATTGGCTTTATTAATAGAACATTTTTGGGACAAGCTACAGCTGTCTTAAGGCAGTGTCGGCAAGAAGGAGCTGGGATCAGCAAATAATAAGAACAACGATGGGTGGATTAGTTGGGATGTCTATTTTCATAATAGTTCTCCATTTCAGAGCAGACATAGGAGAATCCCTCAAAGGCTTTAGTCAGGTCTTCTACTTCGTCTACATCGCTTAACTTGGGAGAGGTGGCATTGTCGGATATAAGGGAACTACCTTCCAGTATGCAAAGGCGGCTCTGGGACAGAGAGAATCGAGACCCAGAGGCAAAGAAGTGCTGGTTGTAGTCTGGTCCATCACATGGAATATCGGCAGGGTTTTTTATTCCGCCAAAGAGGTTGATGATGTCCTCCTGTAGCTTCTCACCTCCATAGGTTGGGATGATGCGAACTTTCCCTTCGTTTTCGATTGAACTTGGAAGGGGCTGTTGATGGAAGGAAGGATCGATGTTTCGCATATCAAGGAGCCCAGTGACGGTGGGTATGAACGGGGGCTCAACCGCCTTTGCTGAAATATCTTGCCAGGATATCCCTTCGAAAAAGGCATGATTTCGGATGTCTTGGCTACCAAACAGGCCAGCTCCAAGACGCTTTGAAGGATCGCGCTCAAGGAGCTTCGAAATGATATCCCGTGCCACAGGCGATACAACAGAGGGAAACTTGAGACGGGAATGAAGGATCTTATCAAACATATCCGATTGCTCACGCGAATAGTAGGGCGGGGATCCAACTAGCATCTCATAGATGACTGCGCCCAAGCAATACCAATCCAGTGTCATATCGTACCCTTCTTCCTTCAAAACCTCTGGCGCCATGTATTCAGGAGTCCCGCACATGGAGTAAAGTCGGCCATTGACTATTTGGGCCATGTCCTTGGCCATTCCAAAATCAACAATCCGGATATGACCCGTTGAGTCAATCAGACAGTTTTCAGGCTTGAGATCGCGATAGATGATCCTTTTGGAATGAAGATATTCCAGAGCCAGCAAGATCTCTGCAGCGTAGAACTTTGCCCGCTCTTCAGTGAATCTCTTTTCTCGCTGGATATGATAAAATAGCTCCCCTCCGTTGACATAATCAATACAGAAATAAAGCTTTTTTGCAGTTTGAAAAGAATATCGAAGTGAAACTAAAAATGGATGGTCTAAATTTCTTTTAAGAACAGATCGCTCTGACATGACCCTGGCGATCTCCTTGGGTTGATGAAGCAACTGCTTCTTAGATATAGCCTTGATGGCAAGTACTAAACCGCTACTCTTATGGCGAGCTAGCATCACTTTTCCATAACTCCCCGAGCCGATAACCTTGAGTAAGACAAAGTCGTCCAGCGTAGCTCGGCTACTAGGGTGCTTGGGCTTTTGAGGTCGTTTGAAATGAGGCTTATCGGGGGATCTCATACCAGATAGAACAGGTGACTTTAAAGAAACCAGAGAAGCTCGGCGGGAACAATCTACTCCAAAGCTCGTTCTTGGTGTCGAGTTTGGTGACAGTTCCGAAATTGAACTCGTTGCTGCCCGTTTGAGGACAACGGGGCGTCGAGTATGAACAGAGATGGCCTTTCTCTGATGTCCTTTATATAGAGGAAACGTCTTAGGGGGGAGATTAGGGGAATTACTAAGGTTTGAAGAGTTGGTTGGACATTCGATAATAGGAGAGCCTCCTAGGGATATTGAATCTGATGTGTCAGCGACTAGATTTGGAAGATCAGTAGCTTCATCGGATACAGCAGCAACTTGGTTCAAAAGCTGCAAGGCAGTAGAACCGGTCACCGTAGGCTTCTGATCGGGCTTTTCTGAAGAGATATCTTCAGCGAAAAAACGTCGAACCTCCTCAAAGTTGCGGAAAACAGGGATATCGATAAGCGCTGAAAGGTACTTGTTGATTCTTTCTTTTCTGGAAGTGATGTGGCTAGCAAGAAACTTACCAAAGAAGATTCGCTTTGAGGGAAGCTTGGGAAGCTGCTTTGCAGGGACAGGAAAACGCTTCTGGACAAGCTTATGAAGCTCGAGAAACTCGGAAAAGCGTTTATGAACAAACCATTGCGAAAGACCGCTTGTCACCAGGATCTTGTACACTACATATTTCAGATCTTTAGTGCGGATGGTATCAGAAGTAACAATGTATGCATTGAATACACGCCGATTATTCTGCGGATGGACTGTCCGGGTATCTTGGCTTACACGTGAGATTCGTGTTCCTGAGTTATTTGAATAGAAAAGTTGAGAAAGAAAGTGTTGATTGTGATTTCTAAAGTGATCAGATGTGATGCTATGTCTCTTTCCCTTGTTTAAAACAGCTGTGCTGGTGGTGGGGCGTGCTTTGAGTTCGATGCTCATTGAGTTTAAGATATTGGGGCCTGGCTCAGTTGCAGTGCTCATGTTAGCAGCCTGCAATATAGTCTAAAGTAGTTTAAGGGATTGATGTGCAGATTCACTTGATTGTCTGGCTTGATGGTATCGTGGTGACCAGAATGGCAAGTTTATAGCTTGTTTCTTTCGGTTTCATCAGCATTGCATCGAAAAATGTGAAGGCACTCACTTCCAACCAATCATAGCGCCCCTGCATCCATCCACTTGGCTAGCTGGCATGGCTCCTCCCAATTACCCCGTGGGAAAAGGATTGCTTCCCGAACTTGGGGTATTGGCAAATGAGTGAGGATCAAGCTTTTGACAAAGAAACTTTCAGCACAAGTGGCCTTGGGCGGCGGTTGAAACGAATACTTGAATTTCTTCGTGTGGCAAGGGTTCCCTAAGTCTCACCTCACACATTCGCTAAAGTGCTTTTGTACCAGGAATTTATATAAAGAATTTGAACTCAATTAGATGCTTAAGAGAATTATCATCCTTGGGTAAGATTCTTAAATTGAGGTTTTATTCTAGTGGTTAGAAGTCATCACCACAATGCTTCTTGCACCTTGCTATCAATAGTGCATTTAATTAAGCAGCTTTGGCGATCAACCCCCAGAAAGGGTACTCCTCACTAGCCTAGCTAAAATAAGCCACTCGATAATTGGCATAGCTTTGTTATCAAATTAGCTGTAGTCTATGATGTAAATTCGCCCTTCCCAAAGACAACTATTTTTAGCCAGTAAAGCAAAGTGAGGCATGGGAGCCAATATGATCTATTCTTAGACATCAGCTGCTGAACATATATTCCATAATACATCTTCAGAAGTAGGGTTGAGTCGGCCCGCTCTGGCAAGCTCCCTGTTCTAAGCCTTTTAGAAGTCCATAGCTGGACCGACAGCCCCGTTCTAAAGTTGCTGTCTCCCTTCACGACACCCCTTCCAAACCATCTAATCTCTCCAGTGCTTTCGAATGAAGCATACCTTCCCAACCCCCGAATTTCTTTACATCAGGCCTAATAAAGATAAACCCATCCCGACAAATCAAAGCAAGTCGATCCAAGTTCACACAATAAATCAACAAACTCTCGATGTAAGCTTCAAACATCCCCCTCAATATCCATGCTTGAATGGCTGTTGATATATATCATCTCAACTTAACTCCTGACCCCAAATCTTATGCCATTAGCCCATGCATTTTAACCACGTACCTTCCACAAAGAACTTCTCCTCAAGGCCAACTGTCGTAGCTGTGGTGAAAGCTGCTGCTACCAAAAGGGAAACAGAAGAGAATATCGGGTTATAAGGATCTTTATTGAAGAAAATAAGAGGGTTTCATACCCAGTAAGAGGCCGCCATAGGGTGGCATGTGGAAAGGGGGTTCTTAGGGTCGATCTTCAATACCATGTGGCTATCCTATTCAGACAGTATGGGTGGATTACTAAATGTGCTAATTGATGGGGGTTCAGTAGAATGGCATGGATGAGTAATTGCCTAGATTAGGCAACAGGTCATGTCAGCAGCAGAAGGACTATCCAATCCATTAAGGGGTTAACACATCACAACACCTTTCCCTTGGTCTCCTGGAGGGTTTTTGTCATCTAAAACATTGGGGGGTAGGTTGTCAGAAGCCCTGCCTCCATATTTCTCAAGTTGCTGCACCATAGCTGGTATGATGCTCTCACACTGGTGGGCCCTTGCTTTGCACAACCTCAATTGATCCTGGTGTATGACTTTAACCTTGCATCTCTTCCCAAGGCCTTGTACCAAGTAGGTATGATTAGGGTAGACATGTAGGATGATAGTGGGTCCCACCTTCTCAGGTCAAAGTTTGAAGTGGTCAGGGTTTAATTCCCATACTGTCAGGAACTCATCCACTGGGAAACATACCACCAATATGATGTATGATGGCTGAAGGGTTTAGACCAGTGACCAGGGTGCCTACAGGAACAGAGACCATTTCCCATGTGGGATATCTCCCCAAGTGTCACAAGTGACAAACTCCTATTGACCATGCTTACTGGAAAATCTCAACTACAGGATTTGAATCCTGACACCCTGCGGGCTGCCAGCCAGCAGATTCTCGGACAGGAACCAGAACAAGATTTGACTTCAGAAAATCTTTTAAAGCTTGATGAGTCAAAATCACCTACATTGACACTCCCCACATTAAAAGTTCCTGTTAACACAGCCAATCAGCGGGCAGGCCTAGCCAAAGAACCCAAAATAACTCAGGCCACCACAGAAGGAGAAACAAAGAAACTTCCTATAGAACACGGGCCGCCCAGAGATGACCAATCCCATGACCCAATAAGGGAATTCAAGTATTCTCAGTTCAAACCAGCCAATGAATTAACTCCCGCGATGGATGCCACCAAGGACTGGAAAAACCTGGTAGACGGTAACACCCGGGCCAAAGAAATTTGTAAAAGCTCACCCATGACAGATGGGCATACTTATACCCTGGATCACCAGGAAGTTGCCCATCACCATTCTTGCAATAAAGTGACATGAACCTTTGGTTCAACCAGGTTATTCCATATTTTATATTAGTTCTATTTCATTTACAGTCTACCTCCCGCGGTTCTGCATCTCACACCCATTAACCCCAAGAAACTGCAGACCAGCTGCCTGACCTTTATTGTCCACCAGGAGCTCCCTATGGCCCAGTACATTTCACTGAGTACCCCCCAACCCTGTGTATTTGGAGTTCACCCTAGAGGAAATCCTAATCTACAACCCTGAGGCAAGAACTAGAAAGACCGAGACTGTTTACAGGGAAGGCCACAAAATCACTATACCTCCCCTGCTATTCTGCGACAAGTACAACCACCTGCCTGCATATTTGGTCCCAATGACTCTGCCTCTCATCCCACAGCCCAACCGCCTGCAAGAATCTGTTGCTGCCAATGAACCACTTCCACTCAGATATTTGGAGTGATGTACATCACTCTTACTGGCTTGATAAATTCTATGGTATCTGCCAGCAGACCTTGGGCTCTCCTGGGCAAATTTTTATCTTATATTGTAAAGTTAGCTCCAATCTTGTAGTGGGACCTCCCTGCCAGGCCTGCGGGCCGTCTGCCTGCAAGTTCCTAGGAACCCCCCACAGGCTGGATCCCTGACATTATGGCAATCTACCTCAAACATGGTAACCTGGGCCCCAAGATGTTGTTAACTCTTGGGGCATCTTGTATGCTATTTTTATTAAGATCAGCTTACTATGCGTGCAAGTTAGCTACCAACCTGATCACCTCAGTGACCTGACACCAAACCAACCCCAAACAGAAAGACACACCGCCTGGCAAGGAGAAGACCAAGACCCCAAACTTGCAGGTGCAGAACGTCATAGTAAACCAGACCACGACCCGAGTAGATATGCCCAGATGGGGAAGCTCACCCTAGAAGAAGCCAGAAGAGCGATGTCAGTCCTCTGCCTCTATTTTCAAGCCAACACAAACCTATACTCCAACGACACTGAGAAAGTCCTTGGAGTAGCCTCCATGCTCTCCGGTGATGCCCTGGACTGGTTTGGGAAAGCAACCGCTGAGGACGTTGAGTTCTGCCTAGACTACTCCCAATTTGAGAGCAAACTGATGGCCACAGGCAACAACCAAGACACCTGCCACCACGCCCTGATCAGCTTACTGGATATCCAACAAGGACCACGCTTGCTGCAAGCTTACACTGACGAGTTCCTGAAATTGAAAGCCAGAACCCAACTCGAGGACAAGCTATTGGCCATCCTGTACCTCCGAGGAGCCTGCCCTGCCCTGAAGGAGCTCCTCAAGCACCACCCCCTACGCTTGGCCTGGATTAATTACTCTTCTTGTGCAGAGGGCTGAGCCTCAACCAGGAAGGCACCCCCTCTCCCACTCAACGTGCGAACCAAGCCCCAACACCCGGCAGACCAGGAATGTCCCCTGATGAACAACAGCGCCACTACCGTGAAGGGTTGTGTTTCTATTGCCACAAACCCAGGCACCTCACTAAGGCTTGCCCCAAGAAGAGTGGTCCTACGGTTTCTTTAGCACAAATAAACACCTCCACCCAGTCTTATAAATTTATCTAAGTTGAAGTACAAACACTCACAACATCCCAGACTGTGAAAGCTTTCATTGATACCGGAGCTGAAGGGAGTTTTATTGACGCCACCCTTGCAAAGGACCTAGGACTAAAGGCCACCACCAAAGGTGTCAAAGTAATCATGGGAAACAGCTCTCACAACTTGGGATTCAGGTGCACAACCAAATTGCCATTAAAAATTGGTAGAACATCTATCCAGCGCTTCCCATCATCCTGAAGGGACTTCCCCACCCCTTGATCCTAGGGAACTCCTGGTCCCAAAGACACGGTGCTATTCTAAATTTCTGTAATCAAACAGTCGCTTTAAAGGGAGACAATTTGTGTGATGTGGTGCCATTCCAGCTGGGTTCAACCAGCAAAAGACCCAACACACTCCTGATCCTGAAAATGGAACCCAGTGTGGGAATCCTACCTGCCTCCTTAGAGAAGTGGAACCATGTTTTCAGCAAGGAAGCAGCAACCCATCTCCCCAGCCACTCAATCTACAATCACGCCATAGACCTGTTACCAGGAAACCAACCACACCACAGCCCCATATAAAGCTGCAATCACCGCGAACAAGCAGCACTGAAGACATACATAGAAGACATGACAAAAAAGGTTTCATCCGGGTGTCAAAGGCCCCTTGCTTGTCACCCATGCTGTTTGTAGGAACAAAAGATGGTGAGATGCGTCCCTGTGTAAACTACCAAAAACTGAACAATATCACTGTAAAGAACCGCTACTCCATCCCCAACACTGACAACCTATGCGATGTATTGATGAGAGCCCAGGTATACTCAAAAATTGACCTGAGAGACGCCTTCAACCAGATCAGAATCAAAGAAGGAGACAAATACAAGATGGCTTTCAAAACCAGATATGGGTTGTACAAATACCTAGTTATTCCGTTTGGCTTGTGCAACACCCCCAGTAATTTCCAAATGATGATTAACTCTGTCCTAGGCAAGTGCCTCAACCAATTCTGCGTGGCATATTTGGACGACATCCTCATATACAGCAAGTCACATGAAGAACACCTCCAACGCCTTGACCAAGTACTAGAGAAACGCTCACAGGCCAACCTACACGCCAAGCTGAAGAAATGTGAATTCTTCTAGTCCAAGGTCAAATTCCTGGGATATGTGGTAAAGACTGGCAGGTTTGCTATGGCACAGGACAAAGTGGAAGCAGTGACAGCTTGGCCAGTACCCAAATGCAGAAAAGACGTGAGAAGCTTTTTGGGCCTAGCAAATTATTGCAGGGATTTCACCCAAAAAATTTCTCAGATTACATTGCCCCTGACCCGTCTTTGCTCTGACAAGGTCCAGTTTGTCTGGACTGAGGAGTGCACCTCCACGTTTGTGACCCTGAAGGAAGCATTCACGTCTGCCCCAGCCCTTGCCATGCTTGACCCATCTAAACCTTTTGTGCTGGAGATGAATGCATCCAACTTTGCGGTGGGCAGGGTCCTTATTCAGGAAGGAGGGGATGATATGCTACATCTTGTAGCATATTACTCCAAGAAAATGCTACCAGCTGAAGAGAACTACCCAATATACAACAAAGAGATGCTAGCTATAATGAAGACATTGAAGCATTGGTGCAGGTACTTGTGCAGTGCTGAACACCCAGTAAAGATTCTGATAGACCACAAGAACTTAGTCTACTTCTTCAAACCACGCCAGCTGAACCAACAACAAGCAAGATGGGCCTTAGAACTGGCTGACTACACCTTGACCATAGACTACAAGCCAGGAAAAGCAAATGTGGTGCCAGACGCCTTGAGCAGGAGAGCCAACCTGATTCCCTCCTCTGCAGAAATCAAGGACTGCAACACCCATACACTACTAGACCCCACCAGCCTAGGAATACAACTGAAGTACTTGAAGATTACCACCAGCAAACCCAATGTGATAGGAGCTCAGAAACAAGACACCTATTCAACCAAACTAGTCAAAGCCCTGACAAAGGACCCAGATTTCCATCACTCAAAGAAAGGATATTCCCTGAAAGGTGCTACCCTGCTGCTCCACAACAAAATCTATGTACCCAAAAGCCCAACCCAAACAAATGTATTGATTGACCACCACAATTCAGAGATGGCAGGCCACCCTGGTAGACAAAAATCACTCTCAAGTATCAAGAGGAACTACACATAGCTGGGCATGGACAAGGAAGTAGCTGCCTACATCAATGGTTGCAAAACCTGCAGAAGAACCAAGACGCGTCGCTCAAAGCCAGAAGGGCTACTGAGACCTCTAGACATTCCTGCTGGACCCTGGAAGTCAGTGTCAATGGACTACATTGTAGAGCTCCCCCTTCAAAATCCTTTGATGCAATTCTAGTAATGGTTGACCGTTTCACAAAAATGGCTTACTTTCTCCCAACACTACCCACTGCACGGCAGCTGAGACTGCCAGACACTTCCACAACTGCATCTTGACACAACACGGCGCTCCAGAAGAAATCATCACCAATTGAAACCCCAGTTCACTTCTCACTACTGGACCCAAGTGATGAAAGACCTTGGAATAAAGCGTTGTGTGTCAACCTCCTACCACCCACAGACGGATGGACAAACCAAACAGGTCAACCAAATCTTGGAACAATACCTCTGATGCTACACCAACACAGACCAAGACAACTGGGCAGAGATGTTACCCCTGGCAAAATACGCCTATAACAGCAAAGATCATACATCCACGGACATGTCCCCCTTCAAGGCTAACTACAGGTTTGATCCATCATGGAACCCTAGCATTGGCAGCAAGAAACAGAATACAGCAGGACAAACCTGGATTGAAAAAATACATACCACCCAAGAAACCTGCCTAAGGAACCTGATCCACGCCGTTAAGACCTACAAAGTGTTTGCCAACAAGAAAAGAGTCCCCAGGCAACCCCTGGAGATAGGGGATGAAGTTTACCTTGACTCATGGAACGTTCCCCTACACGTACCCAGTAGGAAGCTAGCTCACTGCCGCTGTGGCCCTTACAAGATTATAAAGCAAATAGGAGAAGTGGCGTAAAAACTAGAACTGCCGTCTACTTAGAAAATCCACAATGTTTTCCAATGATCACTGCTATTCAAGAAAGATAAACCTCCCTTCCCCACCAGAAGATCAAGACCAACCCCCCGCTCATCCAGGAGGGATGCACAACTGAATTCAAAGTGGAGTACATCCATGGACACCGCCTCTACTACAAGACCCCACAATACTATGTCAAATGGGTAGGTTACCCCCTCAAAGAGAGCACCTGGGAACCTGTCTCCAACCTGCCTAACGCACATGGAGCCATACAGCAATACTTGGACAAGAGGGCTAGGAAGGAGGAGGGCAACAGGAGAGAAGGGGATGATGTCACAAGTGACAAACTCCTATTGACCATGCTTACTGGAAAACCTCAACTACAGGATTCAAACCCTGACACCCTGCAGGCTGCCAGCCCGCAGATTCTCAGGCAGGAACCAGAACAAGATTTGACTTCAGAAAATCCTTTAAAGCTTGATGAGTCAAAATCACCTACATTGACACTCCCCATGTTAAAGGTTCCTGTTAACCTAGATAATCAGTAGGCAGGCCTAGCCAAAGAACCCAAAATAACTCAGGCCACCACAGAAGGGGAAACAAAGAAACTTCCTATAGAATGCAGACCACCCAGAGATGACCAACCCCACAACCCAAAAAGGGAATTTGAGTATTCTTAGTTCAAACCAGCCAATGAATAAAACCCGCAATGGATGCCACCAAGGACTGAAAAAACCTGATAGACGGTAACACCCAGGCCAAAGAAATTTGTAAAAGTTCACCCATGACAGATGGGCATACTTATACCCTGGACTGCTAGGAAGTTGCTCATCACTATTCTTGCAATAAAGTGACATGAACCTTTGGTTAAACCAGGTTATTCCATATTTGATATTAGTTCTATTTCATTTACAGTCTACCTCCTGCGGTTCCACATCTCACACCCATCAACCCCAAGAAACCGCGGACCAGCTGCCTGACCTTTATTGTCCACCAGGAGCTTCCTACAGCCCAGTACATTTCACTGAGTACCCCCCAACCCTGTGTATTTAGAGTTCACCCTAGAGGAAATCTTAATCTACAACCCTGAGGCAAGAACTAGAAAGACCAAGAATGTTTACAGGGAAGGCCACAAAATCACTATACCTCCCCTGCTATTCTGCAACAATATCAGGGATCCAACCTGTGGGGGGTTCCTGAGAACTTGCGGGCAGACAGCCCACAGGCCCAGCAGGGAGAGCCCACCACAAGATTGGGGCTAACTTTACAATATAAAATAACAATTTTCCAAGGACTGCCCAAGGTCTACTTACAGGCACCATAGAATCAATCAATCCAGTGAGGGTGATATACATCACCCCAAATATCTGAGTGGAAGTGGATTCATTAGTGGCAACATATTCTTGAGGGCAGTTGGGCCGCAGGGTGAGGGGCAGTGTCATTGGAACCAAATATGCGGGCAGGAAATTATACTTGTCTCAGAATAGCAGAGGAGGTATGGTGATTTTGGTGCCTTCTCTGTAAACAGTTTCAGTCTATCTAGTTCTAGCTTCAGGGTCATGGATGAGGATCTTCTCCAGAGTAAACTCCAAATATGCCGGGTTGGGTGGGTACTCATTAAAATGTACTGGGCCAAAGGGAGCTCCTGGTGGACGGTAAAGTTTGGGCAGCTGGTCCGCAGTTTCTTGGGGTAGGTGAGCACAGGGTGCTGAGCTGCGAGGAGTAGACTGTAAATGAAATAAAACTAATAACAAGTATGGTATGATCTGGTTGAATCAAAGGTTCATGTCACTTTATTGCAAGGATGGCAATGGGCATCTTCCTGGCAGCCTAGGGTATAAGTATGTTCATCTGTCATGGTAAAACTTTCAAAAATTCTGTCAGTCCGGGTTTTCCCAATTACCAGGTCTTCCCAGACTTTGGTGGCATCAATTGCGGAGGTTATTTCATTGGCTGGTTCAAACTGAAAAAGCTCAAATTCCCTAGTCAGGTTGTGGGATTGGTTGCTTCTGAGTGGCCCACGTTATATGGGAAAATTCTCTGTTTCCCCTTCTGCGCGGGCCCGAGTTATTTCAGAATCTGTGGCTGGACCTGCCTGTTAATTGGCTTTTTTATCAGGAGCCTTTAGTGTGGAGAGTATTGGCGTAGGTACATTTGGTCCATCAAGCTTAAAAGGATTTTCCAAAGTCAAATCCTTTTCTGATTTGAGCCCAAAAAACTGCGGGCGGCTGGCCCTGCGGGCTGGCAGCCCGCGAGATGCCAGGGTTTGAGTTTTGTAGTTGAGGATTTTTGATAAGCATGGTTGATAAGAGTTTGTCACTTGTGACAGACAAGTACAACCACCTGCCCACATATTTGGTCCCAATGAATCTGCCTCTCATCCCACGGCCCAACCACCTGCAAGAATCTGTTGCTGCCAATGAATCCACTTCCACTCAGATATTTGGAGTGATGTACATCACTCTTACCAGCTTGATAGATTCTATGGTACCTGCCAGAAGACCTTGGGCTCTCCTGGGCAAATTTTTATCTTATATTATAAAGTTGGCCCCAATCTTGTGGTGGGCCCTCCCTGCTGGGCCCGCAGGCCATCCACCCACAAGTTCCCAGGAACCCCCCACAGGCTGTATCTTTGACAGCAAGCAGTCAATATCTCCCCAAGAGGGGATTAAATCTACTAAGAAAGAACTAGGCTCCAAGGTAGCTGGGAAAGAAGGCTGAAGCCAAAAGATGGAATAGAGTGGGCATCAGAGCCTTTTTGTTGTCTATGAACACACATAGTTTCTCTGTAATAGGAGGGACTGGGGATAAGGGTGTGGCAGTGTACCAGACGCCTGATATCACTTGGCACCAAGACTTATCAAGGTAATGAGGGAGAGCAGAGGAACCAGAATTCACTCTGGTTCCTAGCAATATGTTGGCTGCAAAGAACTGCACCAGGAGCAACCAACCCAACTATTTATACCCAAATAGCACTCATTGGGAGGGCTTGGGTAATTTCATGGCTTTTGGGATTAAGAAGGAAGCAAGCAAGTAAAGATCAAGTTGGTTTAGTAAAAGGCTTTATTAACTGAACAGTTTGAACTTCTGAATAGATGGAGCCTTATATAGGCTGTCAAACTTTAAAATTGGAGTTTCAAGGGAAATGGGGTACAGCCTTGGGAAATTTGGGGGGAAACTTGGCAGAAGTGGATTTTAAACAAAAACAAGATAAAATTTATTTTTAAATCATAAAAGTGGCCCCTGCAAAGCCTCTCAACCAGCTAGGTGTTATCTACCCTCACTGTTTGAGAAAGCTCAGCTTGGGGAGCTTCTGGTGGTTTGAATAATCACCAGAAGAATATAACCAATTCTTCTTTGGTTTTAAACCAAGTACAGAGCCCAGTTTTAACGTTGCCTGTTCATATTTGAAGGCAAAAGTGAATCTAAGATCTGCTGCCTCAGGCGTAACATCTGATTGGCTGGAAGGCTGATCTTCAGGTAAAGCAAAAAGTAAGTTTTAATTTGAATTACTAACTTCATTTAGGTGACAGCAAGGTGGGAGCAGAGACCCAGGTTTGATCCCCGTTGAGTGATCAGAATTGAATTCCAGAAGGGAAACTTCAAAGTTACAAGGTAATAAGGACAATATATTACCCTCTAATAACCCATTTTTAGGATTTAAAGAAGTTTACAGATCAGAGGAAGGATCAATAGCCATGTTAAGCTCTTGGGAATCATTGCAAGTATCAGGAATTATTAAAAAGGTGATCCTGTCACCTTTAGTATGATGATGGAGCCTGCTTTTTTGGGCTGCAGCTTTCTTTTGTCTGTGTTCATCACCCAGACCTTGTCCCCAACCTCATGTCTAGCTTGAATAGGGACAAACATGTTTTGTAGGCATTTCTCTTTCTTATCCAGTTGATCACTATTGGCTTGTAGTACTTGGGGTGCTGAATGAGGAGGGACTTTGTTGGGTATTTATCTCTTTGGTCCCATAAGGGCTTGGATGATATTTGGTTGTGTGCCATAGGCAAGTTCAAAAGGACTCTTCCTGGTGGATCTGTTCACCCAGGTGCAGCATACAAGAAGTGCAGTTGGTAGCTACTTGTGCCAGTCCTCAGGTCTCCCAGCTGTGAGCTTGGCAAGAGCCTGCACTAAGCTACCGCTTAGCCGCTCAACTAAGCCATTGGCCTGAGGATGGTATGGCATGCTTACTGTGTGTTTGACCCCATTCTTTGTGAGGTACATGTTGGTGCTTTCTGAGTTCAATACTTTGCCTCCATCTGTGATCAGTTGTTCTGGTTTACTGAACTTGCTAATGATCTCTGTGACGGTCAACATGGTGGGCAGTTTTACAGGTGGGGCTAATTTTGATCAAGAGAAAGTTGAGAGGATTTCAACAGATAGAGGCCTAGTAGGTAAAATGGGCTACTATGAAAAATAAGGCCTGTCTATTGGGTAACAAAGGACTACTAGAGGCAGAGGATGAATCAGCCTAGCAGATAATATTGGCTGCTAGGGTGCTGGTTAGGTGTCTCCACCTAGTAGGTAACATTAGCTGCTAGTATGCTGGATGGTATCTGATCCTGGTAGGTAACAAAGGACTACCAGGAGAGGGATAGCTATTCTATTTAGCAGGTAACATTGGCTGCTAAGAAGAATGGGTTATGTAACCTAGCAGATAACATTAGCGACTAGGGAAGTTAAGAGCTGAGGTAGCTCCACAATCCCTTGTGCACTTACAGGAGGTCTGTGAGTAAGCATCTTACCTAACAGACTGGCAAGGTGTCTTTATCTGTGTGTTCCTGGAGGCTTTGGGGAGGTCTTGAAGCTACCATTGGGGGAATAAATATGTCCATAGGTGTTGTCAAGGTAGCTGCTCAGGAAAGCAGCTGCAGAACTTGATAAGGATCAGGTCTCTGGGAAGTAAAGTTGGTTAATTTGCGCCTGAAAGCTCAGACTTAACCACTTGAGTGAGTAAAGACAACTGCACAGACATGAGAATTTTATGTAGTTTATGACTTATAGTGGTGGTCATTTATGGAGCCCAGTCAAATGCTAACTCACTTGAGGAAGACTTATTGCCTAAGTCTGAGGCGTTGGTAACAGGGAATGGAAAATGGAACCAAAATGGTCCATAGGAAAAGATCATAGTGAAGACTAGTAAGAAGGACTGGATGATCACAGTGAAGACTAGTTGAAGGACTAGTGGAAGGACTGGAAGGTCATGGAGTGAGGAATAGCTGAAGGACTGGGATTTGGTTAAGAAGAACCGGCAGAAGTAGAAGCAGGAATGATGAACTTGGACTTTTGAAGATAGGATTGATAATAAGAAAGAAGCAGGAAAAAGAAGTAAGTAATCTGCCAGAAAAATATGATAAAAAGATTAAAATAAATATGATATAAAGAAATAACAAGGAAAGAGAAAATGATTTACAGAAAATAGACTTTAAATTTGTAAGGAATTGTTAGAATGAGAAGGAGCCAAAGTAACTGAAAACAGAACAGAGAAACTCTGAGGACAAAGGCTGAAGTTTTGCCAAAATGATTAAGGAAAGCAAGAAGTGAGTGAAAGGAGGTGTCAAATGACTAAAATGTGGAAGAAAACAGGGAGAAACTCATAGAAATGTTGAAGAAATTAGGGTTTAAAAATCCTCTAAGTAAAACATAGTTGGAAGCGCTCAAGTATGCCCAGAAAACGTGACAGGGATCACGGCAAAACTGTTTGAACCACAGAGCAAGTATTTATCTGGAGCGAGACAGTGCTGGGTTCAAACCAGGGTCAAGAGCAAGTCATTTGGGCAAACGTTTTGGCAAAACCATTCAATCTGTGTGTTTGATTGGCTTCAGGCCAAAGCCTGTTGGATCACTGTTTTGAGGGCTTTAACTGAAGAGTTTAAGCTTAACAATGAGAAAATGACGCAGTAAAAGCAGGGTCTTAATTGGATAAAGTAAGTAAAAGGTTTAATATATTATAGATCAGAAGAAACTGGATAGTTTAAGCCTGGAAAGTCAAAGATCTGAGAAGAAACAGGAACTGAAACAAGGAGCTATAAAAGGGGGATCAGTCTGAGGCTTTTCCAGGATGGGACCAAGTGGAACACTAAGGCCACTAAGACTACACAGAGAGCTAAAGTCCAAGATAAAGGTGCAGGAGTCTAAGATAAAGATGCTAGAGCCTAAGATAAAAAAGCTGGAGCCTAGGATAAGGAGCAGTATCCCAATAAAGGAGAAGGAGTCCAAGACCAAGTACAAGGAGTTCAAGAGATTGGTGGAGGACTCCAAGTATTGGCACATATCAATTGTTTACCAGACCCCTGGGCCATATACCAGAAGGTTTCTAAGGGGATCTTCCTTCTGAAGCAAATAAAAGCTCATTTTGACCCCTATACATATTTCTGAGAAATACATTGTCCCCTACTAGAGAATGATAACTTCTTTCAGCCAGTCCCTGGCTATGACCCAGGACACATAATGGGGACTGGTTAGCAGTAACCCCATAGTATTCTTGCCAATAAAGCATCAGATGTTGTTGCCAGTATGTGTCTTCACCGCTTGTGCTACTGGCCAATGAGTGGCAAAGTCAATGGTGGTGATGATATACCTTTTGTTGTTATATTTCCCTGTAATTGGCCCAACAGTGTCAAGGGCTCACACCTTGAAGGGTAGTTGGAAACAAATTGGCAACACATAATTTGGGGGAGTATTACTTTTTGCAAATTTTTTGCATACTTCACATTGTTTGAGGACCTCTTTCACAACCTGGTACAAGATTGGCCACCATGCTTTGTGTTTTAGGAATTTATATAGATTTCAGCTCTGTGTGACCAAGATCTCAGTGGTAACACAAGATGGTATTGTCCCTTTGATGTGTGGGAATGTATGGGATGGTGCTTCTGTCAGTCATTTTTTGATGCAATGTTCCATACACGTCTGTAAAGATATATTTGTTCTTAATGAAAGTGTCTCTTGTAATGTTGGTGGTGCTTGGGGGAAAATCCTCATCCTTGGTTCAGAGTACTAGGAGGGGCCAGTCTGGGTCAAGATCATTTTTACCTCTTGTGGCCCTGATGTATAGGCGGGAAAGAGTGTTGGCCATGACTAGCTTGGGTCCAGGCTTGTACTGGATATTCATGATGAACCTTTCTAGGAATTTCATCCAGTGTTCTTGGCGTCTGGATAGATTGGCCTGGGTCTTAAAATAGATAAGAGACTTGTGATTGGTCAGGGCATTAAATTCTTCCTGTTGCTCTAGGTAACAGCGCCATTTAACTAGCCAATGGATGATGGTCAACAGTTCCTTATCATGGATAGGATAGCAGTATTCACTATCTGTCAGCTTGCATGATTCATAGGCTATTGATAGGAAGTTTTCATTTTCTGTTTTGATTTGTAACACTCCTCCAATGGAGAAGTCCAAAGCATTGGTTTACAGTTGATAGTCTCCGTCCTGCTTTAGATATTGAAGAATGAGAGCAGATGTCAGCTTTTCCTTCATGTGGTGGAAACAGAGGTTGCGCTGCAGAGTCCACAAAAATTTAGACTTGATGCCAGTTATTGATGACAAGGGTGCTTTCAGGACACTGCAGTTGGGTATGAACCATTAGACATGGGCAATCATCCCTATAAAGGTGCAGAGTTTGGCCTTGTCCTGGGGTGGCGGCATCTTGCAGATTGCTTGGATCTTTTGATTATCAGGGTTAATGCCGTCTTTTGATACTACATGATCAAAGAATGACAGCTGTTTGTAGTAGAACTGTCACTTAGAAGGCTTATCAAGCAGTTTGTGTTGTACCAAGGTTGCAAAGACCACCTCTAAGTCCTTGTGGTGTTGTTCCACCAAGGGACTGTACACAATTATATTGTCTAAGTATACCAATGCATGCTTGATAATGTGGGGTGTGAAGACCTTGCTCATGAAGATAACAAACATTAACAGTCCAATTGTCATCCCAAAGTTGAGCACAGCACATTCATAGGAACCATATTTTTTACAGAAGGCTGTTTTGGGTATGTCTTTATCTTTGATGTGTATTTTGTTGTAGCCTGCTGTCAGGTCAATCTTAGAGAAGATAGTTGCCCTGCTCACGGCTTTAAAGAGATTGTCAATAAGTGGAAGCGGGCAACTATTCTTGATGGTAACTTTGTTTAGTGCCCAGTAGTCTGTAACAAGCCTAAGGGTTCTGTCTTTTTTTGCCCCAAAAACACAGTGGCGCCAAAAGGAGATTGTGAGGGGTGGATAAGTCCTTTTTCTAATGTCTCCTTGAGGTACACACACAGTGTGTTTTCTTTGTTTGGGGTGAGGCAATATATGGGTTGAGCATTAGGTACTGCTTCCTTGAGCTAGATAGTGTTCTGTATGTGTTTCTCTGGGGGTAACTCTGGTAGCGCTTCCTTGAAGATTTCTGGATGACAGGCTACAATTTCCTGATCCTGGGGAGTGGTAGTGTCCTGGTGATCCTCTAAGTGTATGATCTTGTAATTGCAGGAGTCCCAGTCAATTGCCTTGAGGTTCTCCTTTTTGTCCAGGGTCTCTGTGATGTGTATAAAGACGTGGTCAAACAGGAGCTAATCCACTGAGTCAGGGTAGATCTGGTGGTTGACGCCTTCACGTTTAATGGTAAGTACTGAGGTTGCCCAGTCTACATGGGGATTGTTCCTTCACAACCAGGCCAGTACCACCACAATGTCAAACTTGGGAAAATCAATGATGGGGCCCTGGAAGGTGGAATACAGGTTCTCTAGCATGATGGAGAATGAAGCAGTTTTCCTTGTCACAGTGATGTGATGTTCATCAGCTAAAACCATGTTCTTAATCTGCAAAGGATTAGTGGTTAACTTGAAGTTGTCTACAAAGCTGCTGTTGACTAGGGTTTTGATCTGCGCCCAAGTCCAGAAGTGCTGAGCCTATGTAACTGCAAAAGCAGAAAGCATAAGACATCAGTTTTTTGGGATGTCTGGTGATGGTGTAAAGTACGGGTCTTCTTAGGGCACTTGGATCATGGGGCATTGATCCACGTCCTTGGGTCAGTACTCATTGTTGTGCAAGTCAGGAGTTGTGCGGGGAGAGCTTGGCTTGCTTAGTGCTCTCCCAGGGCTTTTACCTCATCCTGATTGCCCTGTGTGGCAGTGACTCAGAAGTGGGTACAGTTTGACTGCCTGTTGTTCCTGTTTCCGTGTCCATTTGAGCCTGCAGGTTTATGGTTTGAGTTGTTGCTGTAGTTGTTCCTAGGAGGCGGGCAGTTAGAACGTCCAGCTGGGTGAGAGTCCTCAGGTTGCTCCCTTTTCCAAGTCTGTTCCTTGTGAAGAGCATTGGATTTTTGTTCCACTTTCTCTGCCTCACAATACAGGCTCTGAAAGTTGGCCACCTGGTCCAGATTGACATGTCTCATCACATGTGATTTAAGTGCGTTATAGTACATGAGATGGGTAGCTGGGGTGTCAAAGGTCATGTATGAGGGGGCAAATAGTTGGAGTTCCTTTTATGCCCAGGTGAGCTCCTTCACTGTGCCTGTTTGGGTGAGATTCTTTACTTGGAGTATGATCATGAGTGTTGCAACTGAACCAATGAGGGTCCAGTACTTAGAATTGGGGAAGACAACAGTCCAATAGGAAAGGACAGAATAATAAGAATAAGGTATCATTTATTGTAGGATATTGTGGTTAATATACTAAATGGGGAAGCCACAAGGCCACAAGGGGGGTGCATAGTGGGGAGTTCCATGTAGGGTTTGGAGCCAAGGAATAACTTGTGTGGTAATCAGCAAGTCAAATTAGTAGCGCTCCTAATTAGGATGAAGTGCCTGCCATTTGACATTGCCTTCAGATTCATTCATAGCGTTAGATACATCAAGGGGCGACTCATCAAGCGCCCCCTGTGTATTGTAAGATACGTTAGCAGGCAAGTCTGGAAAATTGGTTGCAACACCCCCTTGCCCCCTGCTTGTTGTCAGACACCAAGACTGGAGTCTGCAGAAGGTCTGGGAAGGTCCGCACAAACAACCTTTGTGTGGGGATGGCACGACAGGGGCACAAGCAATCATGGTGAAGTTTCTTAGTGTTTCCCTGGACATCCTCAAGTTGGTAGGTGTGGTTGTCATAGATAGCAGCTACCTTGAAAGACCCTAGGTGGTTGGGTTCTAATTTGGCAGAATTGGGATTGAGGGTGTAGACGGGGTCACCTATGGTGTATCTAGCTTTGATGTGTTTTGTCCCTCCTGCAATCTGCTTGTGTTCAGTTTCTTGGGCTTTGGCACGCCATTGGTCTAGGGAGGTAGTTGGCACTAAGGGGGACTTGTCAGGAACCTTGGACCATAGTTTTCCCTGTTCAACCCCTGTCAGACTGTCAGGTGTTCCAAAGGCCAGGGTGTTAAGGCTGAACCCAGTGCCCTGGTTGATTCTTGCTTGCAGGATCAGTAGGGCAGTGGGAAGATGTTCAGTCCATGCAGTGTTAGGATGCTCTTGTGAGAGTTTGGCAATCAGTTGAACCAGGGAGCCGTTTAACTGTTCCACGCGTCCGTTGGCTTGCAGGTGGTAGGGGGTTGTGACTATATGTTGGAGCGCGTTCTTGACGCAGTATGCCTTCACAGCGTGTCCAACAAGTTTGGGCCCGCCATCTGTGATGTGACGCTTGGGTTGCCCAAAACAAGTCACAATCTCTTTGCAAATAAAGCGGGTAACAGTGGCGGCAGTGTGGTTGGTTGTGGCCCAGGCTACTGGCCAACACGTGAAGTAGTTGATAGCGGTGATAATATACTTCTTACCAAGTCTGTCTTTGGGGAGCAGTCCCACAATGTTAAGGGCCCACTGTTCAAAGGGTTCCATAGCCTTGATGGGTAGGACAGACTTAGGAGGTGCAGGTTTGGATGTATTCTTTTCACACAATACACATGTCTCAAGGAGGTCCAAGATGTCTTGGCGCATGCACAGCCACCAAACCTTACGTTTCATGATCTCAAAGAGGTTACGCCCTCTGATGTGACCCAAGGTTTGGTGGTAGTGCAAGATGCTGTCTCCTTGTTGTGTGGTGGGAATGTACAGCGTCTTCTCACCTGTCTCTGCCTGGCAGCAGACGTTACCAGCATTGATGGTGAACTGACTTTTGTTGTCCTTCAGCTTGGAGATGGTGACCAAGTTAAGGCCCTTGTAGCGAGTCGCCTCAGGGCGCAGGTAGAGCATGGGCCAGTCTGGGTCCAGACTGTTGTCCCCAGTGATGGACGCTACGTAGAGCCGTGAAAGAGCGTCGGCTGTGACAAGTTCCTTTCCAGGTTTATATTCAATGCGTAATTGGTAGGGGGATAGACGTTCAACCCATCCTGCTTGGTGGCGTGTCAGATGGGACTGAGTGTTGAAGTACTGGAGTGACTTATGGTCCGTCAGAACGCGGGATGGGAAGGTTGCACCTTCCAAGTAACAGCGCCACTTCTCAACACAGTGTACAATGGCTGCCAGCTCTTTATCATGGATTGGATAACATTGTTCCAAGTCAGTGAGTTTCCTGGACTCATATGCTACGGGAAGGAAGACGCCATTGTCAGTTTCTACCCTTAGCACGCCCCCTATAGCCCTGTCAGAGGCGTCAGTCTCGAGCTTGTACTGTTGGTTTTGGTTGGGAAACTGCAGTACTGGTGCTGTTGTGAGCCTTTGCTTCAACGTCTCAAAGGCTTGATCTCTGGCAGGGGTCCAATGGAAGCGCTGTTTGGTATTGAGGAGCTTGGTGAGAGGTGCAATTAGCTCTCCGCAATTGGGGATGAACTTGCGTACATAGACAACCATGCCCAAGAATGTTTGCACTTGGCCCACATCAGTGGGGGGCGGCATGCTAGTGATTGCCTTGATTTTGGAAGGATCAGGATTTATCTCTTTTGGCAGAGATGGTGTGCCCAAGGAATAGTAACTCTGACTTGAGGAACTCACATTTGGAGGGTTTAGCTTTTAGCTGGTTTTCCCAAAGGGTGTTGAGGACAGCACAGAGGTGTTGGAGATGTGTGGTTTGATCTTGACTGAAGACAATAATGCCGTCAAGGTACAAAACCACACACTTTCCAATAAGTTCCTCAAAGGCTTTTTTCATCAACATGGCAAAGGTGGAGGGAGTGTTAGTCATTCCAAAGTTCATGACACAACACTCAAACAACCTGTAGCGTGTGCGGAAGACGGGTTTTGCCTCATCCCTTGGTGCAATGCGGACCTGGTTGTACCCTGCAGTGAGATCAATCTTGATAAAGACCTTTGCGCCTGCAAGTGTATCAAACAGGTTGTCAATCAGAAGCAGGGGGTATTTATTTTTAACTGTCACCTCATTTAGGGCGCAGTAGTCTGTGACCAGGCAAAGAGACCCATCCTTCTTAGCAACAAAGAAGATCACCGCCCCGTATGGAGAGAGCAAGGGGCAAATGAATCCCTTATCAAGCGCGTCCACAAGGTGCTGGCAGAGGGTTTCATCTTCCTTTGTTGTGAGACGGTATAATAGTTGTGCTTTAGGTAACAATCCTTGAAGTTGTACAGCGTGCTGGATCTCCCAGGGTGGAGGTAGTTGTTTGAGTGTTTCACTGAATACGTCCTTGTACTCCTTGAGGAGTGCAGCTAGCGCTGGTGGTGGTGATGTTGACAAGGGAGGGACTGCAGATGGTTCTGCACGGATAACTTCAACTGAACATTGGTTAAAGTCTAGTCTCCCCCCTTGAAATTGTATGACCCTGTTTCTGTCATTCTGACAAACACAGTGTCATGTAATAGTTTGTTCATTTCCATGGGGTAGATCTGGAACCCCACCCCGTTTCTATTGAGGGTGATGACAGAGGTATCCCAGTCAATGTAAGGGCGGTTATGCCGGAGCCAGTTGAGGCCAGCAATTACGTTGTGGCTGAGGCCTGCCATGATTGGCCCAGAGAGTTCAACCTGGACGTTCTCATTCTTACGGAGAAGGGCACTGTCTTGTGGGTAATGGCAATTCTGCGGGAATCAGCTACACGTACTGTGTTGAATCTGCTGGGTACTTGGTCTAATTGCTGGGAGTCAGCAAACGCCTGATCTACCATGGTGTGATTGGCCCCAGTATCTATTAGTAACTTGTGGGTGTTTCCACAGAAACGGAAGGGATAGGACAAGTGTGTTACTTTATTTGCGGAATGAGTGGCTTGCAACACGGGGCCGTTGCTATGGACCTGAAAGACGTCTAGGGTTTCAACCTCGTGAAGATTGTAGTTGCAGGAATTCTTTGCAGGCAAGGGCTGAGAGGGCGGGTCAGTTGGGGTTCTAAGGCCTCTTATTGTTACAACCCCCAGGCTTTTCCCTGGTCCTTGATTAGTGCTAGCTGGAGCTCCCCCTTGCAGGGGCGTTTAGCTGCACCTTCCTGCTGGCAAGGTTGGCAACAGCCCACTTGACCTTGGCCATTGCTAGGTGCAGGACATGGATGGGGTGAAGCATTGTTGGTGCGGCAGAAGCCCATTGAAGCCTGGTTACTGGCCTCTACAATGGCTTTATAGCAGTTGTCAATAGAGGTGCAGCGGCCAACAGGAACCCACTTGCAAAGATGGGGTATAACCCATTAACAATGAGAGTGAGCAACATGGCATTCCCATTGGTCACTGCTTTGGGGGCGGCAGCAAGGGCCTGTTGCCACGCGGCAAGATACTCAGGGACGGAACCAGTCTGCTTGATGGCTAAGAGGGGAGTCCCCAAGATAATGGGAGAGAAGGTTTCACTATATCAGGACTTGGCGGCATCTCAAAAGGTTGCCCAGGTGACGTCAAACTCCTGGCTGGCCCAGTTGGTGAACCACACGGCGGCAGGCCCTGTAAGGTGGCCAGATGCAGTGGCAATCCACATGGACTCAGGAACCTGACAGATACAGAGGTGCGTTTTGGTGGACTGGATCTAACTGACAATGTCAGCTCCTTTGACACTGCTAGTGAAGGACTATAGTTAGAGGTTGAGCATACGTTGTGACAGATCCAACTGTGACAGGATGACAGTAGCATCACGCTGCCCAAGGCAGAGCCAATTGTATACACTGGTAAGAACTAGATGATCTTGATAGATGACATAATCTTTGGGAATGTCTCCCCTTGGGGATTGGAAGGAACGTATCTTGTTGTGGAGTAGCCATGCAGCCCGTACTCTGTCCTTTCTTGGGGGGATTTTGTTTTTAAAATAGGTCAGAACCTACCTGTGCTACCACTGTTGCAACTGAACCAATGAGGGTCCAGTACTTGGAATTGGGGAAGACAACAGTCCAATAGGAAAGGACAGAATAATAAGAATAAGGTATTTTTTATTGTAGTATATTGTGGTTAATATACTAAATGGGGAAGCCACAAGGCCACAAGGGGGTGGCATAGTGGGGAGTTCCATGTAGGGTTTGGAGCCAAGGAATAACTTGTGCGGGGATCAGCAGGTCAAATTGGCAACACTCCTAATTAGGATGAAGTGCCTGCCATTTGACATCACCATCAGATTCATTCATAACGTTAGATATGTCAAGGGGCGACTCATTGAGCGCCCCCGTGTATTGTAAGATATGTTAGCAAGCAAGGTTTGAATCTCGGTTGCAACATGAGTGTGGTGTCTTTCAGCACAAATCTTGCCAATAAGTCCTGCTTAAAGGTGTCCCAATCTTTCTTGGTGTGATTTTCATGCCACTTGTTGCACCAGGTACCTGTGTTGTGGTAAGGCAGATAGATATCTCTGCAATCTGGAAATGTTGTGGGAATTCTATTTTTGCCAGCTTGTTCTGGGCAGATTGTATCTATGCTGTAGTGTTGTTGTCATTGGCTCCAGAAATGATTCTAAGGCCACACTACAAAGTTGTTAGGCTACATGAGCGGTCATGATGCTTTCATCTGTTACTTGATGTATAGTGGTAGGCGCTTGGAAGAACCCTTGCGTTGATAGGGCCTTGAAGATGGGGACTAGCATCACCATGTTCTGGTATAGCACAAACCCCTCTGGTATTTTGGTATCCAGTGTGTAGGGTGTCTAGTCTACAGGAAGACCAGACATGATTCTTTTGTATATTTTTGTTGGCTGCAGAAAGTACAGGCAGCAAGCAGAATTTTGAAGGGAAAGGTAGGATGGAGAACCTACATGTGCTATAATGTTGTAACTGTGCTGTTTTAGCAGAGTTACAAGGGGGAAATATTTGGAGACTAGATCATTATCTTTATTTAGAGATATGAATTATATAGTTGCACTGAATCATTATAAAAGGAACATGATTGTGTAGATCACTTGGTTGAATGATGAAGGGGGTGTCTTGATCCTGCTAATGAGTCAAGCGCCAAATTGAGGTATCCACCACAAAGGATCATCATCTGTTCATGTTGCTAATTATGGGAATTTGAGTCATCTTCCTTGTTTGGCTACAGGTCACTGGAAAGCCGTATTTTGGGTCACAAACCTGCTTAGTTGGAACCTTGTTGGTGGGCTGACCCTGCTATTTTGACACAGCAAAACCAATGCTTCTTTTGATTGGTGAGTTGATTTGCCATGTGGAAGACCTATTGGACGTCAGTAACAAAGCAGGTAGGCTCAGCTTCAAACAAGGTGTGGGAGAAGGAGAGAAATGTAAAGATTGCTTGTTTCTAGGAGGAGTGGATAGTTGGCTTTGAGAGCTTACTTAAGATGATATTCTGGAACTGCTGAGTGTTAGTGGGTTGGATGGCCCCTCCTCTAGATTGGAGGGCCTGGAAGCATCAGAGGCAGGTGTAGCAGATCAGAAGAAGGGAGGTCAGAAAGGTGAGGTATATCAATGTGAGATAGCCAAACATGGTCGGGCCTGAGGCTGTCAGAGTTAGCCCCAGTGGGGGTGCTATCATACTGTAAATAACTAATATATGGGGAAGTACTTTAGCAAGGTATGGTACCAAGTTTGCTACTTGGAACCCAGTGAGTGAGGTGACAATTGGGTATACCATCAATAACCAATAGAACAACTTGGTGTGCACATTAAATTGTCCAAAATTACCAGAAAATTAAGTAAGTACATAGTATGTTAAGGTATATATAGCTATGCACATTGTTGAATGGGGCAAAACCAGGGCAGGCCAGGAGTAAAGATGGGAGTAGTTTAATTGCGCGGGCTCCTTGTAGTAGTACTTGTTGGTAGGTTCTTGGAAAGGCCTGTATGGTTGGAAGTATGTTGGTGGCACCCAATCACAAGGCAGGCTGTAAGGACAGCAGAGAAGACAAGATGGTTCATCTTATATCTCCTGGGGAAGGACAGATAAAGCTTAGTGTCCTGGAATTTTCTTTTAGTTAAGTCTTGTTTTTGTTTTATGTGATATAATTGAGGGTAATTTCACTCAATGATAGCACAATCTATCATCAAGTGAAGATTCTTTATTATATACTAGTGGCCTTGGTGAGGCATGAATAATAAAAACCATTGGATAAGGAACCCCAAACACTTGTTGTTGTCTGAGATTCCCTTTCTGGGGTGACATTGGGGAGGATTTGATGGCAATGTATTGCCAATTCCTGGCTGGCAGTGGCATGAGGAATATTTGGATGCTTTTGTGCATCCAAATTCATTATCTGCAGCTAATGCATGAAATTAGCTACATAGTAGCTTTTCAGTCCCTTCTTGATTTAGTAGATTCCCAATTTGGGGGAACTGCTGCCCAAATTGAGAATTGGTGAAATTTCCTATTGTTGTTTTCCCAATTTAGAAGCTTCCCCATTTGGAATGGGTGGACAGCTCAGCTGTGGGGGCGTGCCACCAGCTGCTGGCTGGATGGCGGGGTGCGCGCGCGGGCAGGCAAGCCGCCAGACTGGGCGTGCAGCCAGCGGGAGCCTGGCAGTTGGCTGTGTGGTCCGCAGCCAGCCTATAAAAGGCGGAATTAAAAGTTTTTAAAATTCTTTTTCTTTTGATGCTCTTTTTGCGGCAGCTTCCCTAACCAGGGAAAACTGCTGCAAATAATTTCTTTGATTTGCTGGTGCCATTGCTCTACAAAAGATGTTCTTTTGAGATGTTTTGTCAGAAATATTTCTGACAGGCTCTAGAAAAAGGGTTTATTTGACCATCACAGTCTCCTTTTAGGGCTGCCATATTCTTTGTAGCAAAGAAAGATGGTTCCCTCAGATTGGTCACCAACTACTGCACACTAAACAAGGTTATCATCAAGAACCACTACCTGCTCCCACTTATTAACAACCTATTTGAAGCGTTGGGAGGAGTGACAGTCTTCTCCAAGATTGACCCAACTGCTGGGTACAACCAAATCCGCATCAAAAAGGAAGACATCCCAAAAAAGCGTTATGTACCAAGTATGGCTTGTATGAGTGTGTTGTCCTGAACTTTGGGGTGGCCAATGCCCCTTCAACCTTTGTCACATTCATGAACAAAGTCTTTGCGCCACACACAGGCAAGCACACACAGGCATACCTGGATGATATCATTGTATACAGTGCCACTGTGGAACAGCATCATAAAGACTTGGAGGAGGTATTTGCAGCCTTGACACAACACAAACTGCTGGCCAAAACTTCCCAGTGCCAGTTCTATCAGGAACAACTACCCTTCCTAGGACACCTGGTATCTAAGGGCAGCATCAAGCCCAAAAAACAGAAAATTGAGGCTATCTGTAAAATTGCACCACCTAAGGACAAGGGAGAACTCAGAATCTTCCTCAGCATGATAGTTTACGTTTGGTGATTTATCCCAGACTGCAGCATACTCACAGTACTGTTATCTGCCATCACTGGGGCCAAGTCTAAGTTAGTATGGATCCCACAGCAAGACCTCTGTTTCCACCAGCTAAAGAAGAAACAGATGTCTTCACCCATCTGGCAGTACCCCAAGTAAGACAGGGACTATCAAATGGAAACAGACGCCTCTGACACATCCATTGGAGGTGTACTACACATCAAAACTGACATGGGCAACTTCCTACCAGTAGTGTACAAATCCAGAAAGCTGACTGATGGAGAATGCCACTTTTCCATTTGCTACAAGGAGTTGTTGGCCATTGTGCACTGCCTAGTCAAGTGGCGCTGCTACTTGGAAAGACAGGAGGAGTTTATGGCTCTAAAAGACCACAAATCCCTCATCTACTTTAAGACGCAAGCCAATCTCTCCCAACGTCAAGCCCACTGGATGGTATTCCTGGAAAAGTCTAACATGAATACTAAGTACAAACCAGGACTGGAACTAGCTCCAGCTGAAGACCTCTTGTACCTATACATGAGAGCTTCAAGAGGACAAAACAGTCTGGATCCCAATTGGCCCCTGCTAGTACTCTGCACCAAAGACAAGGGTTTCCCCCCTGGTACAAACAACACCACCTGAGACATTGTAGTAAATAATGAGCACCTATTTGCAGACATCTATGGAATCCTATATTGCAAAATGATAGACAGGACAACCATTACATACATCCCCACTCATCAAAGAGTTGATACCATCCTACGGTACCATCAAGATCTAGACCACACCAAGAGCTGTAACCTATATAAATTCGTTAAGAATAAGGCCTGATGGCCCATATTATACCGCAATGTAAAGGAAAAACTAAATCAATGTGAAGTGTGTGAAAAATTTGCCAAAAGCAACACACCACCCAAGTCTGTACTACCCATTTGCACCCAAGTACCCTTCAAAGTATTGACACTAGACATTGAGGCCCCATGTCAGGAAAACATAATGATAAGAAATATATCATCACAGCCATTAATTTTGCGGCATGTTGGCCCGTGGCACAGGCTGTCAAGGCCCACACCAACAACAATGTACAACAATTAATAGGCAAAGAAATCATCAGTAAGTTTGGAAAGCCAGAACTCTTGATTACTGATAGAGGCAAGGGATTGACCTCCAACAACACCAATGTCTACCTCATTAAACAAGGCATCAAACACACCATAACCACACTGTATCATCTTCAGGCCAATGACAGAGTGGAGCACCTAAACGGTAGTCTAGTGCAGGTGCTTGGCAAATTTACCGCCAGCACACCTGAGGACCGGCACAAACAACTAGCATCTGCACTTCTGGTGTATCCCACCCGGGTGAACAGATCCACTGGGAAAAGCCCTTTTGAACTAGTGTATGGTTCCTAACCCAACATTGTTCAAGCTCTCACAGGACCCAGGCTAGAGATACCAAAAAAGTTACCGCCTTGTTCTGACCCCCACATACTCTAAGCCAATGTTAACCAAGAAGAGAGAGAGAGAAAATGGCTGCAAAACACATTTATTCCCATCCAAGGGAGACATGAGATTGGTGAAAAAGTATGGGTAATGAACACCAACAAGAGTAAGCTACAACCAGAAAAGTTTGGTCCCATTATTGTCCTAAAGGTAAATGACAACAACACTTATCTAGTGCAAGGTCTGGGCAAAAGAAAACAGGATAAAGTCCTACACCACGACAGACTCTGTCCATGCAAAGCTTGTCAGAAGCAACAGGAAATGGTCCTCCCCACAACCAAACAATAGCTGGTACAGTACAGCGCCCAGGCTCCTGACAGCCTCCTGGTAGACCTTCACGTGGAGGAAGCTAACCCTCAGATGAGGGGTATCAAAACAACAGGGCTGACCCCCAACAAGTTTCCAAGTAAGCAGGTTTATGACCTGCAATCTGACTTCCCAGTGATCTGAAGCCAAATGTGGAAGTCAACTCAAGTTTCAAAATCCAGAAAAATGACCAGATGATGATCCCTTGTGGTGGATATCTCAATTTAGTGCATGACTCATTACAAGTATTAAGTCACCTCCCTAACCATCCAATTAATTGATCTCCATAATCATGTTCCTGTTATCTTGATTCACAAGAACTATATTAACTTCTATCTCTAAATAAAGAATATTATCTGGTTTCCAATTATTTTTTCCCTTGTAACTCTGCTAAAATAGCACAGCTGCAACAATAGGGTAAATTCTTGTTGAACCAAAGGCTCATTGCAATTTTATTATCAGAATGGCAATAACACATTATTTAAACTTGACAGGCCACATATACCAACTTCTTAGACCTCATCTTTGGGGCGGAAATCTGGACTTTGGGCAGTCTGGCATCAGGAAACTGGGGGCATCAGAAAAGCTTAAGGTTTGGATAAATTATGATTGGCTAGGACTGGCAAATAGATGTAGGAAACTTTCTGTTTACACCCCTTATTACCAGAATCAGGCAGGCTGACCAAATGTATGCTTGTCTTAATGCTGGGGGGCAATATCTGTTGACTTTTGTTGACAAGATCTAATTTTAATTTAGCCAAAATTTCCATTTGGCAAGCAGCTGCTTCTGTGAAGAAGTGAAATCCAGGTGGTGTGCTATTGTCTTCAATTCTTTTAGGCTTTGGTAAAACTTCTTTAATTTGCAGACTACTAACCAAATAATCCTCAGATTCAATCCCAAAAAGCATGAGCAGCCAGGCGGCTGCCCCTTTGGGCTGGCAGGCCGCAGAGTGTGGGGTCTTGGGTTCAATCCCTGAGCTTTGTTTTAAAATGAGAAGCAGTTTGAAATTCATGACACTAAAGTACAACCATCTTCCTCTCTTCTTGCTAGTTTTTTAATATAAAAAACCTCTCTCAATCTTTCTGTCAGGGCCCAGAATACCCAAGACAACCAGCTAGCATGCCTGGCCACAGTACAACAAACTATGTGGAAACAATTGCCTATTACCTTTCCAGACAAAAAGTTCCCCTTTATGACCAAAAATAGAAAGGGTTTGCAAGGCACACATTCTGCAAAACCCTGAGAGCAACATCAAATACAAAATCAGGTCTTCCTTATATTGGGAAATAGTAAATTGTATAAGCAATTGCATGACCCATCAATTGGGCAACTAATTTATTGTGGGTTCTATTAATAGCTGTGTCACTTTGGAAGGCTGCAGCCAAACCCATCACTATGAAGAAGCAACTAATGTGCAGCCCTCCCCATGCCTAAACACGCAGATTTCCAAAAGGAATTGTTAATGCCACTGAAGTTAATGTCACCAGATTTCTGGTGGCACTAGAAACTAAGTTATTCCCAGTAAGTATAAGTAGTGAGGAAGGGAAGTCTTCCTTATTGTTGAAATCATATAAATAAATGTCTTTTATGCCCAGGACTCATTATTTGATTGCAGGAATTGTTTATTTTTGCACCAATAAAATTATTTTGATAGCACTGATTACAAGCAACTTCCAGGGAAGCTTAGAAGATGGATTTAGAGAAGAAGAGAGTAATTTTATTGGATAATATTTTAGACTTATATAGCTTGCGCTGTGGCAGGGGCTTAAGTTAGATCAAATATAAGGGAGGTCATGTGTGAGTTGGATTTGGATTGCTGGATACCTGGACAAGACATGTGATATTGGTTTTTTGCCATTTCCAGAATTTTGAACTGTATATTGGATTGGCACCAAACCAGGCAATGATTGGATGTTATGTGTGTTGGTGACGGCCAGAATACCAGTACATCCAGATCCTCAACAGTATTTTTATGTGAATCAACTCAACAATATTCCCATGTCTTCCCCTACTCACCTAGTTTGGCTCACATTCCTTTGGTTACGCCTGCTTGCACCCTTGACTTGGAGTTCTATCATCCCCACCACCTGGATCTCTCTCTTGGCTGTTCTAGAGGCCATATTTCAGAAACTATGAAGATACCAGTCACTCCCCTCTTTCCAAATGCCCTTCCTGCACATGACTTCAGTAAGATGGGTTTTGTCTATATTACAGTGTTAAGACTAGCCAATCAGGTTGTGCCTCACACTGGAAGTTGGTGTCCCTGGGCCACTACAGTCAACTATCTTGTCAGAATTGCTCCCATTGTGTAAATGGCCTTCCAGGCCCGGCCTGCCTCTCTTGCAGGAGTCCAGTTAGACACCAGTATGGGCTGTGACACTTACACTCTATTATATGTTGATTGTTGTGAATAGCCATGTTCATACAATTGTTGAAACAGCAGGCTCAACCCGCCACCAAGGTTCTGAGTAAGCAGGTTTGTGACCCACAACCCAATTATCCAGTCACTTGAAGCCAAACTAGGAAGTTGACTCAAATTTCCAAATCCAACAACATGAACAAGAAATGATCCCTTACGGCGGATACCTTGTTTTGGCGCTTGACTCATTACCAGGATCAAGCCATACCCCTTCACCATCCAATTAAGTGATCTCCATAATCATGTTCCTGTTATCTTGATTCACAAGAACTATAGAACTTCTATCTCTCAATAAAGATTATTATCTAGTTTCTAAATATTTCCCCCCTTGTAACTCTGCTAAAACAGTACAGTTACAACACTATTTTATTTTGCCTATGATGAGATCACATTGCAAAACTGAGTCAGAAATTCTTAAATTCTCTTTTATTTGCCAAAATTGCAATATTTCTTTCAAAGAAGTTGATCAAATTTCCCTTTATATCTTATGCCATGACAGTCTGCACTTCAAATGTGCAGATGGTTTTTGATCTAACTGTCCTAGCATTTTTTGTGATTGTACAGGATATTATATATATTTACTTTGGTTCCTCAATAAAGTTTTGGTTCAAACCACAACATATTTTTATGCTTTCTTGTGTAATTTTGCGCACTCTCCATAGCCATGTATGGTGATAATTATTTGACCATTACATGATCTTCTTTGAGCTTCAAATAGTAGGACTGTGTTACAATAGTAACAGATTCAAAGCCCTGGGTGGGAATCAAACCTGCACCCAGTTGCCAGGCGGGGCAAGCAGGTGGCTGGGATTTGCCTGCACCTGGATTTGCTTCAAAAAGCAAAAAGCCAGGTGCAGGAACCATTCCTGCCCTGGCAACAGCGTTGGGGCCTGTTCTGGGGCCCAAAAGCTACAACCAAGCCTTGGTGGGTTTGGCTGGGCCTGGGCAGGCTAATTTTAGCTTCCCAGGGCTCCCAGTTGGCAACAGTGGCAAAATCAACTGTAGGGATGTAAAAGTGAGAATTCAAAAGTGAGAATCTAAAAGTGGCCATGTCAACACTTTTTAAATTTTCAAAATGGCTTTTTATAATAAAGTAATTACTTTTTCTTGACTTTTTTAGTTGAGAGAATGAATAAAAAGTATTTTATATGACCATAATAAATTTTAATTTCAGATGAACTGTTTTAATTTAATTTTAAATGTGTCGGCATGGCCACTTTTAGATTCTCACTTTTGAATTCTCACTTTTACATCCTGTCAGGAATATTCCTGACATAAATTAAATTCTGACAGGAGGAAAATGTTGGGAAAAATAGGGAAACTCCCAATTAAGGAGGCCAATTTTAATGAGGAATTTCCCCCTTTATTTGGGGGAAATAAAAATCAAATTTGGAAGAAACAGATTTTTGTAAAAACCAGAACAATTTAACATCCGGGCAGGCACCCGCCGCCGCTGTGCAGACGCCTGCCACCCTCCGCGGGCCTCCTGCCTGCCCAGCCAGCCACCCGTCTGCCCAGGCTGGCACCTGCGGGCCCGCTGCCAGTCCCCTGCCTGCTTGCTGGCTGCCAGCCAGCCTCCTGCCAGCCTCCCACCCGCCAGCCAGGCTCCTGCTGCCCAGCCAGCTGCCTGCAAGCCACCCGCCAGCCTCCTGCCCACTCGCCCGGCTCTCACCGGCCACCCGCTTGCCCACCCCTCCCCCAGCGGACCCCCTGCCAGCTCCCAGGCCTCATTCCCCAGCCAATCAGAAGCCACCATCCACAACAACCAATCAGAAAAGTACCTGCCCACAGGGCAAAATCAAGGAAATAATTTCTGCCCTGCAGAAGAAAGGCCAAACCAAAGTGAAGAGTCCCAAAATAACCTTGAACCTTCCCAAAATAGATCCAACCAAATTCCAAAAGTAAAAAATAATTTGACCTCAAGCCAATGGGATTCAGAGGACCACAACCCTTGCTTAGGTCTAGGCCCTAGCCAAACCAACCTTTCCAAAACAAAAATAGATTTCGAAAGTCCCATGAGCTTTTCCCATCAGCTGGCTTCACAACCAGGGGACATCATTGGCTCCAGGCATGAATGGCCAAACCTCCAGCAGATTGCCCAAGAACAAGAATTTGGCCATCTTCTCAAACCCCATTTCCCAAAACCTTTATCCAAACTTCTGGGATCCCCAGTCCCTTGTTTTTACTCCCACTTACAAAAATTTGCAAGTGGGGAGTACTATAAATAAAGGATCCCCCCTCAGTAATAGCTTGTGCTATTATTGAGATTAATACCCTCAATAAAGTGAAATCCAACTTACCTCTAACAAGTTAAACCTACCAACCAGCCCCTACCAACCCTCCAATCCAAGGAAGATGAATCACCTCATCTTCACAGCTGTGCTCACAGCTTGCCTTGGGATTGGAGGCTATCAGTCAGGTCCAGAATTCTTTGGGCCATCTCCAGAAAGACTAGGTCAAAACTCCTACTATGATCCTGGTCAACTGAACTCCTCCCAAACTGGACCTTGGCCTCCTTTGGTGTCTCCCCATTCAACACTCTCCATTGCCATGTACACGTCCATGTACTATGTCTTGACATACTTTACCAGAAGTTTTGGGAGATACAATGTGTATGCCAAGGTCTTCCGCTGGCTCATGACTGTGTACCCAATTGTTACCGCTTTGACTGGGTTTCAGTTTGCCAACCTGCTACCCTACTTCCTGCAAGTGATACCTACCATAACTGGGTATTACACATCCCTACAGTCAATTTTGCCACTGTTGCCTCCCAGTTCAAGCCTTTCATTTGGTAATTTGGGGTTCCTGATTGGGAACCCCTTTTTAATCAAGTTCCTCAGTCTCAGAAATGCCTTTCAAGCCATTCTAAAAAATGGTAATCAAATTGAAAATGACTCCATAACACCTGTAGCCAACTCTGCCAGAACCAATGACTAGCCAAGCAAAGATAGACCACCAGCAAGCCAAGCAGCTGTTCCTGAAGACCCCAAAAATGACCATGAAGCAGCTAACCAACCAGAAGAACCTGAGATGACAAGCTTTGCCATACAGATAGCACCAGAAGAATGCCCAGAGACACTTTCATGTGAGTAAGTATATAAGTCAGAAGCACCAGAAAGATTCTGCATTGTCATTCTTACCAAATAAAGTTTTTATGAACCTTTGGTTCACCAATCTAATTCCATACATATTTCTGATAGTCTTCCATCTGCAATCACCTAAGCACCAGTACTCATCCTTAGGGATTGAACGTCACACACCAGCTGACAAACCAGAAGCTTTTGATTACTACCACCTCCTGACACTCTGTTTGGCCCTGTGCTGTAAAGACCCATTAATTGGGGAAGTATTCTAGCAAAATAAGGGACCAAGTTGGCAACTTGGAAGCCTGTGAGTGCTGTCACAATTGGATAGACCATCATCATCAATTGAAAGACTTTGGCGTGCACGTTATAGCGTCCAAAATTACTGGCAAAATACATGAGTACGTAGTATATACAGGTGTATATGGCTACAGTCTGGGTGGAGTGGGGTGATACCAGTGTGGGCTAGGAGTACTGCTCAAAGAAGCTGAGCTGCGCTGGCGCCTTGTAGTGATACTCACCAGATGGTTTATTGAATGGCCCATGCTGGTGATTATATTGGTGGCCCCCAATCCCTAAGCAGGCTGTGAGAACAGCTGAGAAGATTAGATGATTCATCTTCTGATCCTGGGGAAGGGCAGACAAAGCTTAGTGTCTTTTTTTAAATTCTGGTAGGTAAAGTTTAGATTGATTTATGTGATACTGTTGAGGGGTAATTTCACTCAATGATAGCACAAACTATCAACAAGTGGTTTGGCTTTATTATATACTATCATCCTTGTGGGGCATGAATAGTGCAAAACATTGGACAGGAATCCCCAAACACTTGTTGTTGTCTGAGATTCCCTTTTGGGAATGGTATGGGGATGGATTTGCAGGCAATGAATTGTTAATCTTGGCATTGCATGACTTGGGAGCTTCTTCAGGTACTTTAATGCAATCACTTTCAACTTCTGTAGTTGATGCATTAATTGTCATGCTGGGCATCTTGTAACCCCCCCAAATTTGGTAGGTTTCAAATTTGGGCAGCAGTTCCCCCATTTTTGGGTTTGGAGAAATTGCCTTTTTGGGATTCCCAATTGGGTAATTTCCCCATTTGGCGGGGATGGGAGATCCCGCTGTGGGGGTGCGCCATCCCCTGCTGGCTGGCTGGCGGTAGCAGGGGCTGGCTGGCAGCGGTTGCATACAGGCGGGGTATAAAACCTGTCTTTTCCAAAATTCAATTGTTTAATTCCTGTTTCTTCAACAGGGTGTTTTGCGGCAGTTCCCCCTGATTGGGGAAACTGCTGCATTTTTTTATTTTGCTCTTCAAGCCCAATTGCGCCCAAAAGTTTATCTTGACACAAGGTGTTGTCAGGAATATTCCTGACGTGTGCAATTCACTAAGTATCCACCCAACCCTGACCACAAACCCTGGACCTTGGAAGAATTGAAGTGGTACACTCACCCAGACGCCCCCAATGATCCATATCAAATAATCTGTGACGGCAAAGAAATCACTATATACCCTTTGATATTCAACGGGAAATACAACAATCCTGCTGCCTACTTAGTCCCAATGAAACCACCCCTGGCACCCAAACTGACTATCTCAACCCCATCCACTTCTGATGCCACTGGCCAGAGTAGTCAATTCCTGGGAGTGCTTTACCTGGGGCTCACAGGGTTGATTGATTCTGCCTTGCCGGCGGCTAGACCTTGGGCCGTGGCTGGGAAGGCCCTCTCCTACCTGGTAAAGTTAGGTTCCATCATCTGGTGGGCCATGCCTGTACCTGCATATGCCCCTCCCTCACCTGAAGGGGTGTTGCAGTACTCCTGGTATCCTAATAGACTTCCCATATATGTTTTTATTATGTATTTGTGCCCCTTGAAGCTTCTGGAATTCAAGATAATAATTGAATGATATTGTTAAAACAAGACAAATACATCCAAAATGTTCTCATATTGATCAACAGAGAGATTAGCATTGTCTTATGGCTTGTGTTCAACAGTTCAAAGAACAGATAGGTGTTACCCTAACATCTTCTGAATGCTTGATTCAACCCCATAATCAGTTATGGTGTGATATAATGCAGCCCCCTAACTGCTTGACAACCACTTGCCTTGCCAATTAAGTTGTGGCTATTTAAGCCCTCTTCTTCTTCCAAATAAATATATATTATCAGCACCATAATTGTGACTGTATGACAGTCACTTTTAGTATTTAGCCAAATAAATAATCCAAGATATATAAAGCTGTTCTGTTTTGTTACTTATTTAATGTAGATAGGGTTGACTGGAATTCTTCAGAAAAAGATTCCTGAAAACTTGGTATCTATATTTAATAAAAGAATAGAATATGGTTTTTTAGTTAGGCTGTACTAACTGGCAAAATTGAGGCAATATTGGCTGAGTCAATCTTGGGGACTAGGTGTCTTGTAAACTGTCACAAGTGACAAACTCCTGTTAACAATACACTTGGTAGAATCCCAATTATGGGATTTGAACCCTGAAACCCTTCAGGCTGCCTGCCCGCGTTTTTTGGGCTCAAACCAGAACCAAATTCAATTTCAGTGAAATTTCTGAGACCTACCAACTTGGAGCTATCTGTGCTGATGCCTTGCCTGCAAAAGGATCCTGTTAGTTCTGCCAATGAGAGTGCAGGCCTGATCAACAATCCTAATTTTGACGGTCCACATGTTTGGTGATTTGCAGTTGGGGCTTATGTTGGCAAAGTAGAAGTTTAGTGACTGTTGTTGAATAAGTAGCTGTTGGACTGGTTTGAGCTGTTGGAGACTGAAACGATCTGGCTGAAGGATCAGATGATGATGATGAAGAACTAGTGATCCGGAGAAATGAGCCAAGATTTTGCCAAATTGATTTGCCAAAGTGGGAAGATGTGGAATGTTTTGCCTTGGTTTAGTATTAAAATCAAGAAGGAATGTGGATAGAATTGTGGGTAAGATATTTATTTATTAAGTTACTAGGATAGATGAAGGTATGTTGCTATGAGAGCTGGATACAAAGTTGTTTTGGTGGGATGTTTTCCTTGGATTTTACAAGATTTTTAAATATATGGGGAAAACATTGAAGAGGTGTAGAAAGAACAGTTTAAATAGTATTCTACTATTTAAATGGGGTTAGGTTGAATGCAGGAAGAAATGGTGCCAGAATAATGGACCGGTTAACACTTTGGTGTGCAAAGAGTTGTCACTTTGAGCGGTTTGAGCTGTGGAATTTTTTCCTAGTTGGATCCCGGTGGAACTTCAGAAATGATCTATTTCTGCGCTCTGCATTCATTGGTTGAGTTCTGGCAGGTTTTCTGATGAAAATGATTGGTTGGAAGCCAAAAGCTTAAAGTATAAATGAGGAAATAGTGAATTAATACTTTAAGCTTTTGAGAAAGTAAGTATGTAAGCTTAAGTTATAATAGGAAAAAGTGAGCGGCAATGGTTTAAGCTTCTGAAGAAAGCCATTTTAAAGGCAAAACTGTTGGGAAAAGGACACTATAAGAAGGTGGCTGGCTGGAAAGTTACAGGGTCTTTCCAGGTCTTTGACAGGGCCTTTCTGAGGCCTTTTGAGTTTCTGCCAAGAGGATTTTGGAAGCCTTTTGATCACCAGAAGGAGCTTAGTTGTACTTATAAAAGTGGAATAACAAGGCCACTGGAGCTATAAAGAGAGCTGAAGCCCAAGATAATGGAGCAGGAGCCTAAGAATAAGAAGCTGGATCCTAAGCGCAACGCCAGAGTCCAAGCTTAAGGAGCCAGAGTCCAAGTTTAAGGAGCAGGAGTCCAAGTCTAAGGAGCAGAAGTCCAAGACTAAGGTGCAGGAGTCCAAGACCAAGTACAAGGAGTCCAAGATATTGTTGGAGGACTCTAAGTATTGGCAAATCCATATTGTTTCCTTGACCCCCTGGGCCATATACCAGAAGGTTTCTAAGGGGATCTTCCTTCTGAGAGTGAATAAAAGCCCATTTTGACCCCTATACATATTTCTGAGATACATTTCCCCTTACTAGGGAATGACAATTTCTTCCAGCTGGTCCCTGGCTAAGATCCAGGACACAATTTGTGGACTGGTAGACAGGAACCCCACAGTAATATAACTGGGGCCACCGCTGTTGGAGAATTGAAGAAACTTCCCTTAGAATGTGGGACGCCTGAGGATGAAAAATCCTGCAGCTCAAAAAGGGAATTTGAGTTTCCCTACCCCAATTCAACCAATGAGAAATTTCCCACGCAGAACACCACCAAGGGTTTCCAAACCATGGCAGATGGTATCACCTGGCCCGAGGGGGTTTGCAAAATTTTTCCCATGGCAGTTGGGCATACTTATACCCTGGGCTGCCAGGAAGTTGCCCATTGCCATTCTTACATTGAAGTGATATGAACCTTTGGTTCAACCAGGTAATCCTGTATTTGATTTTAGTTCTCTTTCATTTGCAATCTAACCCCTGTAGCACTGTCTCTTACACCCATCAACTCCAAGAAACCGCAGACCAACCACCCAAACTATATTGTCCACCAGGAGCACCCTTTGGCCCGGTACATTTTACTAAATACCCACCCAACCCGGTGTATTAAGAATTTACTTAGAGGAAATCTTACTCTATGATCCTGAGGCCAGGATCAGAGAGACCAAAGTCATTGGCAGAGAAGGAGCCTGGATCACTGTGCCTTCCCTACTGTTCTGAGAGAAATACAACTACCTGCCCGCCTACCTAGTACCAATAACACCACCTCATACCCTGTGGCCCAACTGATGCAAAAATCAGTTGCAGCCAATGAATCCACCTCAAATAAAATATTCAGGGTGATGTACATCACCTTAACTGGCCTTATTGATTCCATGGTGCCCACCAGCGGACCCTGGGCTATCCTGGGTAAAACATTATCTTATATTGTAAAGTTAGCTCTAATCCTGTGGTGGGCCCTTCCCTTAGGGCCCACGGGCCGTCCACCTGCAAGTTCTTAGGAACCCCCCCTGCAGGCTGGATCCCTGACACAAACGGTTTGATTAACCCTGAAGGTTAGTTAAAAATATACACATGTTGCAACATCTTTGATTACTCCCTCTTGGGAAATTAACGACCCAAGTAAATCACCAAATGGCCCACCAAACGGTTCACCAACTATTCAATAAGTTGGTGGCACTCCTATCAGTCAACCATCTATTACGGGGATCAAAAATCCAGATCCTAAAAGGAACACAACTTGAACAAGCCTCGTGAATTAAGAGGAACATTACTCAGATAAGCCCCATGACCTCCATGACATACATGGACAGTATGTGGCTTTTCATGATACTATATATTAGTCTATATTCATATCAAATAGATTATCATTCTCTTCTTAAATCTTCCCTTTATTGTCAGGGACCCAGTCTCAGGTGGCTGGCCCACCGTTTCTGGGGGTAACTTGGGCCAGAGTTTTTGCGGGCAGGGCCCATCACAAGAGAGGAGCTAACTTTAGAAGGTAGGAAGCAGACTTCCCCACCCAGGACCACGGGCCGGCAGCCGGTACAATGGTGTCCACCACCCCTGTGAGGGTGATGTACACTATTCTGAAAAGCTTGCTGGTGTGGTCGGTTGGAAGGTCGGGTGAAGAGGCTGGAATTGATTTAGGTGTTACAGACGGTTCCATATAGATATTGTAGGCCAGGAGATAATTGAATTTTCCTCTAAATAGTTTTGGGGTGGAGAATATCCACAGGCCTTGGCGGTTGTATCTAATAGTGGATTGGATGCAGGCTAGCAGGTCAAGTTTGAGGATTTTCTCTGGTGTATAATCCTTATATTCTGCCTCCAGGGATAATCAGTGAAGTGAACAGGCCCAAAGGGTGCACCAGATAGACAGAAAACTGCAGGCAGTGGGGCAGGAGGGCCAGGAGATCTAGAACTTAACTTATAGACAGCAAATACAAAATATGGTAATAGCTGTATGAGCCAAAGTAAGATAACCTTTATTCAAAAATGGCAATAAGTTTGGAGTGCGGGGTCCTTTGGTCTATATAGCACCCCACCTCTAAACTTAACATTTTCCATGGGGGTTCATCAGGGCATTGGGAAAGGCAGGGTCAGGGGAATTGGGTACTTGGGTCTAAAGGCAGCAAAATGGCACTTAGCCCGGGAGTTCTTTCATTGATCAAGACTCTCAATTTGGCTACCTGATTATCTTGCTCTAGTGTTGTGGTTATGGGGCCGGGTTGCGGGCCTGTGCCTCTTCTCTGGGTTGGTTCCTGATTAGTTGCTGGTGTAGACTTCAAACTAATGAAGCTAATAGTTGTCGCTTTGGTACCTCCATTAGGTGCTGTGATTGGCATTCCACTTGGTGCAACAATTTTCTCCGCTTGGTCTGTTTCACTGCATGGGCCATTGTCTTTGGTATCAGCTTGAGGGGGCTCGATCCCAGAAAAATGCGGACAGGCGGTCCTGCGGTCCATAGGCCTGGTAGCCCAGGGATATCCAGGTTCAGGGTTTGATTCCTGCTCTTGAGCCTGGGGTTCCAGAGGGAGAGAATTGTAAATCCTGACACTTATTCTGTTTATTACACTTCCTAGAAGTATAAAATCAACAGTGGTAGCACAGGTAGATTATCCATACCTACCCAACTCAAAGAAAAAATTCCTCCTAAGAAAAGGATCCAAGCAATGGTAATTCCTAACAGCTGGAGAGACTACAAAGAAGGACAAGACATCCCTGCAGGCTTTGTTATCTACAACAACGTCCTTTTACCTGTTAAACAATACAACACTCTCAAAGCCTGCAAATTGTTACCTGCAGAGTCAACCACAACAGGACCATAGCAGCCTGAGATACCCAATATTGTGTTCCAGCGCCTACTACAGCTGAAATTGGCGCCTTTGCAGGACTACACCAGGAAAATGCCTCTCTTTGGATCAACAGTACACAAAGCAAATTTGAGAAAGTAGACTACCCCCAAAGACTCTGGGTCAGTGAAACTGCCCTCTGCGTTACAGGAGCCACATCACGTTTTGTAAGAGAATGGATAGCCCAACACCCCAACCAGAAGGAAAACTGGGAGCTATTCAAGAGTGCATTCCTCAAAAATTTCTCCATGAAGGATTCCAAAGTAGTAATCATGACAGAACTTCAAACCTTTAAGATGACAGGAAAAATTGAGGAGTACATTGCTGCATACAAAGACCTACGTGACCGCGCACCCAACACCATCAATTTTGATGAACCTGGGCCACATTTGGACTTCTACAATCGCCTTCCCACACACATTAGACGTCAGTTTGACATGACCTGCTGCAAGAACCTTGAAGATGTATTCTTGGAAGTGAAACGTGCAGCGCAAAAATCTGATGACCTACATGCAACCAACAAGCGCAAAGAGAGCCCTTCAGCCAAGAAGGACCCTTGACCCAATAAGCAAAACAACTGAGCCAACAACACCCACCCTCAAACTGGGAATTGTACTGCCCAAGCCAACCAGGCAAGCACTAAAGATACCAATGAGGAGTCAAAAGCTCAGGGGAGTGCTTAGGCAAGCTGCCCTCCCCCAACTCACAAGACTTGTACAGGGACCAGGACGTGGACTCAATTACTGTGATCCAAGTACCCTCCAGCAATCATATACTGTTTACCACCCAAACTAGAAATAAACTCCTTACTTATCCTTTCTGCTTTTGCAGATACCAGGGCACAGCACTATTTGAAACTGGAGCAGATCAATCCCTTGTTAACAAAAAATTTGCCAACCTTATGAAATTACCAACAGTTCAAAGCAGTGTCAGGAGAGTCATCATGGCAGACAACAGAAGCACACCAGTCAACAAAGAAGCAAACCCTTTCTGTGCCCAAATTGGCTATGTACAAACAACAATTAACAGCCCTATCATACTAATCCCCAAATATGACATAATACTAGGTCCAGATTGAATGCGGAAAACCAAACCCCACATTGATTGGGACAGTGCCACTCTCACTATCCAGAGCAGCAAAGTACACCATCACATCTACCTGACTCACCTTGACACTTGCATGTGCAACCATGTATTCATAAATATAATGGAAACAGAAGAGGAGACATACCCCAGAAAGATAAATTGAAAGACCTATAGATATGAAATCATTCACTTTAAGAATATGGAATCTAGACGTGAACAGGACTACATCTGCAATCAGCTTGTCAAGGAGTTCCCTTCTGTTTTCCAGGAAACACTACTGGGGTTACCACCCAACTGTGGCATACAACATGAGATTGACCTTAAAGGAAGTGTACTCAAGGCACACCCTATCTATTGCCTAACACCCCAAGAAGACAACGCTCTAAAGGCCTATCTTGACAAAGCCCTCAACAAAGGCCTTCTTAGACCCTCAAAATTACCCTTTGGTGCTGCTGTCTTCTTTGTGGTAAAGAAAGACAGAGGACTCCGCCTGGTCACAGACTACAGGGCGCTCAACAAGGTCACAATTAAGAAAAGGTATCCCCTGCCCCTGATTGACAACCTTTTTGATGCCTTGGGGGGTCCCAAATCTTCACAAAAATTGATCTGACAGCAGGTTACCACCAAATTTGCGTAAAACCTGAAGACATCCCAAAGACGGCATTCAGAACCAAATACAGATCCTTCAAATGTGTTGTCCTTAACTTTGGCATTATAAATGCCCTCAGTACCTTTGTGAGTTTCATGAACAAAGTTTTCAAAGAACACATTGGAAAACAAGTAGTCATCTACCTGGATGACATAATCATTTACAGCCCAAACTTAAAACAACACTGGGAAGACGCCTGCCTGGTTCTCTGCAGCCTCAAAAAAACCAACTAATTGCCAAACCATCAAAGTGTGACTTCTTCTTGTCTGAACTCTCTTTCCTTGGCCAGATTGTCAGCAAGAATGGGATAAAACCAGACCCAGAGAGAATACGTGCCATAACCAAAATGCCAGACCCCAGAAATAAGAGTGAACTCCGCACTTTCCTTGGAATGGTAGCGTATTTATGCAGGTTCATCCCTGACTGGGGCGCCCTAACAGCTCCCCTATCAGCCATCACAGGGAAAACAACCAAATTTGTCTGGACACCTTTGCAAGATCAACATTTCTGCCAGTTAAAAGAACACATGGTGACTGCCCCCATCTTGCAATACCCAAACTGTGAGGGTATCTATGAGCTAGAAACTGACGCCTCTGATTATGCCATAGGAAGAGTCCTCTGTATCCAAACAGCCCAGAAAGACTTCTTCCTTGTGGCATACAAATCCAGGAAACTATTGGACAGCAAACAAAGATACCCTATACACAATAAGGAGTTGGTTGCCATCATACACTATCTCATGAAATGGCAATGCTATCTAGAAGGAGCCCAGACGTTCAAAGTACTCACCAACCACAAGTCCATAGTGTTCTTCAAGACACAGCAAAACCTATCAAGGAGACAAGCTAAATGGATGAGTCTAATACAGAGATATCCCATGCAAATTGAATACAAACCGGGCAAAGTGTCAGGATACCAAGAGTACTGTGGGGCTCCAGTAGGTGAGGGAGGAGTCAAAGCAGGTACTGACATGGCCCACCAGATGATGGGACCTAACTTTACCAGGTAAGAAAGAGACTTCCCAGATGCTGGCAAGGCAGAGTCAATCAATCCTGTGAGCTCCAGGCAAAGAACTCCCAGGAATTGACTACTCTGGCCCGTAGCATCAGAAGTGGGGGGGTTGAGATGGTTGGTTTGGGTGTCAGGGGCGGTTCCATGGGGACCAGGTAGGCGGCAGAATTTTTGTACTTCCTGTTGAAGATCAAAGGGTAGATGGTGATTGCTTTGCTGTCACAGACAATTTGGTAGGGTTCCTTGGGTGCGTTTGGGCAGGTGTACCACTGCAAATCTTCTAATGTCCAGGGTTTGTGGTCAGGATTTGGGGGATACTCAGTGAAATGCACAGGGTCAAATGGAGCATTGGGCGGACAGTAGTAGTCAAAGGCTTTAGTTTTTTCAACTGGAGTCTGGCTATCTATCCCATTGAATGATTACTTACGCTTGGGTGTATGCAGATAGATGAGTATCAAAAATAGGTATGGAAGTAGATTGGTGAACCAAAGTGTTGTGAATACCGCTATTCATCATGTTTCAATTTTGCCTTTGATGGGCCATTTTGAAGACAAATCTCTCACTTTTGCTTTTTCCTCTTGAAATGAGTTGATGACTGAATCAGGAAATACAATTGTTTGATTTCTTGACTCTGCACATCTCACTTGCCCCACTCATGCTTGTGGCAAGTGATCCTACTGTCCTGGTAGTGTTTTGTGGTATTCCTAACCACTATATATTCCATTTTGTATTCACCAATAAAATCTAAGTTCTATTCACATTTTTGTCTTTGTGTCTTCCAGTACTTCTGCGCCTCTCTCTAGTCACAACTAGTAGAGATTATTCTTCCAGGGCCGCAAGGTAATCACATAGCCTTCCCTGTCATCTAACCAAGACTTAGTACAAATCCAATCCTAAGGTTAGGATTCCCTGTTGTGTGTCTGTGCTGCACCTCAGAACACGACAAAAATGGTGCTCACTACAGGGGCTGTAAGCCCCTTGGTTATCCCTTTTGCATCTACTTTTGAAGGTCCCTCGCCTCCGCCTATTTGGGGGTCAACCTCACCTGAAATTACCAGCCCTCCTATTGAGGAGGACATTGCTGACCCGCCTATTGTCCCTACTGTACTGAACCTTGGGAATGGTCCCTGCCTAGTTGCTTATACCATGGGTACCCCTGACTTGGAACAAGTCATGGCAGTAGCCCTTGGGTTAGCCTGTGAAGGAGCCATCCCTTGCCTTCAGCTGCAGTTCAGTTGGGCTGAATACTACAAATTAATTGTGGCTCCTCAATTTTCACAGAATCTCCTCTCAGCGGCTGGCTCCATTGAACACTTACTATTGTCCTTTGTGCAGCCTGCCTTGGCCTACCATCAAATGGTGTTGGGGCTCCACGTCCAAGAAATCTTGTCTCTACAGGCAGCAGTTACTCATCACTGGGACCAGTTTGCTGCTTACCAACAGTGGATATATTCCCTGTTTTCCTTGGTATCTGACAATCAACGCGGCTCTGTTACCTCCCAGACCTGTTTGGTTAACTCTGTCAAACAAATGTGTCAGTCCATCCCTGAGTACGTGAGGGAGTGTCTACACAAGTTTCACCAGCTAGAACAACCCTGGCAAACTCAAGTAGATTCCACCTTGAACGCTTACCTCTCTAACTTCAAACAACTTGTGCAGCAGCTTAATGCATTCAGCACGTATTCTTTTGAGCAACTACAGCAAGTAGCAGACTTTGCTGCTAACAGCCTTAATGAACTCAGTACCGCATTTGAGCAAGAAAGAGCGGCCACTGCTGCTGCCATAGTCAAACTCCAGAGTCAAGTAAATGAGCTATCTACGCCCAAGTCAGATGTTACGCCCTCTCCCCCTTCTGATGACTTAGTGGATTGAGAGCAGAGAATATAGGACGCTATTTGAGAACTATGTCAAACTAATTGCAGTCAAGGAAGTCCTACTGAGGCTCCTCAACCTGACCCCCAGGTGCTTGAGTTGACTGCTCAAGTCACTGAGCTACAGCAAGAGCTTGCTGCCCTACATGAGATGATGGCAACTGCTGCTAGTCCAGTTGGGGCTATTGACAAGGATGGTTGTTGCCCTGGTTTACCAGGAGCCCCTTGAATCCAATATGCTAGGGGACTAATTGACCTAGCTAACAAGGTGGATCATTTGAAGCAGGACCATACTGAAGTAGAAAGAGACATACAAGAGATGAATGACGTGATTGACTCTGTGAATGATAGGTTTGCCCCTTGCCTTTCAGTAGGGCCATCCCTTACTTCTCAACTGGCTGAGCTCTCTACAACAGTGACCACCCAAGGGCAACACCTAGAAACTACTTCACAACAGACCACTCAAGCTGTCAATACAGGTGCCTGCGCTGTTGAGACCCTGACTACCCTTGAAGAGAGTGTTTGGCAGCTATGGGCTAGACAGTCCCCCACTGAATCCAAAGCAGAGTTTTCCCCACGCATAAACGTACTCAATAGCAACAATGGTGGTCCAACTCCCAAGGCACATTTTAAGCCTACCTTTAAGCAAGTCTTTGACCCCAGAACCTCGACCATTGCAGCCTTCCTAACTATCTACAAAACTGCCATGAGACAAGCATCAGATAAGGTTAAGAAAGAACATATTCTGACCTGTCTATGTAAATTCACTGCCACCTCTGGCTTTGGATTGCACAATCTTCCCTTGTTGTACCAAGAAAGGCTCAAAAACGCCTGCCAAACCCCTCCATTCTTTAAATGATTTAGCTCACATGGTAGATGATGGTTTGTGTTAGCCTACCCTGCAGACCCTTTGCCTTTGGTGGCTCTCTCCTGGGAAGAAATGCTGGTTATTTTAGACTTCCTGTTAGTGTGGTGTTTTCCACTTCTGAAAAACATTAGAGCTAGCCAATCAGAGGCTGCCACATTGACACTGAACTGCATGAGTGAATTCCAAATGACCAGCACTTCCTCCAGCCAATCAGATCCAGTCACAGAAATTAGAATGAAACCCTCCAGTCTTCCTGCTCCTGCCCAGAAAAGTTTTGTATCCAGTAAATTGGATTCAAAGCCCACTGTCATGTGATCAGTTTTGTTTGCAAGCCATTCCTTTTAATCAAGCAAGGGGACTTTCAGTCCCCTGCTTGTCTATTTTCCAAATACATTAAAGTTTGGTGTTTTGCAACTTAAATTTTAAATTTTATTGCTGCCAGGAACCCAGTCTGTGTTTCAGCAGCCCTAAGAATTAAAGTGTTAGTTTTGACTTCAAGCTTACCTTATACTAGCCGGTTTCAAACCCGGCTTCTCTTCTGGCCTCCTATACTAGGGTTGTTTATCCTAGTTGTCGTCCTTTTTGCTTTTGATTTCAAAAGTAGAGTTTGAACTCTAATTTTTAAATTGATTTTCCTTATAATTACTACTGTTATTCTGAAATTTCTTTTAAAATCCTTGTTTTTGAACCTGCTCTTGCTTGCTGTTCTCCCCAAGGCCACCACAATCACTGTAAAGCTGTTTAAACTAGTTCTGCTTCAGTTTGACCTTGTACTGCTAAGTCTACCCTATCAGCACCTTTTCCATCTGATTTTTGCCAGAAATTTATACCAACCTGCCCCAAATTTTGCAAGGAATATTCCTATGATACTCCCAGCACTCAAGTTTGTGGTTTTCTCCCTGGCTCTATTCTTACTTCTTCTGTGGTCCACCTCCCCCAATCTGTGGAAGAAAATCTCTTTGTCTGCCAGACTTGTAGGTAGAGATCCCTCCAGTCTTTGGGATCTCCTCAGTGGCCTTCTCTTTTCAGGAGAGGCTGTGGTCAAGAGCCTGACGTGTGATGCCTTTGATTTGAGCACAGTGGATCATGCCTCACCTGTCTCAGAAGAAGCCGTGCCTCCAATGCGCCCCCTCCCCAGTGTGGTTCTGAGTCCCTCAGTACCCCTTGGTCCCCCAAGGTGTCCTCTTCCGCTCCCACCTGCACCCCTTGGTTGCTCACCGGCCTGATACTGATGGGCTTGAACGCCTACTTCCCTCAGTTGTCCCCAGTGTCCTCCCTGTGGCCCCCTCTCCAAGAGGTCATCCCAGTTCTTCACTGGATGGCATCCTGGTGGTTTATTTCACCAGGATGGGAGCCAAACTTAGTTGGTTTAGCCCCCCTCTCTCACAGTCTACACCTGACTTGCCAAGAGGTGGTGGTGCCTGAACTACCCACCATTGAGACGTGGGAAGATATGAAGCAGCTTCTGATTGACAAGTTTGGTGGTGATCTTAGTTTGGAAGTGAATAAGGACACCTTCATGCACATTGCTTTCAAGCCTAAGGAGACGTTAGCTGAGTTTGCCAACAGATTCTACATGGAAGGACAGCAACTGATAACAAGCAGACAATTGACAGCCCATGAAGCTTACATGGCTTGCGCTCAAGCCCTCAAAGTTAACCAGCTTCTGTGCCTTCACTTCAAAGCCCATAAGGCTATGCTTTCCTCCATAAAGAGCATAAAGATGCCATTGCAGGATATGCACCTTACCCATTCTGGAGCAGTTGTTAGGGAAGGTTGAGCTACTTCTAACTCTGGTTTGTCTTCCTGGGGTCCTTGCATTCTTACCATGAGCTTGCAAAATCCTCTTTGACGCCAAGGCTGCCACAACTGTGGTCATATAGGTCATCATTCTTGAGTCTGCACCAACCCACGGGTTAAAGGAGCTGATCCAAAAGAGCAGGCGGGAAAAGAACAGTCAACCTAGAGGCAGAGACGCTCTCAGTTGACAATTTTTCCCAGTCTCTTTCAATCCCTCCCTCTATATCTGACTCTGAGCCTGCTGATAATGAGGCTCCTCCTATCCTCCTCTTGTTCCATGATATCTCTGACAACTCTGACCTGGATGACTTTGATACTGATAACACTGATGCATATGGGTACTCTGTTCTGGCTGTTCTGAAACCATTACAGTCCCCTATAAATTACAATCAGGAAAAGCTACAACTACCGCTAAGCCTTTGCCTGAAGCCAAAGAAGTTGTCTATTGCCCTTACCTCACTCAAGCTGAGAGGTCCCCTGTGCTAGTGGAGTCGTCAGAAGAAGCTGCTGAGGTTGCTGACACTGTCTTCAAGAATGTATCTGTTTTGCTTCCTCTCCAAACTGTTTATAAGGAGTTCCTGGGGTTAAGATGCATGATTGAGAAGTGGGATAAGGACCAGCAGAGGCTCAAGATATCCTGGCTGTCCTTCCATCCTTTGGTTGCACTACCACTCAAGTAGAGATATCCATCCAAAAAGTGAAGATTAAGGCCGTTTTAGACACTGGCTCACCAGTCAACGTTGTCTCCTCCAAGCTTGTGAAGAAACTCAAACTTGCCCCTGACATTAACTATCACCAGTTGTATGGCACAACTGGGCTGCCTATGACCTGCGCCATAGGGGTGTACTCCGCTCTACCCATGTGGTTTGGCAAGCTTCTTCTAGCTGCACCAGCAGTTGTCTTGGAAAATGAGAGTTACAATCTTTTAGTTGGCACTCAGTTCCTTAGGGAATACAATGGGATAATCAACTTGAAAGATGGTTACCTCTCTATTCTGGGATACAAAGACCCTCTGATCTTTGAAAAGCCAGTTAAAGTTCCCAGGAAACGCCTCAATACATGTGCCTTGGAATATTCCACTGGAGTTTTCAACCTCAAATATTGCACCCACTCTTCAAACATGAAATGTCCACCCATGGCTTGTCCTGCGTCTGAGGGGATCCCTCTCCTAGCCACGTCCGCTGTCACCATCCCCCCTGGCTCCCAGGTCATTCTAGACTCCCAGATATCATATGAACTACCTGAACAAACCTTCTTGGAGTTGTACTCTCCTCCCTCATTAGGACGCACCAAACCTTACCTCTGTCCTAGAATTCTGGACGTCTTCCATAAGGATCCTGTTCAATTGTTGGTAGCCAACCTGACTGCTCTCCCCATGACCGTGTCTAGAGGACAGGTTGTCAGATATGACAAGTTGTTGAGCGCTCCTGATGTCCTGTCTCTTCATCCCTTTGGCATGTTCCAAGATTTTAACCTACCTGAGGATGAACCCCAAGTCCTATCCTTGTTCACTGTGCAAGAATTTCCACAGCTGTCCCTGGTTCAACAGAAAGAGGTGCTAGATTTGCTAGACCAATTTTCTGACATCTTTGCTAAGGACAGTACCAACTATGGGTTGGCCAAAGGTGTTATTCATCAAATTGACACCGGCAACGCCCCCCTTCTGTGCTAAACCATATTGTTGCAGCCGCGTGGAGGACGCCCAGGTATTCAAAGAGCTCAAACAATTGTTGGACGCTGGGCTGCTGGCACCTTCCCAAAGTCCTTGGACATCCCCGCTACTCATCTTAAAGAAGAAAGATGGAGGTCATTGTATTGTGATGGACTACTGCCAATTGAACTCCTTGACCAAGAAGGACTTGTACTCCTTGCCGTGCATTGATGATGCTCTCCAACGTCTTGGAGGCTCTAAGTTTTTCTCTGTAATGTATCTGGTATCTGGATACTGGCAAGTTGATCTATTGCCCAAGGATTGCCAAAAAGCTGTGCTCATTACATCTGAAGGGTTTTTTGAGCCTACTTGAATGCCACAGGGGCTCTGCAATGCCCTGGTCACCTTCCAAAGGGCCATGGACTCCATCCTCTGTGACTTGAAGCTGTCATATGTCCTAGTATATTTGGACAATATAATGGTTTTCAGTGCTACCTTCACTAATCACCTGGCTCATTTCAAAGAAGTGTTCATAAAGATTTGAGAAGCTGGGATTAAGCTAAAACCTTCCAAGTGCGCCTTCTTCAAAGAATGTCTGAAATTCTTAGGCCATGAAGTAACCCAGACAGGGATTTGCCCAATGACTAAGAAGGTTGAAGCTATTGACAAAATGCTTCCGCCCACCAACCTGCAAGAGGTACAAGTTTTTCTAGGGATGATGGGCTACTATAGACAGTTTATCCCTGACTTTGCTGATACTAGTGAACCTCTAGTCCAGCTGTTGCGTAATGTGCCTTTTGAATGGACCGCCAGTCAGCAGCAAGCCTTTGAGACCCTTAAGCAAAAATTCAAAGAGGCGCCAATCCTAGTGTATCCTGACTACAATAAGGAGTTCATCCTATACATTGACGCTAGTGATCTTGCTGTTGGGACTATTCTGGCCCAACTAGACAGTGAGGGTGTAGACCATTCTGTGGCTTACACTTCCTGTGTGCTAAAAAAGCATGAGAAGAACTATAGTGTCACAGAGAAGGAGTGTCTTGCCGTGTTGCATGCAGTCAAGCAGTTCCGTCACTACGTATATGGTACCCACTTCACAGTTGTCACTGACCAAGCTTTGCTTAAGTGGTTACAGCAGCTTAAGGGGCCTGAAGGGCGCCTAGCTAGATGGGCTCTATGTCTACAAGAATACAACTTCACTGTGCTCTATTGCCCTGGGATTCAACATCAGAACGCTGATGGGCTATCCAGAATGCCCATTCTTGCTTTGCATCCTGCAGAGGCTGACCAGTTATATGAACTAATTGAATACCCTTCTTCTTGGGATAGTGAGACAGAAGAGGTACAACTGGCCTTTCTCAAGCTATCCAGAGATACCCTCATATGCAACAATCAGCTCTTCAAGAAGGTACAAGACCAGTATCTGCCTTATGTACAACCCAGTCTTAGCCTCTTGTTGGTGTCGCAAGCTCATAAAGAGACTGGACATAGAGGTATTGCCAAGACCTTTGACTGGCTCCAGAAGAATTATTTCTGGAAAAACATTTTCCTGCTGATCCCAGACGTCATAACTAGCTGCCACAACTGCCAGCTGCAGAGGCCTTGAGCTGCTGCCCACAAATTCAAATTAGTTCCCCTTCAAGATGCCTTTCACACTGTTAGCATTGACACAGTAGGTCCTCTTCCCCGCTCTCATTCTGGGTGTTGCTTTATTCTGGTTGCTGTCAATCACTTTAGCAAGTGGGTAGATGCTTGCCCTACAAAGGACATCACGGCTAAGACAACTGCTACCTTCTTGCTACAAGATGTTTTCTATCAACATGGCTGTCCTCAAGTGTTGCTCTCAGATAATGGGACTAACTTCAATGCCAAGCTGGTAACCTCTGTTGTTGAAGCTTTGGGGTCCCACCAGTCCTTCTCTGCCCCTTACAACCCTTCTATCAATGGGGCTGTCAAGCGTGCAAATTCAACACTGGTTTCCATCATGAGAAAACTCACCTACTCTGACGCTGCTAATTGGGGCTTGTACTTACCTGCTGCCCTCTTTGTGTACCGCCTTAGCAAACATTGTGTTACTGGATAATCCCCTTTTGCTATGTTGTATGGGCAAGAGGCTACTACCCCATCACTATTGGGGGCCCCCTTGCTTTCCTCTGATAAGGCCATGAATCCTGATTACCACATCAAGGATCTAGTCAACCGCATAATTGATATACAGGCCACTGCCTACACTTCTGCATACAAGACTAAGATGCTTGAGCTTTCTCCCAATAATGCTGGATGCTCCCCCTTGCCTGAATTTGATGTTGGTGACCATGTACTTTACTACCAACACAGAGTAGGTGGGCATGCACAAAAGTTGGACTCTCTGTGGATTGGCCCTTTAGAAGTGACCTTTAAACAAGGGTCCAAATACACTGTAAAGCTCCTCTCCAGTGGCCGTCCTTTTGCTTGAGTGCATGCCAAGTTCCTCTGCAAGTACCACCCCCCTAAGTCCAATCTAGGGGAGGGCAATGATGTGAATACCGCTATTCACTATATTTCAAGTTTGTCTTTGGTGGGCCTTTTTGAAGACAAATCTCTTGCTTTTGCCTCTCAAAATGAGTTGATGGCTGAATCAGGAAATACAATTGTTTGGTTTCTTGACTCTGCGCATCTCACTTGCCCCACTCATGCTTGTGGCAAGTGATCCTACCGTCCTGGTAGTGTTTTGTGGTATTCCTAACCACTATATATTCCATTTTGTATTCACCAATAAAATCTAAGTTCTATTCACATTTTTTGTCTTTGTGTCTTCCAGTACTTCTGCGCCTCTCTATAGCCACAACTAGTAGAGATTATCCTTCCAGGGCCGCAAGGTAACTGCATAGCCTTCCCTGTCATCTAACCAAGACTTAGTACAAATCCAATCCTAAGGTTAGGATTTCCCGTTGTGTGTCTGTGCCGCGCCTCAGAACACAACACAAAGGTTCATAACAACTTTATTTGGTAAGGATTACAATACAGAACTTTTTCAGGTGCTTCTGGTTTATATACTTACTCACATGAAGTGCCTCTGGGCATTCTTCTGATGCTATCTGTGTGGCAAGGCTTGACATCTCAGGTTCTGCTGTTTGGTTTGCTGCTTCATGGTCATTTTTGGGTATTAGGAACAGTTGGGTCATTATTTTAGGAATTAGGCCATTTTCTAATACACATGCTGCTCAAGTTGCAGCATAGCACAGCAACTGTGGTAAGTTCAACACCCTTAAACTCGACTCCCTGGTACTTGACACTTTGTCAAGTACCAGGGAGTTGTGGCCGCATATGTGAATCTATTAGTATTTTTGGCTTAACCAATTTTAAGCTAATTTTTACTAGTAATTTAGGGGTTTGAAACAAAAAACCAAGGTTGAATTTACTCAAACTCAACTCTTTTTAAATTAAGTTAGCTAAAATACCAATTTAAGGGGCAATTTATAAGTAAATTTACTAATAGAAATGAAAAAACCTGTGTTTGACACTCTAAACCCAAAAGTGACCAGTTTGACACTTTTTAAGCCAAATCAATATTTTATTAATAAAATACTTATGCGCTTATATAAAATTTTATTATTTACTATTATATTTTTATTATTAGTGTCCATAGTTGTTGATTAGGCTCCCAAGCACCACTATACTGGATTTAGTGGCATAGACATTAATCAAATACCCCACTTGTTTTACATTATGACATTCCCCGGTTTTTGGATCAAGTGGTGCCATATAAATTAAGCCCAATTTATTAAGAGATTTCATATGTAATTTATAAAAAACTGAAACTCGACACTTTCTTTGTTTGACTCTATCCACTTGACACCTGATTGGTTTTGGATTTAACTAATCAAAGGCTCAGAATTAAGGCTAAATTAATATGTGACACACTATGAGCACCACTGGACACTCACCCACTTGACACTTTAACTTGGGTATTAGTACAGAGAGCTTCTTAAAGGTTTAACTAACACTATGGTAAATAATTCACTCCCAGCTCCTCCCAGCATAACTTAAACACTAATAAACACATTCCCATTCATTTACTTTTTAAACTTATGTTGTATTTTTTATTTTTGAGCATACAAAACTGCCTTACTTTTGGGTTAACTTTCAAACCCAGTTTAAATTTAAGCAAGTTTTATATGTAAAAAACATAGTAAATTTGATGTTTCTGCTCAACTCTGGCATACTTGACAGTGAGAATTCAGCTTTTTCCAGCTGTTTGACAGTTCCAAACTTGACACTTTACTATGTTTTGAATTTTCAACTCTCAATAAAAAAAATCCACATAATAATTTTTTTTGCTATTATAATCTACTACTTTTTCTGCTACTCTCCATATAATTTTCATATATTTTTTGATTTTCAATTAAACTTTTACATTGATTTAACACTAAGATGTTATGCTGAACCTAAAATCTTTGATGCTTTATCATAAATTCACTTATTTCCTATGTTTTAACCTTTATACCTACACTTTGAGTTTCTATTTTGCTTCTATTTACTTTTTTATGTTTTTTTATAAATAAAACTTTATTTGCACACTTTTCATTCAACTTTTGCTTTTGCTGCAACTGAACCAATGAGGTTCCAGTACTTGGAATTGGGGAAGACAACAGTCCAATAGGAAAGGACATAATAATAAGAATAAGGTATTGTTTTATGTAGGATATTGTGATTAATACTAAATGGGGAAGCCACAAGGCCACAAGGGGGTGGCATAGTGGGGAGTTCCATGTAGGGTTTGGAGCCAAGGAATAACTTGTGCGGGGATCAGCAGGTCAAATTGGCAGCGCTTCTAATTAGGATGAAGTGCCCGCCATTTGACATTGCCTTCAGATTCAATCATAACGTTAGATACATCAAGGGGCAACTCATCAAGCGCCCCTGTGTATTGTAAGATACATTAGCAGGCAAGGTTCAAATCTTGGTTTGCAACACCCCCCTTGCCCCCTGCTTGTTGTTAGACACCAGGACTGGAGTCTGTGGAAGGTCTGGGAAGGTCTGCACAAACAACCTTTGTGTGGGGATGGCACAGCAGGGGCGCAAGCAATTGTGGTGAAGTTTCTTGGTGTTTCCCTGGGCGTCCTCAAGTTGGTAGGTGTGGTTGTCATAGACAGCAACTACCTTGAGCCTTAGGTGGTTGGGTTCTAATTTGGCAGAATTGGGATTGAGGGTGTAGACGGGGTCACCTATGGTGTATCTAGCTTTGAGGTGTTTTGTCCCTCCTGCAATCCGCTTGTGTTTAATTTCTTGGGCTTTGGCACGCCATTGGTCTAGGGAGGGAGTTGGCACCAAGGGGGGCTTGTCAGGAACCTTGGACCGCAGTTTCCCCTGTTCAACCCCTGTCAGATTGTCAGGTGTTCTAAAAGCCAGGGTGTTAGGGCTGAACCCAGTGCCCCTGTTGATTCTTGCTCGCAGGATCAGTAGGGCAGTGGGAAGATGTTCAGTCCACGCAGTGTTAGGATGCTCTTGCAAGAGTTTGGAAATCAGTTGAACCAGGGAGCTGTTTAACTGTTCCACGCGTCCGTTGGCTTGCAGGTGGTAGGGGGTTGTGACTATATGTTGGAGCATGTTCTTGACGCAGTATGCCTTAACACTATGTCCAACAAGTTCAGGCCCGCCATCTGTGATAAGACGCTTGAGTTGCCCAAAGCAAGCCACAATCTCTTTCCAATAAAGCAGGTAACAGTGGTGGCGGTGTGGTTGGTTGTGGCCCAGGCCACTGGCTAACACGTGAAGTAGTCAATAGCAGTGATAATATACTTCTTACCAAGTCTGTCTTTGGGGAGCAGTCCCACAATGTTGAGGGCCCACTGTTTGAAGGGTTCCATAGCCTTGATGGGTAGGACAGACTTAGGAGGTGCAGGTTTGGACGTATTCTTTTCACACAACACGCACGTCTTGAGGAGGTCCAAGATGTCTTGGTGCCTGCGCGGCCACCAGACCTTACGTTTCATGATCTTGAAGTGGTTACGCCCTCTGATGTGACCCAAGGTTTGGTGGTAGTGCAAGATGGTGTCTCCTTGTTGTGTGGTGGGAATATAAGACGTCCTTTCACCTTTCTCTGCCTGGCGGCAGACGTTTCCAGCATCAATGGTGAACTGACTTTTGTTGTCCTTCAGCTTGGAGCTGGTGACCAAGTTAAGGCCCTTGTAGCGGGTCGCCTCAGGGCGCAGGTAGAGCATGAGCCAGTCTGGGTCCAGACTGTTGTCCCCAGTGATAGACGCTACGTAGAGTCGTGAAAGGGTGTCAGCTGTGACGAGTTCCTTTCCAGGCTTATATTTTATGCGTAATTGATAGGGGGATAGATGTTCAACCCATCCTGCTTGGCAGTGTGTCAAATGGGACTGTGTGTTGAAGTACTGGAGTGACTTATGGTCTGTCAGAACGTGGGGTGGGAAGGTTGCAGCTTCCAAGTTTCAGCGCCACTTCTCAACACAGTGTACAATGGCTGCCAGCTCTTTATCATGGATGGGATAACATTGTTCCAAGTCAGTGAGCTTCCTGGACTCATATGCTACGGGGAGGAAGATGCCATTGTCAGTTTCTACCCTTAGCACACCCCCTATGGACCTGTCAGAGGCGTCAGTCTTGAGTTCTTAATGTTGATTTTGGTTGGGAAACTGCAGTACTGGTGCTGTTTTGAGCCTTTGCTTCAACGTCTCAAAGGCTTGATCTCTGGCAGGGGTCCAATGGAAGCGCTGTTTGGTGTTGAGGAGCTCAGTAAGAGGTGCAATTAGTTCTCTGCAGTTGGGAATGAACTTGCATACATAGGCAATCATGCCCAAGAATGTTTGCACTTGGCCAGCATCAGTGGGGGGCAGCATGCTAGTGATTGCCTTGATTTTGGCAGGGTTGGGCTGTATCCCTTGAGCAGAGATGGTGTGCCCAAGGAATAACAACTCTGACTTGAGGAACTCACATTTGGAGGGTTTAGCTTTTAGCTGGTTTTCCCAAAGGATGTTGAGGACAGCACAGAGGTGTTGAAGATGTGTGGTTTGATCTTGACTGAAGACAATAATGTTGTCAAGGTACCCAACCACACACTTTCCAATAAGTTCCTCAAAGGCTTTGTTCATCAACATGGCAAAGGTGGAGGGAGCGTTAGTCATTCCAAAGTTCATGACACAACACTCAAGCAACCTGTAGCGTGTGCAGAAGGCAGTTTTTGCCTCATCCCCTGGTGCAATGTGGACTTGGTTGTACCCCGCGGTGAGATCAATCTTGCTAAAGACCTTTGCGCCTGCAAGTGTATCAAACAGGTTGTCAATCAGCGGCAGGGGGTATTTATTTTTAACTGTCACCTCATTTAGGGCGTGGTAGTCTGTGACCAGGCAAAGAGAACCATCCTTCTTAGCTATAAAGAAGACCGCCGCTCTGTATGGAGAGAGCAAGGGGCAAATGAATCCCTTATCAAGCGCGTCCACAAGGTGCTGGTAGAGGGTTTCATCTTCCTTTGGCGTGAGAAGGTATAATGGTTGTGCTTTAGGTAATGATCCTTGAAGTTGTACAGCGTGCTGGATCTCCCGGGGTGGAGGTAGTTGTTTGAGTGCTTTACTGAATACGTCCTTGTACTCCTCAAGGAGTGCAACTAGCGCTGGTGGTGGTGATGTTGACAAGGGAGGGACTGCAGATGGTTCTGCATGGATAACTTCAACTGAACATTGGTTAAAGTCTAGTCTCCCCCCTTGAAATTGTATGACCCTGTTTCTGTCATTCTGACAAACACAGTGTCATGTAATAGTTTGTTCATTTCCATGGGGTAGATCTGGAACCCCACCCCGTTTCTATTGAGGGTGATGACAGAGGTATCCCAGTCAATGTAAGGGCGGTTATGCCGGAGCCAGTTGAGGCCAGCAATTACGTTGTGGCTGAGGCCTGCTATGATTGGCCCAAAGAGCTTAACCTGGACGTTCCCCTATTCTTACGGAGAAGGGTACCATCTTGTGGGATGGCAATTCTGCGGGAATCAGCTACACGTACTGCTTTGAATCTGCTGGATACTCGGTCTAATTGTTGGGAGTCAGCAAACGCCTGATCTACCATGGTGTGATTAGCCCCAGTATCTATTAGTAACTTGTGGGTGTTCCCACAGAGACAGAAGGGATAGGACAAGTGTGTTACTTTATTTGCAGAATGAGCAGCTTGCAACACAGGGTTGTTGCTATGGACCTGAAAAACGTCTAGGGTTTTGACCTTGTGAAGATTGTAGTTGTGGGAGTTCTTTGCAAGCAAGGGCTGAGAGGGCGGGTGAGTTGGGGTTGTAAGGCCTCTTGTTATTACAACCCCCAGGCTTTTCCCTGGTCCTCAATTAGCGCTAGCTGGAGCTCTCCCTTGCAGGGGCGTTTAGCTTCACTTTCCTGCTGGCGCGGTTGGCGACAGCCCTCTTGACCTTGGCCATTTTTAGGTGCAGGACGTGGTTGGGGTGGAGTCTTGTTGGTGCAGTAGAAGCCCATTGAAGCCTGGTTACTGGCCTCTACTATGGCTTTATAGCAGTCATCAATAGAGGTGCAGCAGCCAACGGGAACCCACTTGCAAATATGGGGTTTTAACCCATTAACAATGAGAGTGAGCAACAGGGTGTTCCCATCGGTCACTGCTTTGGGGGCGGCAGCAAGGGCTTGTTGCCACGCGGCGAGATACTCAGGGACAGAACCATTCTGCTTGATGGCTAAGAGGGAATTCCCTAAGATAATGGGAGAGAAGGTTTCACTACATTGGGACTTGGCGGCGTCTCAAAAGGTTACCCAGGTGACGTCAAACTCCTGGCTGGCCCAGTTGGTGAACCACACAGCGGCGGGCCCCGTAAGGCGGCCAGATGGGGTGGCAACCCACATGGACTCAGGAACCTTACAGATACAAAGGCGTGTTTTGGTGGACTGGAGCCAACTGACAATGTCAGCTCCTTTGACACCACCAGTGAAGGACTCTAGTTGGAAGTTGAGCATACGTTGTGACAGATCTGACTGTGGCAGGGTGACACTAGCGTCATGCTGCCCAAGGCGGAGCCAATTGTATACACTGGTAAGAACTAGCTGATCTTGATAGATGACATAACCTTCAGGAATGTCCCCCTTGGGGATTGGAAGGAACGTCTCTTGTTGTGGAGTAGCCATGCGGCCCTTACTCCGTCCTTTCTTGGGGGAATTTTGTTTTTGAAATAGGTCGGAACCTACTTCTGCTACCACTGCTGCAACTGAACCAATGAGGGTCCAGTACTTGGAATTGGGAAAGACAACAGTCCAATAGGAAAGGACATAATAATAAGAACAAGGTATTATTTATTGTAGGATATTGTGATTAATATACTAAATGGGGAAGCCACAAGGCCACAAGGGGGTGGCATAGTGGGGAGTTCCATGTAGGGTTTGGAGCCAAGGAATAACTTGTGCGGGGATCAGCAGGTCAAATTGGCAATGCTCCTAATTAGGATGAAGTGCCTGCCATTTGGCATTGTCTTCAGATTCATTCATAACTTTAGATATGTCAAGGGGCGACTCATTGAGCGCCCCCTGTGTATTGTAAGATACGTTAGCAGGCAAGGTTCAAATCTCGGTTGCAACACTTTTCTTTACCTCTTTGTGCTTTCAATATCTTCTCAATCATTTTTTTTACAATGCTAAACTTTTCTTTAGAAAAAATCAAGCAAGAACAGCCAGCAGCCTAAGCGCCAAGCCTCTAAAGGCTCTAAAGAAACTGCCTCTACCCCCAAGCGTGCCAAGAAGCCTGCAAAGGCAAAGTCTCCAACCCCATCTCCTCCCACTCCATCTCCTCCCCCTCCTCCACCCTCATCTTCTACATCCCCTTCACCTTCCCCCCAAAAATCCTCCCCCAATAAATCAGATGGTGATCTTACCAACCACTCATTTTATCACTCAGAGGCCAACTCCAAGCCTACCAAGGAGCGCCAGACCAAGAAGGCAAAGGCTGCCAAGGAGCCCACCTCTTCTTCTGGTAAGAAAAAGGAGGCATCCAAGAAGGCCTCAAAAAATCCTTCCCCTCCCCCTCCCAATGGCTCTTCCCCTCCTTCTTCATCTGACCCCTAAGATGAGCCGGAGGATTACTCCAAGAAGTTTAAAGCTTCTGGTCATGTGGCTTGGGATCCACTGGCCATCCACAACATTTGCAATGTGGACAGAGAGTTCAAAGTTCCTAAGCGCTTCCCCCAGTACTTTCCAATCATGTCCGTAAAGGGCGGCCCTGGTTACGTTGCCAACAATTATATCTTTAATTGCAACAACCAAAAGCGGCAGACCAAAAGCAAGCACTTTGTCTGCAAGGATAAGACTTGTGGGGCCTGGTTGAACACTGTGGGCTGGGAGCAAGTAACGTTGGAGAAGGGGGAGCACACTTGTGAGCCCCCCAATAATCTAATCACTTGCATGCTTAAATGGTACCTTGTTCAGGTCATTCCCACCACTGCCAACCTCTGCGCTTCTGATCTGGCCATCAAGGCCCTCCAACATCTCAAACCCAACAATCTCAAGTTGGTACCAACACAGGAGCAGTTGGTCAAATTCATCAGAAATAAGTGTATTGCTGCAAATCCTCCTCCCCCCAAGGCTTCTGACGTCCTCTCTGAGCTCACGCTCACTCATGAGCTTAAGCAGCTTCCTAGTGGGGAGCGCTTCCTGCTTCATGATGACAGGCCTGCAGCCAAGGACCGTATAATTTGCTACTCAACTCAGCTTAACCTGATGGAGTTGAAAAGGGCGTCAACCTGGCTAGTTGATGTTATCTTTGCCACTTACCCCCAGATGTTCAAGCAGCTCTGGATGGTTCATGCCCAGATTGACATCCGAGTGATTCCACTCACGTTCTTCCTTCTTCCTGGGGCCACTGAGGCCATCTATACCCGTGTGTTCTCCATCCTCCGCCAAGAAATTGCCCTCCTTCCTCCCGCCAATGATGACAAATCCAAGAAGACTCCCCCCCACACCCGTGCCAACCCACCTGCCTCTGACAAGGACCAGGCCACCCTGGACTTGGAGGAAAATGCAAGGCTAAGAGCTCTTGGGCCTTGCGTATGCATTATGGACTTTGAGCCTGCTCAGTTCAATGCATTCTAGCAGCTGTTTAGCGGGGAGGTGCAGGGGTGCCACTTCCACTACCGCCAAGCAGTTGCTTGTAACGTGCAGGCCCACACAGAGCTAAGTAGGTTGAGCCGGAGGGATACTTTGGACACCTGCATATTTGTGCTGGCACAATTTAGTGCCTTGGCTTTTTTAAAGCCAGAGCACACTGCAATGGGGTTCAAGGTGCTCTCAAAGGATCCCTACATAGTGAAGCACCCGGAGTTCAAGCCGTTCCTTGAGTACTTCAAGCCCCAGTGGATTGGGAAGGTTGTCACGCAGAGGCAAGGCAAGGCCTGTGCCAAGGCCAGCTGGAATGTGTACCGGGCGGCAGTGAATGGTGAGCTCAAGACCACCTCAGCGCTAGAGGCTTACCACAAACACCTCAAGGCCAACTTTGGGCTCCACCCAAAATTCAATAAGTTATTTTCCCTCTTGCATCACGAGCAGGAGAAAACCATCTCCAAGCTGTGTGATCTCTCCAACTGCGTCCCCCCACCAAGCCAACAACCCGCTGTACCCTCTTCACCAAGGCCATCCAGGGTGCAGCCAAGCACAAATACAAGGCATCTGAGCTTAAGCAGCAGCTTGAGCTTATTGCCACTGCCCTCCTGGAAGGGGCCAAGATGAAATGGGGAAAGAATGATGAGGAATAAACTTGCTTGCTTGGTTATATGATTTTTACTTTTAACTTTTAACTTTTTAACTTTAATTTTTACTTATTAGCTTTGATCATTTAGTTTTTATTTTTAGTTTTAATTTTAAGTTTTTTTAACTTAATTAGTTAGCAGTAATTGTTCTGTGTATACATGGTAAGTTTGAGATGAATATTTATAGTTGGAAGTAAGTGAAATATCTTAATTTTTGTTAATTTCCAAATAAAACATATGATATTCACAGTTGTGCTTATATAAACTATATCAAATAAATATTAATATTTCTTTATATTTTGAATGAAGTATATTGTTGTGTTTATCTTTATTTTTGTCTCATTGGAATTTTAATTTTTATGTGATAAAAAATCTTCTTATAATGAAGAGTGTAAATTACATGGTAAAATGAGAAATAATTGCTTATTTCTCCTTTTTCTATTAATTAAAATACTGTTTTTATTGCATTTTTGAGCTTTCTGGGGTCACTTTAGTATACCATAGCTGTATAGCTTAATTTTTTATATTAAAAGTTTTCATTACATCAAGATCTGTTAATTAAAAAAGTGTTGATTTCCAGTTGTTGATCAGGGCAAAAGCTGAATTCTCACTTTACTATAGTGTCAAGTTCAAGGGAGTCAATTTCAAGGAATTAAATCACCAGGGAGTCAATTTTAAGGGAGTTGAACTTACCACAGCTGCCTAATGAAATAAAATAGATTTCTTTAAGCTAGAAAAGTTAATTTTTTTATTGAACAATATATACTTTTTATTTGACAAAATTAAAGATAAGATTTAGAGCTTTATTTTCAAACTTTATTTTATTCAAAAAGCTTAATTCTTTAGAATTTTATGGTAGTTTTAAGTTAGAATGTTATTATCACTGTTTAGATTAATTTTAAGGTTCAAGTGAGCTTTGAACTTCAAATTAAGAATTCTTTAAATGTATTTCTTTAATGTTTTACAATTTTAGAAATATGCAGAAGAGTTACAGTTAAGTGAATGCATCATTTTAATTGATTTGCATTGATTATAAAGAGGATACGATGTAATAATGATGCTTAGCTGCTTTGCATGAATCACTTGTGCATAAAAACTGGATATTTAGCTAATTCTACAAACATAAATTCAAGTTCAAACTATAGTAAAAGCTATCACACTGTTTCTTTCAGAATGGTGTCATTTAGCTTGGTATATAAGAGCTAAAGCACCACAGAGCTTCTAATCCAAAAGACCCCATTCAAAGGCCACACTCTTATCAGAACTACTCCATCATTAAGGCACATTTAAGAGATCTGACCTTATTACAGATTCAAAATACTATCATTTCTTTGATTAAATTTACTTCTGCCATGCTACCCTTTTTTCCCTTGGGAGCTTCAACAAAAAGAGAAAGAATTGCAATGTTAAAAAAGGCATTCCTCTTTATTGCTGGTGATGATCTTGATAATTTTATCAAACACTTCCTTACTCAAACTGAATTTGGGAAAGCTCAGTTCCTGCCAACTATTCAAAATCAAAAAAACAATGAGTTCATTGAAAACTTAAAGGATCTCATGAAATCTTCTCCCCAAAAGCATCTCCCAGCCTTGTGATCTCTGGTTACTTCCATCTACTCTTTAAAAGAGCTTAATAATATGGGGTTTAATATAACCAAAAGTGAGTTTGAATACTCAAGAAAAATAAATAAACATAAAAATGTAAGCTTAAACAAAAAAACAAAAAATAAGAACTATTCATTAAAAAAAGAAATAATTAAAAAATACTCAAAGATCTGCTGGAAAATTCTTTTGAAACAAGCAGTTTACAAAAAAAGTGCCTGAGCAAATTATAAAGATATCAAAAAAGAAATGAGTGAATACTCAACTGCAATAAAATACTCTCTCTTAAAAACAAAAAAAGAAATATATGAAAATATGAAAATAAAAAAATGAAATTTCAGTTTCAATCTCTACTTACTATAAATCAAATCCCTAAAAATATAATAAAAAGTAAAAAACAAACTGATATGTGCAATATTTGTGATTTAAAAAATTCATTAGAAAAAAAGAAAGAAGAATGTGAAAGTAAAAACTACCATTGTCAGAATCTATAGATAATGACTTAAAGACTATTAAGCAGCACCAAGACTTTTATATTCATCAAAATAGAGAATATAAAAAAGATATTAACAAATTAGATAATGAGTCTTGTGTTGTAGTTATAGATTATAAAGAAAACTTAAAGTTTGGAAGTGGTCCAATTGAGACCAATAATTGCTTTTATTCAAAAAAACCTATCTCATTATTAGGGTTTGCATTAGTTTTTAAAGAAAACAATGAAATTAAATATGAATTTCATGATTTTTTGTCTTAAATATTATCACATGATTCTTTATTTTCAGGTGAATGTCTAATAAGTTTTCTTGAATTAGATAGATTTAAAAAATATAAAAATGTGGACTGATAATGTAAATCATTTTAGATCATATGAATTTTTATATTTCTTATTTAAAGAGGCACCTAAATATATTAAGGGTTCTATAAAATATAATTGTTTTTTGAATGTCATGGAAAACGCATTGTTGATTGTCACTTTGGTGTAATATCAAAAATGTTAAAGGAAAAAGAAAATAAGCTTTATATTAAAAATATTAATGATCTTAAAAAATATTTTTTAGCAAGAAGAAAAAAGATAAGAATTATATAAATCTGTGCTATCAGACTCAAATTTTTCTCAAAAGTCATTCTTATATATTTATGAAAGAAAAGTTAGGCTATAAAAAGAGAGCTTGAAGTTAAAAATCTGTGCATTAATCTTTCATATTTGATGAAAGATGGGAAGTTATATACTTCACCTCTAACATTTGAAAGTTTATCAGAATATTCTGAGATAACTTATCATTTAAAATCATGTGATGATACCAGAGAAACAAAAATATCAGAAGATGCTAGTGATGTATTGGGGCAAGTTCATGAAGTAGGGCAACTTACTAGAGGGTGTATTTTAAATAGAGTTACTGTAAATTCAGAACCTGAACGTAAAAATGTGGGATTGTCAAATCCTTGGTCCAAATTATGAATCACTTTTGCGGGCAACTCAGCTGAGTGAAAAATAAAATATTTAATAAAATCAACCATTTATTTTGATTTTTTTGGTTTATTTAAATTGGCAAATTTCGAATCTCTTGAGCAGATAACTCAACTAACAAAAGACAAAACTCAGCAAACAAATGAAGGATACATGAATCAGAAATGTCGGATTCTAATGTACAATTTGTGATATCCTGTATTTCAAAAAAATCATAGACATCATGTGAAAATTAACAAATCTGAAATTGCAGGATTGTCAAATCCAAGAACCAAGTTTCAAATCAAAATTGCAATGAATTTGAAATAAATATAATTTATTGGTGTCTCAAAAAGGATGTTAAAGGATCTAGAGTGGATTTGTGATAATTCTTTTAGGAAGCACAAGCATTCTCAAAATTCACCCTATTCCATTTTAGGACGGCCAAAATTTAGAGTGTAATATTCACAAAATTAACATATTTAACAATAAAATTGACTAAAATATACATTCCTCTTCTTGAGTTTAAAATTTTAATAAATTTTAATTATGTCTTCTTCCAACACCAACCAAGTCAACAAGCTGTTCCCTGGCCTTGACAAAATCATGCAGGGCTACGCTGGGTCTCTTAACGGTGAAGCTTCTGTCTATGGCCACTCCCAACCCGCAGGTCCCTCTGCAAGCACTACCCAGGAGTGTGTTCTTTCTCCTGCATCCTCAAGCATGGCCCTGTTTGCCCATCATGCACAGGCAGCTGCTAACCAAAATCCCTTATCAGTGATGGCATCCGTAAACAGCCATTTGAGCCATGGGGTCACTCAGAGAGCCCAGAACCCTGAAACAGCCAATCAGATGGCATCAACCAGTTTCCAAGATGGACATGTCCCTCCCCCAGCCAATCAGCCTGCAAGACGCAGAAGAAAATTGATCACCCTGGAGATTGTTCTTGAAATGGTTGAAAAGCGAGGGAAGCTTATGTCCCTCGGGGAAATTGCGGCTGCAATGGGGTTTGCAAAGTCCACTGTGGCTGCAACCCTGAGAGCCCACGCCAACTGTGGCCCCCCCGCCAAGAAGACCCTAACTGGTGCTTGTACCTTGACCAAAGGTGAAAAAGCCCACCCTCTCATGATGGCCATTATGGAACGTGACCCGCGGATGCCCCTGGTCCAGGTACGTCTCCAGTTGGGACTCCACAGCATCTTCACCAACAAAAGAACGGTGAATTCATGGATGCACAGAGTTGTGGTTGCTGCTAGAATCTTGTTCAATCAAGTTCTCAGTGGCCCCATTTTGGTGGATACCAACCCCTACAATTCAACAATTATTAATTTTATCAAAGGAAGGGCAATGAGGGCCCGTAATGATGTAATATTCCTGTTGTATGCTAAGATCTTGGCCAGTATCCAAGACTTTGGAGAGAAGCGCATCCAATCTGACATGTACAAGCGCGGCCCAATCTTGTATTGGTTTGTTGGTGTTTTATTGGCAGTTTCCCCATTGGGCGTCAATTATTACTCGGCAATATCAAACACCACAGATGGGTATGCCTACCAGACAGAGCTCAAGGACATGCTGGAGGAGTGGGCCGCCCAAAACGCTGTGCACACAGTTGTAATTAGTTCTGAGATGGAACAGCAGGAATGGGCAACCAAGGAAATTAGGGCTGCAGGGCATACCTGCTGGTCCTACCCCATCAACTACGCCAACATGCACCTTGCAGATGTATGTCTCTACAATTTTGGTTCTGCTCTCAGGCGCTTAAAGCCTGCCACCTACAATAAACTATGCACCCAAATTGATATGGGCTATGAGCTTTTCCCTTCCATGTCTGTCCAGGACTTATTTGATCTCATCATCTTCTATGCAAGTGATAGTTATAAGTCCAGAAAGGACCCCTGCCTCCCCCCACGCCACTCCATCCATTTTGTCAAGCCCGCATATGTGACGGAAGAAGAATTTGAGCAATTGAAGCAATCCAGCTCTTGCTGCCCCTTCCAAGTCAACAAACCCTGCCTCCCCAACCCCCCATCAAGATCAAGCCACCTGCCTTCCAACCCTGACTCCCAAGCAACCACCCATTCCCTCCCCACCATCTCTGATGCCGTCCCTTTCATAGGCGCAGATGAAGGTGATGTTTATTCTGCCCATTCCCTCCCCTTCCCGTCCTTTGATTAGTAAATAAATCTTTTCTTGGTGACTACTATGAAAATTGATTTTTTCTTTCAGTTTGTAATTAATAATATATTTTTTACATTGTTATAAGTTTCTGTGTGTAAAGAATGTTGTACATTTGATGTGGTAGCATATACTTATTTCCGAGGATATTTTCATCATCATCATTAATAAATTGAAGACAATAAACGTAAATATTGCATTAGAATATTGCAATTAGACGTCAACTATTGATATTTTGATATTATGTGCATAACTCAATGTATTTAGTTTAATAAAATACATTGTAAACGAGGCCTTTTCATTTTAATTTATTTAAATTGACTGTGTTTATATTAGGGCCATTAATGCTTAGTACAAATATTGAAAATTAGTGCAATTACAGCCTGTATATTTACCTATTGGTAATAATTCTGTAAAATTCTCAGTCAGATTTTGTGAGGTAATAATAATGTAATATGTTAATAGATTACTGTTTACTGTCATTAATTTTCTGATTTTCTTTGCTGTGGAAATTGTGCATTTTCTGATATTTACGCACTAGTATCCAATTGGTTGGCTTCACATCCAATTGCACAGGCAATAGGAAAACAAGCCGCAACCCTGACCACATCCAGTCTCAGGATAGCGGCTTGTTTTCCTATTGCCTGTGCAATTGGATGTGAAGCCAACCAATTGGATACTAGTGCGTAAACATCAGAAAATGCACAATTGCCACATCAAAAAAAAATCAGCCAATTAATGACAATAAACAGTAATCTATTAACACATTACATTATTATTACCTCGCAAAATCTGACTGAAAAGTTTACAGAATTATTACCAATAGGTAAATATACAGGCTGTAAAATGAACTAATTATTAATATTTGTACTAAGCTTTAATGGCTCTGTAATATAAACACAGTCAATTTAAATAAATTAAAATGAACAGGCCTCGTTTACAATGAATTTTATTAAACTAAATACATTGAGTTATGCACATAATATCAAAATATCAAGAGTTGACGTCTAATTGCAATATTCTAATGTAATATTTACATTTATTGTCTTCAATTTATTAATGATGATGACAAAAATATGTATGCGTCAAAGATAGTACTATAAAAGCCAGTTTTTTGATGGAATTTAAAACAAAATGTCATCAATCTATAACTTAATCAACAAATTAGAAGCTCACCTGCAAAAGGTTGTTGAAATTGAGAAAAACATCAGAGAAATAGTGACAGGAAAGCTAGGGGACAAGGGCCAGCCACTGATCCAACCAAAAGAAGATGCTCTGAACAAATTGGGAAATATTATAGATGAAAGAAATAAAGAAAAATTACTTAATCTACAGGGAACTATTTTATCAAGTCTTGAATTCAACAACACAGCCTACAATTTGTGGGAGTTCTGCCAGGGGGCAAAGAAAACAATAAGAAGATAAAACTAATTGAAGGAACAGAAATTCAAAAGGAAATTAACACCAATGAAGAGGAAACTGACCAAATGGAAACAGATGAAAATGAAACATAAGAAAGAAGCAGAAGCGCATCAAGAAATACAGAAGCTTTATCAAATGAAAATCAAGAGGAAGCACAAGTTGCAAGAAGAATAAGAAAAATTAAGCCTAATAAAATTAATGAAGAGCATCCAACGCTCATGAAGTTTGCTGATATGGCGCCTGTGACTGAGGGGGCCACAGGGGAAACAATCAGTAAGTTTTTTTATGTTTAACTTATATTTATTTTAGTCATCACCAGGGATGGGGATGAGGTCGCGGAAGTGGCGGCTTTTACGCCAAGTTGGTTTTATGGGGGCTACCAGCCTCTGGTGGCCCCTATAAAACAAATAAATAAAATAGTTCAGCAGAATATGAATATGTTTTTTAATAGTGAAGCTCAAATCAGGGAATATCAAGCACCCGCGGGGTGCTCACCATGGATAAGAAAAGCCTACAAATTAGGATCAGCAATCAAAATAAAAGAAATGAATGAAATTTGCGGGGATTTGAAACTGAACTTCAATGAATACATATATGAAAGCGTTCAAAGGTTCCCATTCTCAAATATCAACAAGTACAAAAAAATTTAATAAAGACCAATTTTCAAATAGGAAATGAATATCTGAAATCAGCTATTTTTAATGAAATTTTTAAGGCTCTATCAAATAAAGTTGGGGATGCAGTCCTCATGAATAGTTTCAAACCTTTAATGATATTGTTTGCCAAGGCCTGGGGAGCAGATTCAAGTCAGGCACCCCCTGGTACCCTCTTCAAGTTCAACCAAACGTCCTATATAAATAGGTTAATACAAACATTCAAAAAATTATGCATGTTCTCAGAGAAATATACCTCGCAAAGGATCCACGTCACAGTGTACCTGGGAATCCTGCTCCATTGCATACTGAAAGCCAACATGAAAAAATTAGAAGATGTACCTATACAGATCAACATATACCGTGTAGCCCTCAACAGACAGAAAACACCACAGGGATACAGGACAGTTGAGCATGTTCTCTATGATTCATTTGCATTGGCAACACTGTACAGGTACTATGTGCCCCCCCCCCCCAAAAAAAAACCTGCTAGTTGATTCCCTCACCTGTCTGTCTTTTATAAGACGTTTGGCCACCACTGGGGTGCTGAGCGCCACTCCCCTAGCAATTGGTGCCAGAGTCATCCACCACATACAGAAGAGTATGTGGTCCCAATTAGATGCATTAGCTGAAAATTTAATTTTGGGGTATAATTCCCCGGAATAAACACATTCCCCTTGCAACTTGCATTCCCCCAATAAATAATTTTCCCTTGCAAAATAAACTTTTTTATTTTTTATTTTTAATTTATTTTATTTTAAATATTAAAATTTAAATATTAATATTTTAATACTAAATACTTCACTATTTTAAAAGTTTACTTGTAAAATTTTAATAGTAAAATATTTAATATAAAAATATTTTCTGTTAAAATATTTAATATTAAAATATTTAATAGTAAACATTTAATAGTAAACATTTAATATTAATATTATATAATATTTGTCAGGATTTCTGAATATTGACTAATTAACGGTTTCAACAAATAACGCGGGCCAGCAGTTAATCACTCTTAGGAAGGGTTTCAACAAATTAATGTGGGCTGCGGGTTTGTGGAATCAATGGATTCAAATGATCAAATTATATCCTGGCAATTGCAAAATCCCTAGTCCTAATTAATAGTGAAACATGCAGATATTGTGCAATTAATTAGTCCACCTCAACAACCACTTCAAAAATCTTCTCATATATAATTACTATTCTAAACTTTAATTACATTCTAGAACAAGGGCCATCATCTGAAACACTTCTAGAAGAGCCCAAAATAGACTGTGCTGTCAAGCCAAACACTCTAAGATAAAAAGGCTTTGAGCCTATTGTATTAGGGTAGCTCTGATTAAGTGAAGAATCATCTCCACTGGCGTGAATAACGGCATTCACCATGTTTTGATTTTGCCTTTGTTGGGCCATTTTGAGGACAAATCTCTTGCTTTTGCGTTTGACTCTTGAAATGAACTGGCTTCTGCTTCAGGAAGTATGATTGTTTGGTTTCCTGACTCTGCGCAACTCACTTGCCCCACTCATGCTTGTGGCAAGTGATCCTACTGTCCTGGTAGTGTTTTGTGGTATTCCTAACCACTATATATTCCATTTCACATTCACCAATAAAATTTAAGTTCTATTCACATTTTTTGTCTTTGTGTCTTCCAGTACTTCCGCGCCTCTCTCTAGCCACAACTAGTAGAGATTATTCTTCCAGGGCCGCAAGGTAAACACAATTGCCTTCCCTGTCATCTAACTGAGACTTAGTATAAATCCAATCCTAAGGTTAGGATTCCCTGTTGTGTGTCTGTGCTGCACCTCAGAACACAACAAAAATGGTGCTCACTACAGGGGCTGTAAGCCCCTTGGTTATCCCTTTTGCATCTACGTTTGAAGGTCCCTTGCCTCCGCCTATTTGGGGGTCAACCTCACCTGAAATTACCAGCCCTCCTATTGAGGAGGACATTGCCAACCTGCCTATTGTCCCTACTGTACTGAACCTTGGGAATGGTCCCTGCCTAGTTGCTTACCCTATGGGTACCCCTGACTTGGAACAAGTCATGGCGGTAGCCCTTGGGATAGCTCGGGACGGGGCCATCCCTTGCCTTCAGTTACAGTTTAGCTGTGCCAAATACTATGAGTTAATTGTGGCCCCTCAGTTTCCACAACACCTCCTTCCAGCGGCTGGCTCCGCTGATCATCTGCTGTCATCCTTTGTACAGCCCGCCTTGGCCCATCACCAGATGGTGTTGGGACTCCACGTTCAAGAAATCTTGTCTCTACAAGCAGCTGTTACCCATCATTGGGACCAGTTTGCCGCCTACCAACAATGGCTTCATTCCCTGTTCTCCCTGATATCTGACAATCAGCGTGATTTGGTCACCTCTCAAACATGTTTAGTCAATTCCATTGAGCAAATCCGCCAGTCCATCCCTGAGTATGTTAGGGAGCAACTACATGAGTTTCACCAGTTAGAACAACCCTGGCGCACTCAAGTAGACTCCACCCTAAACGCTTATCTCTCCAATTTTGAGCGCCTAGTGCAACAGCTCAATGCATTCAGTGTCTATTCCTTTGAGCAATTGCAACAGGTAGCTGACCTTGCCGCCCAAGGTCTAAATGAACTCAGTGCGGAATTCAATCAAGAGAGAGCTGCCACTGCTGCTGCTATTGCCAAACTTCAGAATCAGGTGAATGAGCTGTCCTCTCCCAAACCTGATGCTCTGCCTTCTCCTCCTGCTGATGATCTGGTGGACAGAGAGCAGAGAATCTGGGAAGCCATCTGGGAATTACGTGCTTCCACTTGTAGCCAAGGACGTCCTACTGAAATGCCTCAACCTGATCCCCAGGTTCTTGCGCTGACTGCTCAAGTTGCTGAGCTACAGCAGGAAATTGCTGCTTTACGTAAAGAAGTGACGACCACTGCTAGTCCATGTGGGGTTACCAAGGAAGATGGATGTTGTCCTGGTTTGGATGGGGCTCCTCAAATCCACTGCGCTAGGGAGTTGATTGCCCTAGCTAATGAGGTGGACCATTTGAAACGAGACCAGACTGAGTTGGACAGAGACGTACAGGAGATGAATGAGCTGATTGACTCGGTAAACAACAGGTTTGCCCCTTGCCTATCAGTGGGGCCATCCCTTACTTTGCAACTGGCTGAGCTCTCCACGGTTGTCACTACCCAAGGACAACGCCTAGATGTTACTGAACAACAGACTGCTCTAGCCAACACTACTGGTGCCAGAACCACCGAGACTCTGACAACCCTTGAAGAAAGTGTTTGACAACTGTGGGCTAGACAACCCCCCTCCAAATCTGAAGCTGAGTTCTCCCCGCGCATAAATGTACTCAATAGCAACAATGGTGGTCCAACTCCTAAGGCACACTTCAAGCCTACTTTTAAGCAAGTGTTTGATCCTAAAACCTCGACTATTGCAGCCTTCTTAACTATTTATGAGACTGCTATGAGACAAGCATCAGATGAAGTCAAGAAAGAACATATTCTGACTTGCCTACACCCGACCTGTCAAGAGGTAGTTGTACCAGAGCTGCCCTCCATTGAGACCTGGGAGGACATGAAACAGCTCCTGATTGACAAGTTTGGTGGTGATCTTAGCCTGGAGGTGAAAAAGGATGCTTTCATGCACATATCCTTCAAGCCCAAAGAGACATTAGCTGAATTTGCAGACAGATTTTACATGGAGGGACAACAGTTAATAACAAGCAGACAATTGACGGCGCATGAAGCATATATGGCCTGCGCCCAGGCCCTCAAGGTGAATCAACTCCTATGCCTCCATTTCAAGGCCCACAAGGCTATGCTGTCTTCCATGAAAAGCATAAAAACACTGCTCCAAGATATGCATCTTACCCATTCTGGGGCAGTTGTTTGGGAAAGTTGTGCCGCTTCCACCTCTGGCTCCTCTTCTCGCGGCCCTTGTATCCTCACTATGAACTCCCAGACTCCTCCTTGACGTCAGGGTTGCCACAACTGTGGTCAGATAGGCCACCACTCTTGCGTCTGCACCAATCTGCGGGTTGAAGGAGCTGATCCCAAGGATCAGTCGGGAAAAGAACAGTCAACCTAGAGGCAGAGACGCTCTTGGTTGACAATTCTTCCCAGTCTCCTCCTACACCCCTGCCTGCTACTGACTCTGAGCCTGCTGATGATGAAGCACCTCCTATCCTCCTCCTGTTCCATGACATTTCTGACAATTCTGATGTGGATGAATCTGATGTTGAAGACCATGATGCATACAGGTATTCTGTTCTTGCCGTCCCTGAGACTATTGCCGTTCCCTACAAGCTACAATCTGGGAAGACTACAACAACCACCAAGCCTTTGTCTGAGGCCAAAGCAGTTGTCTCCTGCCCCTATCTTACTCAGGCAAAACGGTCCCCTGTATTAGTGGAATCATCAGAGGAAGCCGCTGAAGTTGCAGACGCCGTTTTCAAGAATGTATCTGTCTCACTCCCTCTCCAAACTGTATATAAGGAGTTTCCAGGACTACAATGCATGATTGAGAAATGGGACAAGGAACTAGCTGAGGCACAGGATATCTTGGCTGTTCTTCCACCCTTTGGACGCACCACCACCCAAGTAGAGATATCTATCCAAAAGGTCAAGATCAAAGCCATCCTGGATACTGGTTCTCCTGTCAATGTTGTTTCTTCTAAACTGATGAAGAAACTTAAGCTGGCCCCTGATCTCAACTACCATCAATCCTATGGCACTGCTGGTCTCTCCATGACTTGCGCCATTGGTGCTTACTCTGCCTTACCAATGTGGTTTGGTAAACTCCTGTTGGCTGTGCCGGCTGTTGTTCTAGAAAATGAGAGCTATGACCTTTTGGTTGGTACCCAGTTCCTTTGGGAATATAATGGGATCATCAACCTAAAAGATGGCTATCTTTCTATCCTAGGGTACAAAGTCCCTCTGATCTTTGAGGAGCCCATCAAAGTTCCTGGTAAACGGTTGAAGACTTGTACTCTGGAGTACCCCACTGGAGTTTTCACCCTAAAGTACCAAACCCATTCCACCAAAATGAAGTGTCCTCCCATGGCTTGTCCTGCAACTGAGGGAATCCCTCTCATGGCCACGTCTGCTATCACCATCCCCCCAGGCTCTCAGGCTATTCTAGACTCCCAGATATCATATGAACTACCTGAACAGACTTTCTTAGAGCTGTACTCTCCTCCTTTTCTGGGGCGTAATGAGCCTTAACTTTGTCCTGGAATTCTAGACGTTTCCCACAAGGATCCTGTTCAATTACTAGTTGCCAACCTTACTGCACTTCCTATGACAGTATCTAGAGGACAGGTCATTGGTTACATAAAGTTGTTAAATGCTCCTGACGTCTTGTCTCTTCACCCCTTTGGAACGTTTCAAGACTTTAATCTACCCAAAGACAAGCCTCAAGTCCTATCTCTGTTCACTGCCCAAGACTTCCCTCAGTTGTCCCTGGTCCAACAGAAAGAGGTTCTTGATTTACTAGACCAGTTCTCAGACATCTTTGCTAAAGATAGTACTGATTATGGGCTAGCCAAAGGTGTGATACATCAGATTGACACAGGAGATGCTCCTCCCTTTTGTGCCAAGCCATACCGCCGCAGCCAAGTGGAAGATGTGCAAGTTTCCAAGGAGCTCAAACAACTGCTGGACGCTGGATTGCTAGCTCCCTCTCAGAGTCCCTGGGCTTCTCCTCTGCTCATCTTAAAGAAAAAGGATGGTGGACACCGGATTGTGATGGACTATCAAAGGTTGAATTCTCTGACCAAGAAAGATTCCTATCCCTTACCACGCATTGATGACGCCCTTTGACGCCTTGGAGGTTCTAAGTTTTTCTCTGCCATGGATTTGGCGTCTGGCTACTGGCAAGTTGACCTCTCTCCTGAAGACCCTCAAAAGGCTGCACTCATCACATCAGAAGGATTGTTTGAGCCTACTTGCATGCTACAAGGGCTCTGCAATGCCCCGGCAACTTTCCAGAGGGCCATGGACTCCATCCTGCGGGACTTGAAGTTGTTGTGTGTCTTAGTCTATCTAGATGATATAACAGTCTTCAGCGCAACTTTCACTGATTGCCTAGCCCATCTTAAAGAGGTGTTCATAAAGATTTGAGAAGCTGGCCTCAAGTTAATGCCTTCTAAGTGTGCTTTCTTCAAAGAGCGCCTTTAATTCCTGGGCCATGAAGTAACCCAAACGGGAATTTGTCCAATGACCAAGAAGGTTGAAGCCATTGACAAAATGCTTCTGCCCACCAACCTCCGCAAAGTACAAGTCTTTCTGGGCATGATGGGTTACTATAGACAATTCATCCCTGATTTTGCCAATACTAGTGAACCCCTGGTCCAACTATTGTGTAATGTTCCCTTTAAATGGACCGCCAGCCAAAAGCAAGCCTTTGAGACTCTAAAGCAGAAAATCAAAGAAGCACCCATTTTAGTGTACCCTGATTACAATAAGGAATTCATCTTGTACACTGATGCTAGTGACCTTGCTATTGGGGCTATCTTGGCTCAACTAAACAATGAAGGTGTAGACCACCATGTAGCCTATACTTCCCGTGTGCTGAATAAGCATGAGAAGAATTATAGTGTTACAGAGAAGGAATGCCTTGCTGTGCTGCATGCAGTCAAACAATTCCGCCACTACGTGTATGGTACCCATTTCACTGTTGTCACTGACCACACTTTGCTCAAATGGTTACAACAACTTAAGGAGCCTGAAGGACGCTTAGCTAGATGGGCTCTCCTCCTGCAAGGTTATGACTTCACTGTGCTCCATTGCCCCAGGATTCAACATCAGAACACTGACGGGCTATATCAAATGCTTATCCTTGCCCTGCATCCTGCTGAGGCAGATCGCCTGTATGAGCTAATTGGCTACCCTTCTTCCTGGGAAAGTGAGACAGAAGAGGTTCAACTTGCCTTGACCAAATTGTCTGAAGATACCCTCATACGCGACAATCAACTCTTCAAGAAGGTGCAGGGTCAATACCTGCCATACGTGCGTCCCAGTCTTTGTCTCTCTTTGGTGTCACAAGCTCATAAAGAAACTGGCTATGGAGGCATAGCCAAGACCTTTGACTGGCTTCAGAAGAATTACTTCTGGGAGAATCTTTGCCTGTTGATCCCAGATGTCATAGCTAGTTGCCATGACTGCCAACTCCAGAGGCCCTGAGCTGCTTCTCACTAGTTCAAATTGGTTCCCCCTCAACACGCATTTCATACTGTCAGCATTGATGCTGTAGGACCCCTCCCCCACTCACGCTCTGGATGCCGCTTTATCCTGATTGCCGTTGACCACTTCAGCAAGTGGGTAGAAGCTTGGCCCTACTAAAGACATCACTGCTAAGACTACTGCTGCCTTCCTGCTGCAGGATGCTTTCTACTGCCATGGCTGTCCTCAAGTGCTGTTGTCAGACAATGGAACCAACTTCAATGCCAAACTTGTAACCTCTGTTGTTAAAGCTCTTTGAGCTCACCAGTCCTTCTCTGCCCCCTATAATCCTTCCACTAATGGGGCAGTTGAGCATGCCAACTTGACACTGGTTTCTATCATGAGGAAACTCACCTACTCTGATGCTGCCAATTGGGATCTATACTTACCTGCTGCCCTCTTTGCCTATTGTTTGAGCAGACATTGGGTCACAGGGTACTCCCCCTTTGCCATGTTGTACGGGCGTGAAGCCACCACTCTGTCACTCTTGGGGGTTCCCCTACTCTTCTCTGATAAGGCCATGAACCCTGATGACCACATCAAAGACTTAGTCAACCGCATCATTGATATACAGGCCACTGCCTACACTTCTGCATATAAGACTAAGATGCTCGAGCTCTCTCCTGACAACGCTGGGCGCTCCCCCTTGTCTGAGTTTGCTGTTGGTGACCATGTCCTGTACTATCAACACTGTGTGGGTGTGTGTGCACACAAATTGGACTCCCTATGGATTGGTCCTTTAGAGGTGACTTTCAAACAAGGATCTGAGTACACTGTAAAGCTTCTCTCCAGTGGTCGCCCTTTTGCTTGTGTACACGCCAAGTTTCTCCACAAGTATCACCCCCCAAAGGCCAATCTAGAGGGGGGCAATGTTGTGAATAACGGCATTCACCATGTTTTGATTTTGCCTTTGTTGGGCCATTTTGAGGACAAATCTCTCGCTTTCGCGTTTGACTCTCAAAATGAACTGGCTTCTGCTTCAGGAAGTATGATTGTTTGGTTTCCTGACTCTGCGCAACTCACTTGCCCCACTCATGCTTGTGGCAAGTGATCCTATTGTCCTGGTAGTGTTTTGTGGTATTCCTAACCACTATATATTTCATTTCACATTCACCAATAAAATTTAAGTTCTATTCACATTTTTGTCTTTGTGTCTTCTGTACTTCTGCGCCTCTCTCTAGCCACAACTAGTAGAGATTATTCTTCCAGGGCCGCAAGGTAAACACAATTGCCTTCCCTGTCATCTAACTGAGACTTAGTATGAATCCAATCCTAAGGTTAGGATTCCCCGTTGTGTGTCTGTGCCGCGCCTCAGAACACAACATCCACCAACTAGTAGTCAGTCCGGCTAGCTAGTCACCTGGAATGTGGTCCAGGTTCACAGCTACTCCACTCAGATTGAGGGATAGTTGCGCAGCTTCAGAAAGGATACTGAGCTGTGGAAGTTGTCAAGCGAGCTTCCATCACAAACTGTACTCACTCAAGGTTGGGCCAGAGCTAACTCGGATAAACGCGGGCAGCTGGGCCAGCCTCAATATCAGTCTTCTAATAAAGAGTTGATAATTCAAATCCTTTCCCTAGTTTGACTCTAATTAAGTGGAGAGCAAAAGATCATACTATCACCATACATTATTAATCCCTATAGTAAAATATAGAGACAGCAACTTATGAACCTATATCCAGAAGTAGGAAGAACTGTCCCAAATCCTTTAGGCCTTGGGCCCTGTCAGACTTGCTACTTCTGATGACAACAACATATTCCGGGCCAAAGGTTATGCCAAAGTCACAGGTTCTCTGTACTTTCCTAATGTTAGAAGACTTAGGATATCATCTGGCTGATGACAAAATAACATGGTCCGCAATTTTCTGATATTGGTGCTCACTCAGCACTTTTGTTCTCCTAACAAATTTTGACTATTCTGCCGTTGGCAGCCTAGTCTTTGTAGCAGGGGAGGTCGCACATTGGCTGTTTGCCATTTTGCATAATATAAAAAATATATATAATATTAATATAAAAAAAAGAAAAAGAAAAAATAATATAAAATAAGTAAAAAGTTAAAATAAGAAGATTATATGAAAAGCAATTTATTGCAAGGCAAATCCCCTGGCCCCCATTATCTGTTCAAGTGGACAGGGGTCCTTGGGTTGATAGGCGCTACCACCCCAGTCTAGGTCTTTGTGCAAAGAAAGGAGTACCAGCATCAACTGAAACCAGGCCTGTTGTCCTGCATTATACAGCTGTGAATAGTTGACTATGGGCAAAGTAATAGCAAACTCGGGATCACAGATGTAAGTGACTCCACATTTGGGAGGGAAGCAAATGCCCAGAACAAGACAGTCAACTATGAAGTTGTCAACATAGCAATAAACCGCAGGCAAGGGGACCTTCAGCCAGTAGATTTCTTGCCGGTAGTACTCCAGTAAAGCAGGCATATGATTCATCTGTGAATGAGGATATTCATCTAAAGGAGATAGAAGTAATATGCCCAACACACACATATCAGGAAGATACTGAGATTGCTCATTATTCTGCAGGTGAACATAGCAAGCCCTGGCTGCTATGTTGGGCCGGCTGGATTTGTGATCCCTAAAGCAAATTGTTAGCCGCTTGGAATAACCAGGCATTGATAGGAGGGGCAGCAACCAACACTTAATGACAACCCCTGCATACAGAAGTACACGTTCAAGCTCTAAAGATAAATCACAGTCCACAGGAAATTGGGGATGTACCAGATCTTGAGCGGCAGCTGCAAAGGAACCCCAGAGCTGCACTAAATCCCTTCCTAAGCTACCACGTTCCCTCACCAAGAAGCGCTTCCAAAGATCAACAAAAGGCTGACACTGCATGGCCAAGAAGAGGAACTCTGCCAAAATATCTGGGCCAGCTAAAACTCTAAAAGGGCTGAAACTAGTACTATAGATATTGCTTTCAGGTGCAAACACTGGGGGGCTCTCTCAACTGGTAGGTCAGTCTGCAATAGCAAGTCTTGGGGGGAGTGGATGCCGCCAGAGCCCAAGAGGTCTTCTAGTTGTAAATACTTGCTTATTTCACAAGCCACAGAATTATGACCAGACTGACTATATGGATCAACAATAACATGCGGGCCACTGGGCCGCAAGGAACCAGGAGAATCTGTGACTAAAACCTCCGGGCCAAAGGATTGTAGGTTTAGAGTACCAGCTGCAGACGTTGCCTCTGTCTCTGTTAAGAAATATTCAGTAGAAGGACAAGAAGCCTGATGCTTAGTAACCAAGTACTTACGGTACTCACAGGGATACTTCCTCCACCGCCGCTTTCCCTCCTCATCTAGATTATTGTAGTACTCTTTGTACTTAGTTCAAGCAGATGAGTCAGACATAATAGATGAAGGAGCCAACGGCATGAACCCTTATATTTAGTCAAGCGGAGGGAAATGTCAGGATTTCTGAATATTGACTAATTAACGGTTTCAACAAATAACACAGGCCAGCAGTTAATCACTCTTAGGAAGGGTTTCAACAAATTAATGCGGGCTGCAGGTTTGTGGAATCAATGGATTCAAATGATCAAATCATATCCTGGCAATTGCAAAATCCCTATTCCTAATTAATAGTGAAACATGCAGATATTGTGCAATTAATTAGTCCACCTCAACAACCACTTCAAACATGCTTCTCATATATAATTACTATTCTAAACTTTAATTACATTCTAGAACAAGGGCCATCATATGGGCCATCATCTGAAACACTTCTAGAAGAGCCTAAAATAGATTGGGCCATCATTTGGGCCATCATCTGAAACACTTCTAGAAGAGCCCAAAATAGACTGGGCCGTCAAGCCAAACACTCTAAGATAAAAAGGCTTTGAGCCTATTGTATTAGGGTAGCTCTGATTAAGTGAAGAATCATCTTCACCAACTAGTAGTCAGTCTGGCTAGCTAGTCACCTGGAACGTGGTCCAGGTTCACAGCTACTCCGCTCAGATTGAGGGATAGTTGCACAGCTTCAGAAAGGATACTGAGCTGTGGAAGTCGTCAAGCAAGCTTCCGTCACAAACCGCACTCACTCAAGGTTGGGCCAGAGCTAACTCAGATAAACGCGGGCAGCCGGGCCAGCCTCAATATCAGTCTTCTAATAAAGAGTTGATATTTCAAATCCTTTCCCTAGTTTGACTCTAATTAAGTGGAGAGCAAAAGATCATACTGTCACCATACAGTATTAATCCCTATAGTAAAATATAGAGACAACAACTTATGAACCTATATCCAGAAGTAGGAAGAACTGTCCCAAATCCTTTGGGCCTTGGGCCCTGTCAGACTTTCTACTTCTGATGACAACAACATATTCTGGACCAAAGGTTACGCCAAAGTCACAGGTTCTCTGTACTTTCCTAATGTTAGAAGACTTAGGATATCATCCGGCTGATGACAAAATAACATGGTCCGCAATTTTCTGACAATATTAAAATATTTAATAGTAAAATATTTTAATATTATATATTTTAATATTATATATTTTAATATTAAATATTTTACTATTAAAAATATTTAATATTGTAATATGGAATATTTTAATATTGAATAAATCATGATTAAATAAAAAAATTGGTGTATTTTGAATATTTAACCTTTACTATTAAAGTTTTAAGATTTTTAATTATATTTTTATTTTAAAATTTTATTTTTTATTTTACTTTTTAGTAGGTAAATTATAATATTAATATATCTAAATATATTACAAGATAATAGTTAAAGTTGCAACTACGTTGAATATTTAAAAATAAGTTAAAAATGTTTTTATTTATTATTTATTATCTTGTCAATTATGGGTACATTTATCACAAAGATAAACATGGAGAATTGAATTTATCTGCATCATGCGGCCCGCTCCACTATTGTTCTAAACAAATGATTGTTTACAACTCGAATTACCTTTCCCTTGTAATATGATTTGATAAACATATTTAATATACTTGAACTGCGTCCTAAGTACAAATTAGTAAGGAATAAATAAAAATCATTGGTTGCCGTGTTGTGTAGCTACAGTGGCACTGAAATACCAAGGAGCAGATGATGACACACAAGGTTCAATTTGTGGCTTAGAAAAGTCAAAGTACCAAAATGATTCACAATTATTTAAATAAACTATTTTTCTATCTTTTTTTATTATTTATTTATTTGTTACCGCAAAAGCCAATAATATTCAGTGCATCATATAAAAATAAATCCCTCTTATCTAGTATAATTAATTTTACTTACCTTTTCTAGTATTCTTAAATGTCTATAATACAATCAAATGTCCCATTATTATATATAAACAATAATTTGAGTCCTAATAAAAACAAAATAAATAAAAATAAAAACAAATAAAACCGGGGCGCCCATTTATCTGATTGGCTTGGAGGCCAGGGCTTTGGGGAGGAAGAATTCCGAGTGCTTGTAAAATGCTGCAACCACATTGGGTGGCATCGCAAATTGGCTGACCTCAAGAATATTGAATAGGTCCTTGGTGTCCTGCGGAAGGCCTTGTTTCACCTTATTCTTAATCCAACCAAACACCTCCTCAATTGGATTCAGGAATGGGGAATACAGCGGGAGGAAGAGAAGTCTCATTGGACAATCAGCAAGGCGGTGGCTGGAGGAGTGGCTATTTTTGTCAATAGGGGGGAACTCGGACACAACCAGATCCACTTTGTGGAGCCCAACATTATCAAGCACAACAACATTGGTTGTGCCGCTGTAATTTATCCAAAGGTACTCCTTGACAACTCGGAGAAAATCAAGAAAAGTCCCGCTGTTATGGGAACCCTTGATCATTTGGTATTGGTCCAACCCGCGAGGACCAAGAAGCGCAACCATGGAATAGGTCTGGGAACAGACAGCTGCACAATGGGCTACGCCGTCCTTGGACCCCTTCTCAACCCACCCATGCCTAGACCTGAGTGAGGAGGAAAACAACAATTTGTCAATATAGTAGAACTGGACATTCCCAGTCTCCTTTAGTGCCAGATATGTCTCGGCATAAATGTGTCAATCCTTGATAGTCTTTTCACTGTTTCTGTTGTACGGAGAAACTCCGAGCACCTTCCAAGAGAAGCCCAAATTAACCATTGTTTTGTAAACAAGGGTTTTAGAAACAGAAAGCCCAAACTTTGTGGTGAGCATTGATGGGACAGCAAGCGTGTCCAGGTGGCAATCCCTGGCTACCCACTGCTTGATTGTGTTGATGTGCACAGGCTGCAAAAGTTTTGGCTGCCGCTTAGCTTTGGTGGATTTGGCAATTTGCCTGGTGTTGCCATACTTAGTGTTGATGTCGGCAATGTACCTGGCCGTGATACCAAATCAGGACACAATATCCTGAACCGCCATTCCCCTGTTTAAGCAGTTGAGGAGAGCTTCACACTCACTATCTGTCAACCGACGCCGGCCCTTGGCAGGTACCACAGCATCCTGGCTACCAGGCTCAGCACAGGGGATGGGGACCTTTGTGTAGAAGGTGGGATCACGCTTGGTTGCGCTGGCGCCGTCAATAGTGGCATACAATACAGGTGCAGATGGCTCTTCAGTGGTGGCCAATGGCTCATAGGAGGTATCAAAGACGCGGGGGCAGGAAGTGGCAACTCTTGGGTCAAGAGTGCGGGACCGGGTGACAACTGGGTACACGGTGGAAGTGTAAGTAACCTCAGTGTTCCCGGTGACCCTGGTGTAGGAGACTTTTGTGGCAGGCCTTGAGAGTGGCTTCTGCCTGGAATTCAAGCTGGTTGATTGGGCCTGGGACGCGGGAGGTGGTTGGCTGGCAATGACACCTTGGGAGACCTGTGTATTGGCATGACTCCCCTTGAGTTGGGTTCTGGGTCTGTTCTTGGACCCTCTGGGACGCCCTCGTGGACAGGCTGCCCCGCGGGCTGGTGCAGGAGCGGGTTGATAATGCAATTGATGGTCCATAAAAATAAAATAAAAAATATATATTAGATTAAATATGTATTTATTTGGAGTTATTGGTTTAGTTGTGGGTAGTTGTTTTCTCTTGATTTAGCCTTGAATAGTAGCAGAGTTTCTATATCCGTGATTTGAAGTGAATAATATTGTATACTTTCCGGGTTTGGATGATTTTAAAGTTTAATAACTTTTTATGTCTAATTATGGTTAATGAGATTGAATTTTTCATTTGATTTTAGTTGTGGTGGAGCTTCTTGATTTGGGTTGGTGTTTCCTAGTGTGCTTACTGTACATTCAATTTAATTTCCAGTTCCCGCAATTAATATCTGAGTTTACTAGTGGCATTCAAAAGTGATTTGAAATTTGGTTCTTGGATTTGACAATCCCACAATTTCAAAAAACATAGTAAACTTAATGAAAGTGGCTGATGGATTTGAACGCTTCAAATCTGATTCCAGTTAATTCATTTTGTCCATAGGAAATATGCAGCTCAACTTGAACTTTGCAAAGTGTCTATGAGTTCCCGCATTTTCAAATATTCAAATAAATACTCACAAAAATCAATTTAATTAAAAAAGGCCATCCCACAAAAGTGATTTGAAATTTGGACCAAGGATTTGACAATCCCGCATTTTTATGTTCAGGTTCTGAATTTACAGTATCAGTCTTTCAAAAACAACAACATTTTTTTCTGAAACAAACTAAGAATATTTATGATGAGCCAAAGATAGGGTAATAGTATTTATAGCTTTGGGGCTGCTATTACTCTCCTATGCAACTCATCATAAATATTTTTGATTTGTAGTTTGTAGTAGCACTTAAGATATTTTCAGTAATACTATAAGTTGCAATTTTCAATTCTAAAATTAATGCCTTATTTTTTAAAAAAATCATCTAAGCCCAAGATCAATTAAAGTTTTGGGATTGATTGTATTTTAAGCTTTCTGAATAATTTGAATATGGATAATGTGATTAAGTTGTAAAATGATTAATCTGGCACCTAGGCATAACAAGAAAAATAACGACCCAGTTGTTTGGCTTTTTGGTGGTCCATCTTGGCTTGGCTGGCCATTGGTTCTAGCAGGTTTGGCTTCTGGGGTTATGGGTTTTTTCTTATTTGATCACCTTTTTTGGGATGGCTTGAAAGGCTTTCCTGAGGCCAAGGAACTTGATTAAAAAAGGGGTCCCCAATTGGGGTCCCCAAATTACTTAATGGAAGGTGGGCTTGAACTGGGTTCACTGGGCAGCTAAAAATAGTCTGCCCAGGCCCAGACAAACCCACCAAGGCTTGGGCGTAGCTTTTGGGGCCCATAATGAGCCCTGCAGCTACTGCCAGGGCAGGAAAATCTCTCCCGCCTGCTAGCCCTGCCTGGTGCCTATGAGTGGGTTTGATTCCCGCCCAGGGCATCAAAATTGTTACTTTTGTAACACAAAGAAATGCTTACTGCAGATGCCCTATCAAGGCTATACAGCAAACATGCCCTCTGCGCTGATGGTGACCCAACTGGCCCATGCTCATCATGGGGAATCTCCAGGAAGGCTTCCCACCAGGAACACCTATGGACGTACAAGAAAAGGTCCTTAAGAACAAACATCTGTTCAAAAACGTATATGGTACCCTACACCAAATACTTCCAAGTGGTGACACTGTACCTTACGTTCCGTCAACTCAAAAGATTGACACCATCCTCAGATATCACAGAGACCTGGGACACACCCATAGCAGGAACTTACATGAGTACCTCAAAACACACTACTGGTGGCCCAACATGCTGGATGGCATCAAAGAGGTACTGGAGCAATGTGAAGTCTGTGAAAAGTACGCCCAAACCAAAGCACCACCCAAGTCAGTAGTACCTGTATCCATCACACAACCCTTCAAGGTATGGTCATTGGATATCGTGGGACCTATACCTGGTGAAAGCAAAGGAAATAAGTACATCATCACAGCTATTGACTATGCAACCAGATGGACCGTGGCACAAGCCACAAAAGAACATAAAGGCAATGATGTGAGACAATTTATTGGAAAGGAAATCATAGGCAAATTTGGAAAACCTGACCTCCTAATCATAGATGGAGGCACCAAACTTAAAGCCATCAACACCAACATTTATCTTGCCAAAAACGGGATAAAACACATCACAGCCAGCCCATATCACCCTCAAGCAAATGGACAAGTAGAACAACTAAACAGCACGCTTGTAGAAACCCTCAGTAAGTTATCTGCTAACAATCTAAAGACCTGGGTCAACATGCTCCCAATAGCATTCATGGTCTGTAGAACACAATTTAACCACAATACGGGCAAAAGCCCTTATGAGCTTGTCTATGGACAAAAGCCTGCTCTTGTTAGTACGCCTGCAGGACCACAATTACCTCTGCCCAAAAAGGTGCCAGACAACAAGAACCCTGACGTATTACGAGCCAGAAAAGACCAAGAGGAAATGGAACACCAAAGGGTTGAAAGGGAAGCAATTCCATTGCAATAAGAGAGATTCCAAGTGGAGGACAAAATCTGGGTTGTCAACCACAACCAACACAAACTGGACCCAGGGTTGCGTGGACCAGGCATTGTCATGGAAGTCAAGCCCAATAACACTTACCTCATCAAAGGAATTGGAGCTTGGACTGAACTGAAACTTGTGCACCACAAATGCCTCTGCCTGTGTAAAGCAAGAACAGCTCAACAAAATTCCAGACTCCCTGTCCCCAACACCAAACTGGATCAATACCAAGCACATATCCCCGACACTCTCAAGAAAATCCCCAAGGCTCTGCCTTCCAGCACCCCAGGGGGAGATGTTGCAACATCTTTGATTACTCCCTCTTGGGAAATTAACAACCCGAGTAAATCACCAAATGGCCCACCAAACGGTTCACCAACTAGTCAATAAGTTGGTGGCACTCCTATCAGTTGACCATCTATTATGGGGATCAAACATCCAGATCCTAAAAGGAACACAACTTGAACAAGTCTCGTGACTTAAGAGGAACATTACTCAGATAAGCCCCATGACCTCCATGACGTACATGAACAGTATGTGGCTTTTCATGATACTATATATTAGCCTATATTCATATCAAATAAAGTATCATTCTCTTCTTAAATATTCCCCTTATTCTGTTTATTATACTTCCCAGAAGTATAAACTTGACACACATGAATATGATTAATGAGGATTTAATCATTGGGCCAAAATAGTCTTGACTGTGTCAAGTAAAGACTGGGTGTCTTTGAATTGAGTTGATTAACCATGGAGGTTAGTCAATATAATTGACAGGGGGTCAGTTAACCAACAATAACCAAATGTAGATAATGGTTTCTGGGAATTTAGGTTTGATCATCTTGTTCCCAGTTGGAACAATGATAGCTAACTTTTGGAATATGGAGGTTCCACGGGGATTTGGCGCTGGAAACTTAGAAAGTTCCATGCCAAAGCAATACGTTGAAACAAAAGGTGCCATGGGATTCCTTTTCATTGTAGGTACATTCTCATAGGTTGAGAAATGTAAGGATCTTTTAGGTAAAGATCTGGATGGGATGGCACCAATATGTCATAAATCATGTGACATGAATCAAGGGTTGATTCGGGAACCAGAGGGGGTTTCAGCCAAATATGCCCCAGATGTATATAAGCAAAAACAGCAACATTTTAATAAAATATACATATTGTTGATTTTGACACTTTCCCCTCATTTAATTTTCAATTGCCATGTCTTCTTTATTATCCTTTGAGAGAGCTAAGTTTTGAGTTCTCCGTGTAGAAACTGCTACCACTAGGAAGGAAGTTCCTGGAGTCTCTCTCAATGAGGCCTGGGAAAGTCTGGAGGTTATAAAGACTGTGCCCAACAAGTCATTAGTGGAGGTCAAAGCAGCTTTCAAATAATTGTATATAGACTATTTTTTAAGGAAGGAATTTCTGCTCAAGAAAACTGAATTTATGCTTGGCATTTGTGGAACTTGTGGTAGGGTTCAATGAAATTCTGCAACAAGTGAAACATAAGGCAAACCGAGAAATTGAAGCTCTCAAGGCGAGGGAGGAAAAAAGTGTTGAGATTATGGCCAGATGGCGTGACAACAACAAAGTGTTGTTACAGAAAATTGCCTCCCTGGAGGTAAAGCTCGCTGAAGCTTTATCCCATGAAGGTTCTGGTAGTAAGAGTCAGCTAGGACACGACAATGGTAAGTTTGACTGGTTGGACCTGGATCCCTCACAATACTTTAAACATAAACTTTATTATTACTTTAGAGTCCTTAATAGCTTTCATCCAAGCTAATTATACTTCTCAAAAGGACCTCACAAAGCTGACCTGCCTTCATGCCTCATTTTGCTATTAGTGACTGACTCACCCGCTCTTCTTTTATCCACCTTTGAGGTTCAACACTCAACCTTAAATATCTTACCTGTTGAGCACCACACCATGTCTAACAGAGTACCCTGTTTATTCTGCCTTGCCAGGGCCTTAAGGCAATACCCTTATCCATCCCTGACAACTCACCTCCATAGCTTAGTATGAACCCAATCCTGAGGTTAGGATTTCTCCATTATGTCCCTTGGCTGCACCTAAGGTAGCACACAACATATGGCAATCTATTTTAGACAGAGTAATTTAATTCAACGTCACATTGTTAGTACCCAATTTGCTAAATCTTAGGAAGAGATTGTGAGAAGATAACCTTGATTTTCAAAAAAAACCTGGAATTTCAAAGATCATAGGTTGGAGCTAGGGATGCTTCGGCTAGCTTTCAGCTCTAGGCCGCTACAGATAAATGGAGGGTTTAATACTTAAGAATTTTTAAGTAAATCTTTGAATAGAGTGGCCCAGAGCCAGAAACTGGCCGAAACAGCCATAGTTGGAACCAGGAGGCATGGGTATAAATTTAGTTCGATGGGAAGCTTGGCAAGTTGAAGCTCCTGAAAATTGGATAACCATGACTGAACCTTTTGGTTTCGATAGTCAATAAATCCTAAATCAATTTGATATTTTTAAATCATATCTAATCACGTCAAGCCTCGAGCAGATTCGAGTTTTAATTTGCTTGGATTGGGTTTATCTGGATGGAAACCAAAGCAGCTTAGAAATTTATCTTAAGACGCGTGGTCAAAAAGAAACTTGTGCATCTAGTACTTCCAGAAGCTATTAAGTTATGGAAGGTATGTCTTAACACTAATTTCTGAACTTAATATTATATCGGGCTTACATTTTTATTTTTTAGAGTGTACTTAATTCTATTTTTTAGGTTTTATTTAAAAGTATCGACTTATTCATCTTTTCAAATAGAATTAGGCGTCATTTGTTAACACAAGCCATACTTAAATTTTGGCACTTTTTGTCGTACAGTTATCATATCTTTAAGGTTTTTTGACCGTTTGTTGAAAAATCCCAACTCTTTCTGGTTCTCATCACAACTCTAATATTTGCGCCAAAGCTTTTTTGCTTTTAAGCCCATTTTTGTCTCTTTTGCTCATCTAAGCTTTATTAGATCTTGAGGCGCAACTTAAAGCGAAGCAGCTCGAAAGAGAGGCCAAAAATAAAGAACAAGAGGAACTACATCGTGTTTCCTTGGTTGGAAAAGTTGGCTATGATAGGGAAATTTATGGCTCTGGCGACAGATCCGAATACGTTTCTAGCCTCCCACTTCCTGGGGAAGAAGATGATCTTATAGACCACGATGCTGATCCTTTAGCGGTCCAAGATAAACGAAATAGCCATGTCATAGCCGAGAGAGAAAGTGACTACCATGCGCGACGCTTCCAGCGCGAACTTTCCCCTGCAAGAGCAGATGCTTTTGATAAAAATAGTGGTGGTGGAAGGGCTTATTCAGAAGTCATCAAAAGTGCAGAACTTGACCGGGAAGCCGAACGAGTTATGCGCATCATAAAAGATAAAGAAAAGGAAAAGGCTGCTGAAAAGAGCAGCGATTCTAAAAAGGGGAGACGATGGGATGCTGCCACGCCAGTCGGCGCCTCAGTCGAGGACACTCCTATTGCACCTTCTAGCAGCTCTGGAAGATGGGAAGAAACACCTCGAGCCTCCAGTAGCTCTTCATCTCACAAGCGTAATCGCTGGGATGAGACACCCGAAGTCCCTGAACAGCGGAGCCGTTCTTCCACAGCCGAAGCAGACACTCCCAGTAAGCGTACACGGTCGCGCTGGGATGAGACCCCAACTGGCGTCTCTCAAGTGGCAGCCACCCCTAGCTACGCCATGACTCCTACTTTTGGCACAGTGCAGATGACGCCTGAGCTAATAAACGCTATGCGCTGGGAACGGGAAATCGATATGCGCAACCAGCCTCTCTCGGACAAGGAGCTTGATATGCTTCTCCCATCAACGGGCTATAAAAAGCTCGAACCTCCTGCAAGCTATGCGCCCATTCGCACTCCTGCTCGCAAGTTAACCGCAACCCCGACACCTTTGCCTGGGGCTGGCGGCTACACAATGGCTGAAGAGCAGTTCATGCATATTGGAGGTACAGATATGCCCACTGATATCCCCGGTGTTGGGGAACTTCCCTTCTTCAAACAGGAAGATATGAAGTTCTTTGGCAAGTTGATGGATAACGCAGATGAAGATCGACTCTCCCTTGAAGAGCTAAAGACTCGTAAGATCATGCGACTCCTTCTTAAGATCAAGAACGGTACTCCTCCAATGCGCAAATCTGCATTGCGTAACATTACCGACAAAGCACGTGACTTTGGCGCGGGGCCACTTTTGGATCAGATCTTGCCTCTTTTGATGTCGCCAACTCTGGAAGATCAAGAACGCCATCTTCTAGTCAAGGTGATTGATCGCATCCTTTATAAGCTGGATGATTTGATCCGTCCCTATGTCCACAAGATCCTTGTCGTTATTGAGCCTTTGCTGATCGATGAGGACTACTACGCTCGTGTTGAAGGCCGTGAGATTATCAGTAATCTCTCCAAGGCTGCTGGTCTGGCAACTATGATCGCCACCATGCGTCCAGACATTGACCATGTTGACGAATATGTGCGCAACACTACTGCACGTGCCTTCTCCGTCGTGGCTTCGGCCCTAGGCATCCCTGCCCTTTTGCCTTTCCTCAAGGCTGTGTGCCGCTCAAAGAAATCTTGGCAGGCTCGCCATACCGGCATTAAGATTGTGCAGCAGATCGCCATTATTATGGGTTGTGCCATTTTACCTCATCTCAAGAGTCTAGTTGACATCATTCACCATGGTCTCGAGGATGACCAGCAAAAAGTGCGTACCATCACTGCCTTGTCTATTGCCGCCGTAGCTGAAGCAGCTGCACCCTATGGTATTGAATCTTTTGATGCCATCCTCAAGCCCCTCTGGACTGGCATCCGCAAGCACCGTGGCAAAGGCCTGGCTGCTTTCCTCAAAGCAATTGGATATATCATCCCTCTTATGGATGCCGAGTATGCTAACTACTACACCAAAGAGGTGATGATTATCTTAATTCGTGAGTTCCAATCCCCCGATGAAGAAATGAAGAAGATTGTCCTCAAGGTTGTTAAGCAGTGCGCCGCTACAGACGGCGTATCTCCTTCTTACATCAAGGCTGAAATTCTGCCAGAGTTTTTCAAACATTTCTGGGTGCGTCGTATGGCGCTTGATCGCCGCAACTATCGCCATCTAGTGGAGACTACTGTGGAGTTGGCTCAAAAGGTGGGTGTTCAAGATATCATTGGTCGCATTGTTGAAGATCTAAAGGATGAGTCTGAGCCTTACCGCAAGATGGTCATGGAAACCATTGATAGTGTTATTTCTAGTTTGGGTGTTGCCGACATTGATGCTCGTCTCGAGGAGATGCTAATCGATGGCATTCTCTACGCCTTCCAGGAGCAGACTCTGGAAGAACCTGTTATCCTCAACGGCTTTGGTGCAGTCGTCAATGCCTTTGGTGCTCGTGCCCAGCCTTACCTGTTGCAAGTTAATTCAGCTATTCTGTGGCGCCTTAACAACAAATCAGCCAAGGTGCGCCAGCAAGCAGCCGATTTAATTTCACGTATTGCCGTTGTCATGCGCACATGCTCAGAGGAGAAGCTTATGTGCCAGTTGGGCGTAGTGCTTTATGAATATCTTGGTGAAGAGTATCCTGAGGTTTTGGGCTCAATCCTGGGTGCCCTCAAGGCGATTGTCAATGTCATTGGTATGGCGAGTATGACACCACCCATTAAGGATCTTCTGCCTCGACTCACCCCCATCCTCAAGAATCGTCACGAGAAAGTGCAAGAAAACTGTATCGACTTGGTGGGGCGTATTGCTGATCGTGGTGCAGAATTTGTTAGTGCACGGGAATGGATGCGTATCTGTTTCGAACTTCTTGACATGCTCAAAGCCCACAAGAAAGGCATCCGTCGCGCTGCCGTCAACACCTTTGGTTACATCGCCAAAGCCATTGGCCCTCAGGATGTTCTTGCTACTCTGCTTAACAATCTCAAGGTTCAAGAACGTCAGAATCGTGTATGTACTACAGTTGCAATTGCCATTGTTGCTGAGACCTGTGCTCCTTTCACCGTCCTCCCAGCCCTTATGAACGAGTACCGTGTTCCTGAACTCAATGTTCAAAATGGTGTTCTTAAATCTCTCTCCTTCCTATTTGAATATATCGGAGAGATGGGTAAAGACTACATTTATGCAGTAACCCCTATCCTTGAAGATGCACTCATGGATCGTGACCTGGTTCATCGTCAGACAGCTTGTACCACAGTTAAGCATATGGCTCTTGGAGTTGCTGGGCTTGGCTGTGAAGACGCTCTTCTTCATTTGCTTAACTTTGTTTGGCCCAACATTTTCGAGACTTCGCCTCACGTTATTGGCGCTGTCACAGAGGCCATTGATGGGCTACGTGTTGCCTTGGGCCCCTGTCGTATCCTTCAATATCTGCTTCAGGGCATGTTTCATCCTGCCCGCCGTGTGCGCGAAATTTACTGGAAGCTTTACAACAATGTTTACATTGCTGCTCCTGATGCTTTAGTTGCCCACTATCCACGCATTGATGACGACGAGAACAACAATTATCAGCGCTGTGAATTGGATTATGTAATTTAAGTTTACATTCTTCGTACATCTTTATTAAAGCGTTGCATGCTTAAATTCTATTGTTTATTATTCGAGGCAGGTAATTCTGTCGGGAATATATTTTTCTTTTTTACTATACATCTTTGATGATGTGGATTATAAGTATCATGTTGGTACATTTCTAGCATGTATATTAGCACACCTGTGGCTATACACTTTATTGTCGGCACATGTGTTATTATGCCTTTATCACATTACATAGTCTGATATATTAGTCCTATAAACCCAAAGCTTAAAGACGGTCTATAAAACACTTATTTCTCTTGACTAGATTTTTCATCCAAAAAGATATTTTGGCTACTCGTAGATTATGTCCATCTGACAATCACCATCCATACAATAGTTTTCACAGCTATGGCGCTAAACAAAATAACTCATCTGTAGACAAACTTAACTCAGATGCTATAAGGAATTACATTCCTTACCCCAATTATTGGGGTTTCAAAACTGGAATCCAATAATTCAATGGCTCCCTCCTCCACACAACTCAACATTAAATTTGCAGAATTGATGTTAACAGCCAACTGGTTAAAAATGAATGCAGAAATCCAGCCAGTACAAACGTTAAAGGCAAGAACGACCAATCAGAGGCTAGCCTTGAAACAACTGAAATCAAGGAAACGACCGAAATTGATGAAATTAAGAAACGGGAAACACAGCTATACTCCAGCCAATCTGATGATCCTGTCTCAAAAATGAATGCAAAAACAAACCGGGCAAAGCGAAAAACGAATGCGGGAACACTCAAGTCACCAGACGAGGATTAAAAGTCAACCCATCAGATCAAGTCTTAAAGAAATTCAAACATGGAAACATCTACGCACTCAAGAAATTAGATGGCTATGGCCAATCAGATAAGGGTTTAACTAATTTCAAACGTGGTATTGGTTACAACAGCAAGGAATTAAACAACAACGGCCAACCAGATAAGATCCAACGTAAAATGAATGTGTGATAGACACTGTCATGGATGACAATTCTTCCAAAGAAGAGTCTAAGCTTCAATTAGCAGAATTGAACCCGGAACCCTCCTCTGATGAATCCATGTATCCCACAGGCTGCCCACCCGTGTTTTTTGCAGCTAGCCAATAAACAGACAGCACCAGCTAGCAGTTCAAAACTGATTAATCATGACAATTTGCAGATGGACCTTACTGATGTCTCACAACTTGCAGAAGAAAACCATGATATATTGATTAATCCAGATCAATCTAGACTGCTGGAGGCACTTAACCAACATATCAACACTTTTGTCATAGCTGACAGGCCATCAGAAAATAAATTGTTGTTCAGCCTGGCAGTCAAATTTCAAAGCTGATGCTGATAAATTGGCAAAAGTTAGGGTCACCCAACCAGATTTTTTTATAGCCAGCCAATGATCAAGAGGCAGCACCAGAATCTGCCCGGCTTACTAAGTTAAAGGTGTCCCAGTGTAATACCCAGATACTGTAGGTACTACTTGAAGAAGGGTTGGCAGAAGATTGGAGAATTGAAAACCAGTCAGGGCAGTGATGATTGGATAGACAGTCATCAACCACCGGAAGACCTTGGTGTGGATGTTGTATCTCCCGAAGCTCCCCGCAAAGTAGGTCAGCACATAGTACAGGGAGGTGTACACCGCAATGGACAGGGTGGAGTGTGGAGACACTAGGGGAGGCCAGGAACCAGTGTTGGAGGAGTTGAGTTGTCCAGGATCATAGTAGTAGTCATGGCCTAGCCCTTCTGGTGAAGGTCCAAAGAACTCTGGTCCCTGTTGATATCCTCCAATTCCAAGGCAAGCTGTAAGCACAGCTATGAAGATGAGGTGATTCATCTTCCTTGGATTGGAGGTGGTTGGCTGGGGCAAACTAGTTAAAGTTGACTTAAAGGTGTTAAGTAGGATAAGCTTTATTGAGGGTATTAAACTCAATAATAGTACAAGCTATTACTAAGGAGGGGTCCCTTATTTATAGTGCTCCCCACTGTGCAAAGTTTTTCAAGTGGGAATGAAAACAAGGGATTGGAGACCCCAAAAGTTTGAAAAAATGGGATTGGGAATTGGGGTTTGAGAAGGTGGCCAAACTCTTGTTCTTTGGCAATCTGTTGGGGGTTTGGCCATTCTTGACTAGAGCCAATGATCTCTTCTGGGCATGTGGTCAGGTGGTGGTGACAACTCATGGGACTTCCAAAATCTATTTTTGTTTTGAAAGGATTTGTTTGGTTGGGGTTTGGTCTCAACCATGTGACCTGGGGTTCAGAGTCCCATTGGTTCTGTGTAGAATTGCTGCTCACATTTAACACTTGAGTTTGGCCCTCTTCTGATGGCCAGGAATTGTTTTCTGAATTTTGCCCTTTTACCAGGGACTTATTTGATTGGCTTCATTGGATGGGATTTTCTGATTGGCTGGAGAGTAGGAGCTGGGGCCCGGGCAAGAGGCTAGCGGGGTGCTGGTGGGTGTGGCAGGTGCCTGCGCAACCGCGGCGGGCGCCTGCCCAGATGATAAATTATTCTGGTGTTGCTTAAATTCTGTTTCTTCTTCTGTTTTATTTTTATTTTCCCCAATTAAAGGGGGGGGAATCCTCATTGAATTGGGAATTTTTGACAGTAAATTCCTCTATTCTTTTTTAACATTGCACCCCAGTAAGAATCTGGTTTATGTCAGGAATATTCCTGACACCCAGCTGGTTCCTGCCAATGGACCAGAAACCGCAGATAACAGGGATATGATGGGAAATGATGAAGCCATTGTCAGACCATCAACTTTCTGTCAGAATACAATTATCTCACTGGATGAAGTAGTGTATAATGAGGCTCACCATGACTTCAGAACTCTTGGCACAGCTGAATTGAGCAAAACTCAGTTAGCATATAATCAGAGTAAGGTAGAAACTCAGCAGTCAAATGTTATTTAAACCCAGAAGCTTCCCGTAAAAATGATATCATCACTCTTAAATAAATCAGATAATGGGGCCTTGTTTCAATCATTTTATTCCATATTTAGCCTTTGTTGTTTTTCACTTCACTACTGTTTCACCAGAAAAACTTGGCCCACCTGCCCAAAGAAGTTCCTGAAACTTGGCCTGTGATTTATTGTTCACCAGGTGTATTATACAGCCCTGTACACCTCTCAGAATACCCCCTCAAACTGGAATACAAGGAGTTCACTTTGAATAACATACTCTACTTTGACTTCCTGGATAGATTGAGAACCCTTCAACAGCTTTTCACAAAGGAGCTTGATACAAGCATTTCACTGCACTATTATGTGAAAGGTACAACTATCTCTCAGCCTATCAAATTTTCATAAAACCCTCTCCCATGCCCAAACCTGACCAATTGCCCCCCCAACCCTGGACCAACCCCTCCCTCTGACAACCAATATGCAGGCATAGCCTACATCACCCTGGCAGGATTAGTTGACACTATGTTTTTTGGCACTGGACCATGGGTCATGATAGGCCGCTCAGCATCTTACCTCATCAAGTTAGCACCTCTCTTATGGTGGGCCCCATCCTTCTCCCAACAACCTAAGTTAGCAGCTGAGACTGTCAGGATTGACAATTTTCCCCCCTTGAAACCTGGGCCCAAGGGCAGGATTCAAACCCCAACCCTGAACCACTGTGGGCTGCCCACCCGCATTTTTTTTAGGACAAGCCCCTGCAAGCTGAGTCTAAGAGTGATTGCCCAAAAGGTGAAGCCAGCCAACCCTGAGGAATCATCACACCAAATGAGGGAATAATCAAGGCACCTAATGGAGGCAACAAATATTTAACTATTAGCTTCATGAGCTTGAAGTCTACACTAGTGGCCAATCAAGAGCTATTCCTGGAAGAAGGCAGGCGCCTGTGGCCCAACCCCATGACCACAACCCTAGAGCAAGATAATCAAGTCGCCAATTTGAGATCTTTGACCAATGAAAGAACTCCTGGCCTGGATGCCATTTTGCCGCCTTTAAACCCAAGCACCCAGATCTCCTGGGCCCACATTTTCCAATGCCCTGATGAATCCCCCCATGTAAAATATTAAGTTTGGAGTTGGTTACTATATAGACCCAAGAGCCCTGCACTCCAAACTTATTGCCATTTTTGAATAAAGATTATGTTATTTTGGCTTACATAGCTACTGCCTTATTTTGTCTTTGCCATCTATCAGATCAGTACAAGATCATCCAGCCCTCTTGTCCCTTCACCCGCAGATTTCTGTCCTCCAGGTGTTTCCTTTAGTCCTGTCTACTTCACGGAGTACCCTCTGAGACCCAAATATAAGGATTACATCCCAGAAAAGATCCTTGGACTAGATTCCTTGGCCCGCATACAATCCACAGTTAGATACAACCGTCAAGGCCCCTGGATCCTATCAACACCCAAGTTGTTTAGAGGCAAGTCCAACTACCTGCCTGCCTAAAAACTCAATATAGAACCACCTGTGACCCCCAAGCCAATGTCCGTCTTGTCAGGGAATCAACCCTGATCTGCCGGCTTGCTAGCATTTGGGAACTGGCAGGTTGCGGACTGGGTGGGCAGGGACCACCAAAGAATTGGCGCTAACTTAATGAGGTAGGACATTGACTTGCCCACCCACAACCACAGACCAGCAGCAGGGACAATAGTGTCTATTACTCCTGTGAGAGTAATATATATAACTCCAAAAAGCTTGTTGGTATGGTCCAGCAGGAGCTTGGCAGCGGAGGCAGGCATTGGTTTGGGGGTGACAGGTGGTTCCATATCTATTTGGTAGGCAGGAAGGAAGTTGTATTTATCTCTGAACAGGCGGGGTTTGGTAACGTACCAAGGGCCTTCTCAGTTGTATTTGGCTAACTCTGTAGTTCTGGCCAAGGAATCCTGGGCTAGTATGTTGTCAGCGGTGTAGTCCTTGTACTCAGGCTTTAAGGGGTACTCTGTGAAATAGACAGGACCAAAGGGAGCACCTGGAGGGCGTTACGTAGCTGGCAGGCTGGCAGGAGGATCAGATGATCTTTGAGTTAACTGGCAGATGACAAGAATAAAATACAGCAATAATTGGGGAAACCAATATCTCATAACCTTTATTTAAAAATGACACTGGGGATTGGTCTCAGCCTGGCAGGTATTTATATCACACTGACAGGATTCACTTCCTGGTTGGGTTTTCTGGGCTTGGGCAGGTTGGCATTGGGGGTCTCAGATGGCAGTGTGGCGCTTGACACTGGCAGTTTGCCACTGACCACTTTGGGATGAGAAGACTTTGAATCCTTCTGCTTGTCAATTTTGGTATTGGGTGCCTCTTCAGGTTCAGTGCCTACTCCTGGGCTTTGGGGTAGTTTGGAATAACTCTCATTGAGAAACTTGTGCATTTTGCCAATCAAACCGCTGGTGTCAGGCATTGGTACCTCAGGGAAATTCCTGGTATCTTGCACTGGCAGTTTGCTTGTAGAATCCTGTGTGATGGCTAAAAGTTTGGGTCCTGGCGGGCTGACAACAACTTTATCAATCAGTAGTGGGTTATTGGGATCCCAGCCTATGAGTCTGGCGGTCTGCAAAGGGTTTTGTCCAGGGTTCAACTCTGGTTCCGTATTTTGAGATTTAGGAGCATCCAAATTGACATTCCTGACACGCCTCCTCATCTGACCTCCCAACCAATCACATTGACAAGCTGTTTAGGATTGGTATATTACCCTCACTGGGGTGATTGACACAATAATCCCGGATGCTGGCCTGTGATCCTGGGTGAGAATGTCCTTCTTTTACCTCTTTAAATTAGCTCCTCTCTTGTGATGGGCTCTGCTCGCAAAAAACCTGGCCCATGTGATCCCTGAAAATGACGGGCCGGCTGCCCAAGCTTGGATCCCTGACAGAGACTAACAGGTTTACTACATGGATGCAGTATCCTGAAAAACACTACCTCACAGATCAACAGATCAGAAGTTCTAATCACTCCAGAATTTAACCACCTTCAAGATAAGGCATCAATGTCATCCAATCAAGTTTCAAAAAGCCAATAAGATCTCACAGCCCAGACCATAACCAAGCCAAGCATGAAGAATGAACAGTCAATGAATTAAGCACCTGGGTAAAACTTAAAGCCCTGGTTATCACTCTTGCAGGCTGCAGCCTGATACAGACCTTCAAGCAATCATTTACACCTCCTATCAAGACACGCCAAGGTGTGGTAAGTGCAGAGTTTCACCCTCAATTATTGGCTCAGTATATAAGCTGTTCCCCTCTGTGTTGAGAGCTTGCTCCCAAAACTTTTCTATCTTTTATCTATACCTTTCAATAAATAGCTCAATATTTTCAAACTTGACTAGTAGAATAACTTCCTGGCTTAGGCTATGGGCAAGCATCTTCATGTTGCAGTGTCAAGATCATTCCTGACATAGCTCTGAATGAGGATCAAAGCAAAAAATAAGCACAGTCTAGTGCAAAAGGGGAAGAATTGCAAAATGCCTGATTGTGTAAATTCACTGCCCCCTTTGGCTTTGGATAGGACTTTCTTTCCTTGTTGTACAAAAAAAGGCTGCTCAAAGCCCAGCAAAACCACTCAATTCACTCAAAGATTTAGCTCACACTGTGGATGAAAGATTTGTGCTGGCATACCCTGCAGAACCCCTGACTTTGGTTGCCCCGCCCTGGGAAGAAACGCTGGTGAATTTGGACTATTTATTGGCTTGGTATTGTCCTCTTTTAAAAACAATCAGGACCACCCAATCAAAAGACGCCACATCAATAACCACAAAGTTGACTAAATCTGAAATGGTTGGGATGTCTTCCAGCCAATCAGGTGGGGCTGCAGAAATTACATTGAAACCCTCCAGTCACCCTGGCCCTGGCTTGCAAAATTTCTCCCTTGGCCAATTAGATACAACACTTGAGGTCATGTGATCACCACCTGCCAACTCACCCCTTTTAACAATGCCAGGGGACTTTGAGTCCCCTGCTTGTCAATTTTCCAATTTATAAACATTTGGACTATGTTGCACTTTATTTTTAAATTTATAGTTTTGGTTTGGACCTCTGTTTTGGGTCCCCATCACCTAGAGTTTAAAGTGTTAGTAGTTTTGTTAAAGCTTACCTTGTATCGATCCACTTCAAACCTGGCATCTTTTCTGAGACTCTGGAAACATACCTCAGTGTATAGTTCTTTTGGTTTTCACTTTGCTTCCAAAATTTACATTCAAACTTAAGTTTTCTAGTTAAAATCAATATAAAATCATATTTTACTTTGACTTTTATCTTTAAATCTTACACTTTCAACCCCAATTTTGCTCCCAATTGTCCCCAAGACACCTGAGTCAACCGCCAAGCTCCCCCACAGTTGTTTTCTGCCTTTCTCTTGTCTGTGGGTCCCCCTTCTAGGTTTAATTTTATCAATTTAATCCAAAACAAAGATACCTGCTTTACCCAAATTTTGAGGAGAACACAGGCATGATACTCCCAGTCATTAAATTTGTAGTATTTTCAGTGGCTCCCTTCTTGCTCCTCCTGTGGTCCACCTCACCAGACCTGTGGTCAAAGATCTCCTCTTCTGCGCGGCTTGTGATTGAAGCTCTCTCTAGCCTCTTGAGTCTGCCTGGCAGCCTCCTTTATTCCGGGAAGGTCATGGTGAAAAGCCTGACATGCAATGATCTGGATTTAGATGATGTTGACTATGCCTCTCTTGCTCCTGTGGGGGAGAAGGTGCCAATGTTCTCCCTTCCTGACCTAGAGAAGAGTAACCCAGTACCTTTGCGCGCTCCTGCAATGTCCCCTTTTGCCCCCACTCATACCCCCTGGCTGCTCACCGGTTTGGCGCTGATGGCACTGAATACTTATTTTCCTCAGTTGTCCCCCGTGTCCTCCCTGTGGTCCCCCCTTTGAGCGGCCGTTCCAGTCCTCCACTGGACAGCATCCTGGTGGTTTGTTTCACCAGGATGGGAGCCAAACTTAGTTAGTTTAGCCCCCCTCTCTCACAGATTGAGATGCCATTGCTTCATTAAGCATGACATCATGGTTGCATAGATGACGTAATTCATGCAATCATATCTCAGCTCTTAATCAACAGATGTCAATTCCTAACCCCGCATTCAAGAGCTCTTAACAGCGCCTACAATTTATCTTAATAAATTAAGTCAGGTCAAAAAGGCCAATCAAGAGCTAAATTGAGCAAAAGTGATCCCCCTGCATGAACTTCTGTTGCATGAAATGATGTCATCCATGTAAGTGTATCTCAGTGAATACAAAAGCAAAATGATTGATCAACCACTCATTTTAAAGCTCTTTGTATTTTTAGCATCATTTAATAATGAATAAGTACCCGTTAAGAGTCCACCTTGCGCGTAAACCCAATTGGAATGCAAAACCTTGGGAGGAACCAATAAGATAAGTCCCAGAATTAGGGGGTAAAAATATAAGCAGGCCATACAATCCTTGAGCAATTCAGGAATAAAATCCAAACCCTGGCCATCAATCCTGGCACCAACCAATGGGGATCTGGGACCCAGACCACATGGTTTGTGCCAGACTCTTGCCAAACCTTACTACCCAGTCTAAAATTAGACCTTGAGAAAGACTTAGGCCCATTTCTCCTACTGATAGTAAGCCATTGGCTACAACCAAGAATTGATAATCCAGACCCAGATAGTAGAAGAACAAGACTTAACTATATTCCAAATGCCTGATTTCAATCTTCATCACCCAGTCTTTTTGAGATTCTCCATTCCCTGCTTGCACTCCCACTTACAAAACTTTGCACAATGAGAGATACTATAAATAAACACCCTTTGAATATCTGATAGCTAAGCTATCATTGAAGTTCAACCCAATCTTGCTATCTATTTTCCTACAATAATTATAGAAAGTAAGTTCTGCTGTTTCTTTAAAGCTGGGCTTTACACACAGACACTCCTCCTTTTCTTATATTTCCACCTGGGCAAATGCAGAAGGGTGCCAAAAACTCCTCTCACTCTTAATGAACTGGTTGAAAAATTGATACAGTACAGAGTTGGGCCCTGTCAATCACATTCTACTGTTGTTAAAAATGCCTTTGTTCCTCTTATCATACACCCAAATGATCCCTGGTATGTGGTAGTGTCAGGGACCCACTTAACAGGGAACAAGTTCCCTATTTGATGGGCCAAGGCTCCTAAGTTGAGCCCTGCTATTACTGAACCAATGGGTACTGTGATCATGGAAAGATGAACTAAGTGACCCAGGTAGGCAAATCTTCCCAGCATAGAGCTGAAGCAACCAAGCATATAATACCTCACCACATATGTTAACAGATAGAAGGAGGCATAGGGTCTAACCAACAAAGGTTCTTCAGGAGGAGGAGTGAAAGAACAACCATAATGGAATTTGCATCCCCAGTGGCCAGAGGGATACTTAAACCATCCATGGGCTAGAGATTCTTTTTGGTGATCATCATCGGGAGAGGAGTTGTGCCAGTCAGTAGTTGGTGTTGGGTTCTCCAATGATAACACCACAGAAAGAAAGGCAGCTAGAAACCAGAACAGGAATAGAATTCCTTTCATGGCTTCAAATAAGAGATCAGAAGGTAGGTGTGGCAAATGTAGAATAGATAAGGTCTTTATTGTTGGAACAAGGAGGAATGATGAAGGTGAATCACTTAAATACCCTCAAAATGAAGGCTGGGACATTTAAGTGGTATTTAGAAAATAAGAGGGATTTACATGAAACTTGTGATCAAAAGTAATATCTTTTTCAAATGCTGATAAAGATGGAGCTTAATAATATGAATAGCAATATAATGGGAATAGAGGCTCCAAGAATAAACCACAAGGCTGATCATAATTAAGTGGTGTGTTGGCAGGAAATCATTTAAAATTAAGTACAGAGCTTTGCTCACATATAGGCTAATCTGATTCCAGAGTGGCAAGGAAGATGAAGGCAGCCAATCAGGATGCAAGCGGTAAGTGATGTTGTTAAGTGATCTATTAACTTTTTCAAAAACTGATTTGAAAGCAAGAGCAAAAGTTGAATGAATAACATCAATATAAATAGGTAATATAAGTTGAATAATTGATTTCATATTAACACTGGGCCCTTTCTTAGGGTTCTGGGTTTGATTCCCGTTGGTTTCACCATCAGAGTGCAACCTAGACCCAAATACCTTGTTGTTGTGTTGTCTTGATTGGAAATTCTTACCAATGTTGTCCATAAAATTAATGTAGTCAGGGAAAGAATCCCTGACAGGTAGGCTACAAGGGCTTATAATATCTTCTTCAACAATTCTCCCCCTTGCTTGAGAGATCATATATAACCGCTTGAGTCGTAGGAGAAATTATTTCTATATGTTTTTCTTGGAAGAACTTGCCTTCTTTTAAGTCCAACAAAAGCTGACAACAAATGCAAAAAGCCTATAAAATAGTTTGGTTTAATGGATAATGCTGCCGCTCAAAGGGGTTGTTGGACACTTTGAAGTGTCTCACAGCATCCCTTCCTGTGGCAGTGTTAATAAAAGTAAAAATATATATAACTGGACTTAATTTAGTCATGTTTGCCTAAAAGGTAAGAGAGTCAAAAATAATATAAAACTTTACTAATAATGATTGGAGCTTAGAATGCTTTCATCAACTATTATTGTTCAATCCAATCTATTTCTCTGCCAAACAGATAAGATTTACTAAGCCAAGGTAAGCCATCACTAAACACAGTACTAACTTTTCAATTTTAACACTGTAAATTTACTTCAAAATAAAGGTAAGCTTCAAAATATACATATAATATTAACTGTTTTAAGCATAGTAGATCAGGGATTTTAAAGGTAAGAATGTTTTTAAAAGTTCAAAGCTAAAATTAATTTAAAAAAGTATTTAAAAAGGTAATAAGTTTTTTTAAAAAAAGTAATCAGTTGGAGATTGAAATCAAAGCTGGATTCAAGTAAGCATTTCACCCAATTTACTAACCTCCTTTCTTTTTAAAAGGACCTCCACCCCAAAGAAGATTAAGTTTAGGTAAGCTTCTTTACCTAAATTAACTAGCCTAGATTAAAAGACCAGATTTTTGCCCTGAAGTAGATCTTGGGTTGGTAAGTATTGTTTTGATTAACTAATATTTTTTAGCCAAGCTTCATTTCAGGTAATCATTTTACTCAAACTACTAACCTTCCTCTCTTTTAGGTTGACTTAGTTCACAGCAGATCTTGTGGTGGGTAAGTTATTTTCACCAATTTTACTAACCTGGATTAAGAAACCCCAGATTTTTGCCCTGAAGCAGATCTTGGTTTGGTAAGTGAATTTGCTAATTAATAGCATTTTTTTTAAAAAATGCCCAGTTTTCACTGCAGCAAATCTTGGGCTGGGTAAGCTTTTTACTAACTTACTAACCTTTTTATAAAAACGCACAAAATTTTGCCCTGCAGCAGATCGTGGATTAGGTAAGTCATCTTTTCCAAACTACTAACCTTAATTTCAAGCTCCAGATTTCTTCCTACAGCAGATCCTGGGGTGGGTAAATTTTTTTAGATTAAAAAGATATTTTACTAAAAAACTGTTTGTCTAAATTAGTTTTTTTGATCAAACTAGCTCTTTTTTACCCAAATTCAACTTTTTACTATTAAGGTCTCATTTGACTTTATTGCTTTAAACTTTTATTAGCTATATCTTTGTATTTAAGTTTTATTTTATTTTTATATGATTAATAAATACTAAAATGCATATTTCAAAGTTACTTAGTTTTAAGTTCTCTACCAAGAAATTATAATTTGCTTAAAAAACTTCTAATTAATCTTCATATTTTAAGTGTTATAGTCAAGTTTTGTCTTATTATAAAAAACAAGAGTGTCCTGACTCTACTTAAAATCTTTTTCACCCAAATAGAACATTTATAATAATTTTTATTTCACCCCAATCTGCAAAACTCCAGCACCACATAAACTACTTTAAATATCATATATAGTAGCTACTATAGATCTTTTATCTTTCATCTGCTCATAAAATTAGAGGGTTCTTCTTTTAAAAGACCACCATAATTAATTAATTTTCTGAGATAACAAAAATATAATAGAAATTCATAAATAATCAATTTTTAGACCATACCACAATGGCTTCATTTTATGATGTTTTCTGCTAAAATCAAAAACAATAACTTACCAGAGGGTACTAAACACACAAAAATAAAATGCAATCAAATGCTATGAAGCTGAAATAACAACACATTATATCACTAAAAAGATCTATAAAATCAAACAGTATCTTATCAAAAATAGGAAATAATGATATCAAAAATCAGAGTACCATATAGAATTACATATATGTAAAAAGAAATCATATCACTATGTTAATAAATAAAATATGCAGTCACCAACAACTAAATACTGTATCTTAGTAAAAAGGTGTACTATAAAAAGAATATATTAAGCCTATAAACTACAAAATAATTGTTAGGGAACAAAAGAGCTTTTTATAACATGTACTTGATCTTTATTAATATGGGTATCTTAATGTCCATTGGAGTTCAAAATATATACTGAAAATAAAGAATTTAAAAAGGCTGCAGTTTCACGATGTGGATAAAAATTCAGTACTTTTCAGAGCTGTTGAGATAGACAACCAAAACCAAGTGCTGAGCACACAGAAGTTATGCACAAAACAGATCTTAAGTGGGCTAATTTTATTTTTAACATGTATAAATTGTTGATTTTTTATGTGAGAAAACTTGGTGTTATATGTTTGGGTTTGTCTGTGTATCTTAACAGCTCTTAAAAGTACTTTAATTAATCTCCAGTCTCTTAAATGTCAAAATATAATGCATAATAAAAGGTAGAAACATCTAATAAAGCCTTGATAATAGTATAATAGAGTATTTACAAAGCATACACCCATACTTCTCTAATTAAAAGTAGCAATCATAATAAAGCTATCATTTTTATATTAAAAATTACTTTAGATATCATTAAATCATCTTTTAACAACCAGAATAGTAAATAAATTTAAAAAAGACATACTGAACTACCAAAAAGGTATTTCTGCTAGGGAAAAAGAAAAACATAACAGTGTGAAGCTGTGAATAAAAGAGCTGAGTTAGCATAGCTTTTTTCTTTTGGTAGCCTGCTCACTGCTCAACTTTATATACTCATTAGGTTTCTGATATTTTTCATTAACAAATCTATATAATTTTTATCAACAAACCATAAGGAGGCTGCATCTTTAAACAGGTTTTTACTAGGTATGAGACCAGGAATGCATTATAGCAGGCTGACATCACCCCTGGGGTTCACTCAAAAGATTTATGATAAAGATCATTAAAAAGCCAAAAAATTTAAAATTTAAAATCCAAAAAATATAACTTCACATCTCTCTTTAATAATAGTTTTTGCCAGCTATAACTGGAAACACATACCAGCAGGCTGCCGTAAAAGAGTGGAGCTGAGCGTAGCACAGCTTTGCTCTTTTGGCAGCCTACCTGACACAACTTCCCTTTTACCAGATATAGTATAAGGTAAAGATTTAAAAGTTAGCTAATCTAAAAAAACAAAAAAATTCAGCTAGGATACCTGGACGCATACCCAGATGGGATGCTGTAAAAGGGCAAAGTGGGTGTAGCTCAGCTTTGTTCTTTTGGCATCCCGCCCGCCACACCACACTTGTTTATACTATGGAAGCAGGCCAATGATATGACAATGATTAGACTATCTGTCAGGGTGTCTTTGGTGAAGTTTAACCTTGGGGCTTCCATACACTTGATAGGGGAAAAACTCTCTAACCAGTGAGTCCCTGACAGATCCTGGTACAGATTCAGACCTATTTGACCCTCTTGTCTATCTAGTGAATGATCTACACCCTCAATCTACTATATAAGTAGAATTATTTCTCTAAATAAGGACAGGTTTATCCATGGTTGTGTTGGCATTTATAATCTTCAAGTGCTCCCAAACTTTTGCAAAAAAAACTCTCTAATCGTTTTTCAGGAAATCAAGATAGGTCACTCTAACTTTGCCCTGAAGGCTAACCCAAGGCTAGTTTCAGCTGCAAACTTTTTGTATCAAAGGTTTTTCTACCATGCCCTCTTGCATATCTTTTTCAAGAGCTGAATGAGCAATGATATTGTCTGTAATATTTTGGGGTGTATTTTTCTATATAAAATGATGAAAATGATGTCATAATATTGAATTTTGGGTTTTCAGAAAAACACAGTTGAAAATAAGGTGAGAGCCATAATTTATATAGTTTAGGACATGGCTTAAAGGAAGAGAAGTATTCCCTTAAGTTGAGGTGCTATTCTTCAGGCAAATTATTTATGCTCCTTATTTGGAAACTAGTAGCTGGGTGTCTTAGCTGGCAGACTTGGCTTGACATGTCTTGACTTTGGGCTGTTCTGGTTGAGTTGAAGTCTTTTCTGGAGGTTGAACCTGATGTTTCAAAACATACTACTTGTTAACATTCTAGTAAAAGATTGATTTACTACAGTATACAGTAAGCATACACTTATCTGTAATAAATAATGTCTTGTTAATCAACCTTTGCTTCTTCCTTTTTCTCTACTTTCTACTTTGGGACTTTCCACTTGGGTAGGTTGCATCTCTCATGTATCACTAACGTAACATACTTTATTCCAAGGAGATCTTTGCAGCAGCTTGAAGTGAATATACCTGATTTGGAAGAACAAATCCATAGCATGGAGGGTAAGATAGCAGCAAAAATATTCAGGGGCCAGATATTCTGGTTGGGATTTATTGATCAGTTTATTTAATCAATTTATTAAAGGGGCAGAGATTAAATTGGGAATTAAAAGGAGTTGATCAGAGCCAGGCTGGCTACCACAGCCTTTTAAACCGAGATTAAACATTTGATATACTAATTTAAAACCAAGGTTGAGAGGGTCACAACCTTTTAATTCGGGTGAGAAGGTTGCTTGATAAGTTGAGGCTAGGTGCCAACCCAAAGGCCTAGATTGCAGCTCGACCTTTGCCTTAAACTGCAGGTGGTTTATTATTTAATTTTGTGCAATGGCATGGCCTGTAAACTTGGCGTGATCATATATGATCAATGCTGATGAGGATTTTACAACCAATTGGATTTCCCTTGGAATAAGTGTTGAGGAGTCTGCTTTAAGGTGGTTGGATCCACGACCAATGGAAACGGGTGGGAATTCATTTCCAGAAGGAGCTCAATAAATCCCGCTCATATGCTAAAAGCTATCGACTTCCTGAACGTGTGGCTATCGCTTGAGAGGTGGCTTTTGAAATCTCTTCTGAAACCAAGGCACTTCAATCATTTTATAGACCTATAAAATTACATCAACTAAGCCCAAGTGCATGGCATACTTGGACCGATGCGATAATTTGATTGGCTATGGCGTATTTATTCCCAGGGTGGCCTGTCGATTAGCACCTTTCATTAAAGCCATGGCCCTTTAAGCTGATAGTCGGCTTCAATATAATCTCTAGTTTAATCAGGTGAGGAGCAACTCCTGACTTAAATTTATCCCGCAATGCATTCTTCGGTGTTCCAGAATTTCACTGGCAGGACAATTTGATTAGTTTTGGGGCACTGATATTAGGTTTACCCAAGGGTATCACTATGGCTCTTCAACACGAAATATCGTTTTTGGATACCCAGCAACCCAAAAACATACCAATCTGTCTTTTATGACAAAGGGTTAAGTGATTCTTTTAAAGTTCAAGATATCGCAGCAGGTAACTTTTCTTAACTGCCCTCTAATTTAAAAGGAATCAAAGCCTTTCATTTATTCTAGAGCCAAGGTTTAAATTTTAACTCTAACCAGCCCCCAGTCAATCATAATGGACTCAAAACAAGACTCTGATGTCAAGGACTTGCAAGATAAGCTTGATGGCGTGCAGATATCAGAAGCTGGAGTTGAAGTACCTGACTATGCCTTGCAGCGAAGGAATGGCATATGTATAACTGATGAAGAAACTGTAGAGAGCCTGTCAAAGCTTGAGACAGCAACTGCCTCCACCTGATATCAAAATTTTAACCAGCAGAGCTTGAAAAACACCCTCTTTCACGCTACACCTCCCCTCCTACTACTATGTTTAATCCCTAGTGAAAAATGTCAACTGTGCTTACAATCTTCCCAACTAATAGCCTTCTACTCTTTCAAAGCAATTACGTAAGTCATACCTTTTCGCTTTTAATTGAATCTTCATAGAATAGGCTGCTTTGGTTGAATCTCCCCCAGGACAGTTTTAAATCTTCAACCATTAAAAACCTACCAGGGGTTATCATTTAGTTTCCCAGCCAAGTTTTCAGGTTAGTTCTACTTTCAATTTTTCCTTCAGGCCCTGTCGTCATTTCATCAGTAAACCCCCTCGAGCTGAGTTGCTACTCTTTAACAACTTTAGCTTAGGCTATATATTTTTGGTTTTAAGTTTAAGCTTGCAGATTTTCTCATTGTTTTACCTTTTTCTTTAGTCAGTAAACTATGAAACCCCTTGTGCGTGCTCCCAAAGGTCTTTTTAAGACGCCAGCTGCCCCTCAGATATGTTGATAAACATTCGTTGGCTTGTGAATCTGTTTCTGATCAGCATGACTATTTTTAATCCGCACCTCTTAAAACATAAGGAAAATACGTTATTGTAGCGTAGGTGTTTATATTTTATCAAGCCTTTCAAGCTTATAGCTTGGTTCATATAAAAGTCTAAAGCAAAATCATTAAGTGATTGATAGCTCTCGAATCAAATACCCAAAAGTGGGCTATTCGGAGATGAAGGCGCTGACTTGGCCTAGTTTCCCTTGAGCTTTCTTAAATAGTTGTGAATATTTTATGCGTAGTGTTTTTTTAATCGAGATGGTTTCCAAAAGCAAAGGAATGCTGATTGGAAAGTTTTCATTTGATATCAATAGAATAAGCTTATCTTCACAAAGAAGATTTAAATCAAGCTATAAATGTTTAAGTGAAACCTGGTTAAGAACTATAATGGAATGCCTCCTGGGCTTAATACTGCAAGTTCACCTCACCAGGGGTAACTAAGGTGAATAATCGACGTCAAATCATCCAGCAAGAGTCATAAATATATCTATAAGCTTTGTAAAGGCAAAGATTGAATGTTGCCAAAGCATTAAATATGTGAAATCAGTGCAGCACGCCAAATGTTTTGAATGCTAATATTTATAGAAAACAATAGCATCAGGCTGCTTCACCGATACTTCAAATTCTATCTACCCTAAGTGACCATGTCGCCAGATTGACACTCTAATTAACTTGCAACTAAATATTCTCTTTAGCCAATTTATATCTGACACTACATCCCATCATGTGCCAACATAATAGAGATATCCAATAGTTACTTACTCTTGGTCCCATCAAGCAGAGTTCTTTGATGTACTTTTATTTCTTGGCATACATGATCAACTTTGTATAAGTTTGTGCTGTGTCGCAACATCTTTGATTACTCCCTCTTGGGAAAGCAATTCCCCGAGTGATTCTCCAACTAATCAGTATGTTGGTGGCATTCTTATCAATCACCCATCTATTATGGGGATCAAACCTTTCAAGTCCTAAGCGGAACACTACTTGGACAAGCCTTGTGACCGCCATGACGTACATGGACGTTATGTGGCTTTCCATGATACTATATAATACTCTAAACCCATATCAAATAAAGTATCATTCTCTTCTTAATTTTCCCCCTTATCTCGTTTATTATACTTCCTAGAAGTATATACTCAACACTCTGTATGGATATAATGTCTGATATTCTACTACCAATCAACAGCTAGTTTAAAGGACACAGCCACCACTCTTAAAACTTAGGCTCCAAAAAAGTCCAGGATAAAAACCTAAATTTAACACAGTATAAGGCTGATCAAACGACAACAGAAATCCATGGTACATGCCTTGACAACCAAAGCTCAGGTAACACCAACTTTTCTGGCTTGAAGATATATCTTCCTAAGAAAATCAAATGCCTATAGTATGAGGTCATCTGTCAGGGACCCACCTTGCAGGGAATAAACTTCCCAGCTGATGGGCCAAGGCCCCTACATTTAATCCTGCTATGACCGAGCCGATAGAAACCGTGACCATTGCAAGATGCCCAAGTTGGCCTAGATAGGCGAACCTTCCAAACATAGAACTGAATTGCCCTAGGAGATAGTAGCCCACCAAGTACGTCAAGAGGTAAAAGGAGGCATAAGGTCTAACCAGAGTAGGTTCAGTGGGTGGGGGAGCAAATGAACGGCCATAGTGGAATTTACGTCCCCAATGTCCAGAAGGATATTTGAACCATCCATTGGCAAGGGATTCCTTCTGGTGTGAGTCATCTGGGGAGGAATTATACCAGTCGGTTGTTGGAGTGGGGTTTTCCAGGGTGAACACCTGGGCCAAGAAGTAGGCTAGAAACCAAGATAGGAAGAGAATTCCTCTCATGGCTTCAGAAAGAAGTGTGTATCAAAAGTGGATGAGTAGCTAGAAGAGTAATAGTCTTTATTGTTGGAACAATTTGAAAAGAATAAGTTTGGGCCTTTAAATAGGCTTAAAATCATGGCTGAAATAATATGGGAGGAGTTTCTTTAGATCTGAGAGGATTTACATGAAGTTTGTGGCTTGTGGCATACCTGACTTGATTTAAAGTACCTTATTGTTGAAGTTCATATTCTTTTCCCAGGATCAGCCTCATATGTGAAAGCAAGTGTTCGATAATTAAGCGGTGTAACATCAGAAGATGTGTTAATATCAAGTACAGAGCCATAGCCTTAATCATTGAGAGCGGGTTGAGAATCAAGCGGGTGACCAGATCCAGCCAATCATGTGCGGAACGGTAAGTGACGTCTACTAACTGATTAACGCTTTTGAATTCAAAAGGCTTTTCGAAAGCAAGATTCAATTCAATGAACTGAATATAAAAAGGTAAAATAAAGCCTCGTAATATACTGTTCTTCATTAACTCTTCATTTCTAGAGTTCTGGGTTCAAATCCGGGTGTCAAGGCTATCCAAACCATTAACTGGTATTGGTGACTTTGCGGTGTTGATATTAAACTGGGTGTCTTCAATCTCTTTGTGCTGATGTTGAATTGTCACTATTTCTTTACCAAGCTTGTCAATAAAAGTCAGGTAGTCAGGGAAAGAATCCCTGACATCATCCAAACAATTGATGAAAGGCAGCTTATTGGCAAGTGCTCACAGGACCATGTGGCCAAAATAAAACAGCTATATATTCAATTGGCAATATCATGTACCCCCACTTACCATCCCTAATTTGCATTGTCCTTTACTTCTCTGAAAGGCTTTGTATCTGGCAGGATAAAGGGATATACTATTTAGCTTAATCTTTTTTGGGGGGAAAGGTCTCAATCCAAAAGAGCTGTAAATCTGAATTTAGATTTAACATCATTGCAAAATCCTACAATTACTCCCTCTCAGGAAAAAATTCCCCACGACACACCCTGATTAATGGATTATCAGTGGCACTCTTATCACATGCTCATGTTGCACAGGGATCAAACATTCCAAATCCTGAATGAAACATTACCTGGGCAAGCCCTATGACTACCATAATGTACATGGACAGCATGTGTCTTTCCATGATACTATATAACTCTCTATCTTTATATCAAATAAAGTATCATTCTCTTCTCAGTTTCCTTATTTATCCCATTTAATATACTTTCCAGAAGTATATACTCAACAGTGGTAGCACAATTAGGTTATCCACACTGGCAGGATACCAGGAGTACTGTGACACCTCTTCAGGTGAGGGAGGGGCAGATGCAGGTACGGGCATGGCCCACCAGATGATGGGACCTAACTTTACCAGGTAGGAGAGAGCCTTCTCAGCCACAGCCCAGGGTCCAGCTGCTGGCAAGGCAGAATCAATCTACCCTGTGAGTGCCAGGTATAGAACTCCCAGGAATTGACTACTCTGGCCAGTGGCATCAGAAGTGGGGCAATAAGATTGTAAAGTTACGCCTCCCCCTTAGGCCTCTACTCCAATCCCTTCCAAATGCTTGGGAATTTCTACCAAATTATGTTTGAATATTTATCCAAAAGGTTACTGAAAAAGCCCAAGAAAAGCCCTCAATTTAATATTTTGGAATTATTCTGAAGATGTCCTCACCAAACCCACCCAAGAGACACCCCTTGTCAGGGCCCAGAATGCCCTTGACAATCAGCTGGCCTTCCTAGAGGCAAAACACCCCACAGCTTGGGAACCCCTACCAAGTATCTCCTAAAGCAAAAAAACTCCCTTTTGACTAACAAATGGCCCGGAATTTGAGAGGCACACGAGCCTCAAATCCCTGGTTTCTGTGAGAGAGGGGGGCTAAACTAACTAAGTTTGGCTCCCATCCCGGTGAGATAAACCACCAGGATGCCGCCCAGTGGAGGACTGGGATGGCCGCTTGGAGGGGGGACCAAAGGGAGAACACTGTTACAAGTGACAAACTCCTATTGACCATGCTTACTGAAAAGCCCCAACTACAGGATTTGAACCCTGACACCCTGCGGGCCACCAGCCCGCAGATTCTCAGGCTTTAACCAGAGCAGGATTTGACTTCAGAGAATCCTCTAAAGCTTGATGAGTCAAAATCATCTACATCAACACTCCCCACGTTAAAGGTTCCTGTTAACTCAACCAATCAGCGGGCGGGCCTAGCCATAGACCCCAAAATAACTTGGGCCACCACAGAAGGGGAAACAAAGAAACTTCTTATAGAACGCAGGCCGCCCAGAGTTGACCAATCCCACAACCCAATAAGGAAACTTGAGTATTCTCAGTTCAAACCAGCCAATGAATTAACTCCCGCAATGGATGTCACCAAAGACTGGGAAAACCTGGTAAATGGGAAAACCTGGGCCAAAGAAATTTGTAAAAGTTCACCCATGACAGATGAGCATACTTATACCCTGGACTCCCAGGAAGTTGCCCATTGCCATTCTTGCAATAAAGTGACATGAACCTTTGGTTCAACCAGGTTATACTATACAGTAGTTTTAAAAGCAATGGCGACAAGCAAAATGAACTCAGATTTAAACAAAATCATTTCAGATTTAAACAAAATCAAAGTCGCGCAAGATTCAGGATTCAAATAATTTAAATATTGTTGGTTAATAAATGAAATGTCAAACCAAAAACAAAATTTCACTCGCCCATTATACAAAATTATATCAAACATCAAGTGGTGTAGTTCAACCCACAAACAAAATGAACTGACACAACAAGTGAAATGGATGGATGCTATTCTGGAGTATATTATAATCCAATCAGGATTCATATGAGACACCAACAGAAGGACCAAAATGAAACAAAATCTGAGTAATCTAGAAGCAAGATTACACAAACACAAAACAAAATGAACTCACACAAGATGTGCAGTATGAGCAGCCTAAAATAGAAAAATAACAGTATAACAGCCAATCAACAGCTATCCAATTTAGGAACAGAGGCATTTTATCCATTTTCATGGCTCCAGATTTGTATGGAATGGTTTTGAGAACCTTCCAAATATGGACTCAAGATTACAATAAAAATAAATCATTAAATTTTAAAATTTCTACTTTTAGTGATTTTATCCAAGGTTTTTTTTTCAATATGGTTTTCAACAGCAATATTTTCAACGGCACCAGAAGCCAAGCCAGCAGCAGCCAAGCCAGCTTCAATGGAGGCAAGGCTCATAACGTGGATGCACCTGTTTACACCCAAGCCTTTGAGGCAGGTAACAAGGAAGCTGACCTGTTACTGTCCCCTGACCCATATGGCTTTGACTTGTTTGAGAGTCACTTTGCGTCTAGTGCTGCCCCTGCTCCCACACCCACTCCTGCACAAGCTGCCCACCCACCAACTAATCAGGATGGCAACCTTGATTTGGAACAACTTCTGGCCATTGCCCAACCTGCCCCTCCCTCAGCCAATCAGGCTTCAGCTCCCCCCACCCAGCGTCCCAAACACAGAATTATCACTGCCCAAATTCTCCAAGAAATTGTGGCACTGAATCTACAGGGTCTGTCATGGGACCAGATTGCTGACCAATTGCAATTTACCCAAGCTACTGTCATGCAGGAATTCAACAGCATGATGAACAGGGGGAATCAGATTGGGGCAGCCAAGAAGCCCAAGAAGGCCCAAGAGTCCCAGATAACTGAGGCATACCCAATCATGCTTGACCTCCTCCAGCGGGACCCCAAGCTTCCCTTGACCCAGGTCCAGAAGCAACTTTCTCACCATGGCATTTGGGTGTCTGAGTGCATGGTGCAGCTCTGGATGTACGGGAAGGTGGCTTCTGTACAGGTTCTTACCAATTTTGCCGGCAACTAATGGGATGGCGCTGAGGATTCCCCATATGATCTCGAGATTGAGGCAAACCTGGTCCGATGCCTGACAAGTCTGTCAGATGATGTCATTTTCATCTCCTACTACAAGTTATCAATTGCATTTGACAATTTTGGTGAGATGGGAAAAGCCGCCACCAAGAACAGAAGGAAGAAGGTCAAAAAGGGGACGTTCATTGGTGCATTTCTGGCTGTGTTGGCCAAGGGTTTTGTCTATTATTGGACAAACCCTGATTTTGTCAATGGGTACTCATACGGCCACATCCTTGGTGGATTGCTCAACTCCTGGGATGGCTCAAATTCAAAGCATCAGGTTTTCTTGAGCCACCAGATGGAGGGTAGCTCCACTGCCCTTGAGGCCATCCAGGGACGCGGCCACCAAGCATCCATGTACCCAGCCGGCCACGCCGATGTCCATCTGGGTGATGTTGTCTTCTTTAACATTGGAGATACACTACAGGAGCACCACCCTCAGGCTTTCAACAACCTCTATCTTGGGGTCCTTGATCACAATTTTCTCTTTGGTTGCCAAATGGTGGCTGACTTGTTTGCGCAAATGGTTTTCCATGTGAACATGGGCAGCCAATCATGTAAGGATAAGCGCCTTCCACCTCAGGCCACTGCCACTTACCAGCCCATCCAGCCAATGACCAATGAGGAGTACAACAAGCGGTATATGGCAGCCATCACGCACAATCCTCCCGCCTCCACCCCTGCCACCAACACCCCTCACCCGCAAGCCCCACCCACCCATCCCAGACCCCCCAGGCCAGCACCGCCTCTACGTCTTTCTTCCTGCGCCATTCTGCCTACTAGGCATCACTCTTCCCCGCCTCAATAAACCCCCTGGTCCCAAAAAATTTCTATTTATATTATCTTTATTTTGAATTTCAATTGTTTGTGTTCTCTTTGTTTATAGTTGGCTATATTCTTTATGTTCAGCTTATTTCTATAAAATCATATATTTACTATGTTGTGTATCTAGATCCAGAACATAGTTATTTTTAGTACCCAAACCCAGCCCCTTGTGAAAATATTAACAACAACTTGGTGATCAACTGAATTTGAATTAGAAAATTATAGTGTTAATTGTATTTAGATAAAGTTGTTACTGATCCAAATTCAAAACCTTAATGATAAACTTTAAGCCAATCAGGAGCCAAGTGATAAAGTGATTGTTGTGACATAAAGGGTCATTCAATAATTCTTTGATGCATGTGCACTAATTCATATTATTAGCTGTTTGTTTTGCCATTGTATGCCATTGCTGCTATGGCAAGTTGTTGATGGACTAGTGCTAACCCAGCAGCTGATTGGGCACTAGTCCATCAACAACTTTCCACAGCGGCAATGGCGTACAATGGCAAAACAACCAGCCAATCATATGAATTAGCGCACATGCATCAAAGAATTATTGAATGTCCCTTTATGTCACAACAATCACTTTATCACTTGGCTCCTGATTGGCTTAAAGTTTATCATTAAGGTTTTGAATTTGGATCAGTAACAACTTTATCTAAATACAATTAACACTATAATTTTATAATTCAAATTCAGTTGATCATCAAATTGTTGTTATTATTTTCACAAGGGGCTATGTCAAGCACCAAAAATAATATGGTAACCAAGGAAACAATGCCACACAAAGCAAACAACACATATTGAGATGTATGTAAAACATATACAAAATGGGTAAAAAGATGGGATAATGTAGTAAATGGGAAAACAAAAAGGAATAAACAAAGAGGCAATTGTATCAAAATAATACAGAATTTATTGGGGCAAGAGCTATAAAAACATAGGAAAATGTTAGTAAAAAATCAATGAGCAAATTGGAAAAACTTCTAAAAGACCTTGACTTGGCAATTGCCAAAATCAAAGAAATTGACCGCAAGGTCAAGGAAAAAGTGAAGTCTGCTGTCCTTGAAGGGGAAAAAATTGAAAAGGTGTCTGCCAAGTCACTCATGGCTAAAATAACAGACACCCCTGAGAAGACAATAGAGCACCTAATCAACATTCAGAAGACAGTGGTTGAAGGCTTGCAATTCAAGTCCTTTGCCCTCTCTGCGCCGTCTGTCTGGACAGACGACCCTGAGATATATGCACATCTCAAACCTGCCAAGAGGGCCTGCAAAGAGGACACTGAGACGCCCGCATAACTGCTTGCGCCAAGGATGGCAAAGACTGCCAAAGCCGCCGGCAAAGAAGAAACCCAAGAAAGTAACCTAAGAAAATAAATTTAATAAAAATTCATAAATAATTACCTTTTTTTTAGAAGATGTTGATGGTGAACTCTGCTGGGTCCTGGTTCCTTTTGTTCCCCCCACCTTCTACTCAAATTTTGCCACTCACATGGCCAAGCAGCTTTTCCTGTCCCCCTTGTCTTGCGGGAGCTTGAAGATAGGATTCACGGTGCATTCCCAATGTCCAGGGAGGCATTGGCTGGGCTGACACATGAAGAGGGGGCATCTGAGTGGGAAGTTACTGCCTACAAGGATGCTCAACTGGTCCGCCTGGACCCGGTTAACCTCAGTGGAGTTTACTGTGTAAACTCCATTGAGCTTGTTTGGGACGTCCTGGCGACGCTCCCATTCAAGAATATACTGGAGATGGGCCAGGCTCATGTGGCTGCTTGCTTCTGCTTCCCGGTGGAGCACACCCTGTCCTACTTGCTGGAGAACTTTGGGTGCGCGGTAGAAAAACTGGCTGTTGCGGATGCAACAGCCGTGAAGAAGACCAAAATCCTCCTGGCGGACTTTGGGTTGGCCTGGAGTGCCAACAAGACAGGGGTCCCAGAAGCTATGGATCTTACCTTTGGCAAAACTAAACATGAGAAAAAAATAAGCGCAGTATACAATAAATTATGCAAGTTTACAGAAGCCTTTGCTGGGCAAAGGCTTCACCTCATTGTTTACCTGGGGTTCCTATTCTACTTTGGAATAGGTGCCAGCGTAGAGGATCTAGACGGGGTCCTTCTTGGAATCAACAAGGCCCGGCTTGCACTTGACGGGAAGAAGGTCCCCCCGGATATGACTCAGTGGACCACGTTATCCAGGACGCCCTGGTCCTGGCTGGAATTTATGGGTTTGCGGCCCCGCCTGAGAAGCTGCTGCTTCACTCCCACCTAACCATTCTGCCTTCTACCAGCAGGCGGAAGTATTTTAACCAGGGTGTATCCACTATCCACGGTGATGCGGTGGAGGTTGTGCGCCACCTCCATTGCGGGGTGGGTACATACCGCTGAACCCATTATAGGCGCTCCTAATATATCCTCTATGCTAATAAATATATTTACCCTTTAGATTATTTTTATTATAATTAATAATTTTTTAAAATAATATGTTAGCAAACATTACTTACAAAATAAATTCAAGGGAAGGTTTTAATAAAAGCATATAATATATGTCAATAAAATCTACTTCTAATTTGTATGATTTACATTTTTTTGGTTTGCTTTTTATATTTATTTGCCAAAAATGATATTGATGTGTTTGCGTAATCCATTATCAAGCGTTTGGGATACCCTTGGATGCAATAATAAAAATGATTATAAATAAATAAATTACTAACCTTCATTGATGGTGCTGCTGAATGTGATTGCGGGCTTGGAAACATCTAAATATAAAATGTTAGTTAATGAATCTTGATTAGTAAATTAGAGGATATATAAAAAAGTGGGATAAGCTAAGCCTTTAATTGATTGGCTGATTTGCAAGGCACGCGGGGATAAACAAATCAGCGTGGCCATAGAATTTGGCCACGGTCTCAGCTGGGAGGGTATGGATCCCTCCCTGCAGCAAATCAAAAAGGTCCTCTGTCCCAGTTGGGGTTCCTTGCTTGACAACTTGCTTAAGCCACCAAAAGACTTCCTTGATGGGATTTAGGAAGGGCAAATAGGCAGGGAGGAAGAGAAGGCGCAAATTTGCCGTGGCCAATTGCTGGGGGCCCACTGCAGCGCTGGTGTCAATCATTGGGAATTCCTCGAGAATATCCACCACCTTGTGGAGACCAACGTTGTCCAGCACAATTACATTGGTGAAGCCCGGGCTTGTGCGCCTCAGGTGCTCCTGGACCAATCAGAGGAATGATAAGAAGGTCTGGCTATTGTGAGATCCCAATATCATTTGGTAAAGCTCAACCCCCTTTGGACCAAGGAGAGCCACCATCAAATAGGCTGTGGCGCGGACTGCAGCACGCCAAGCCACCCCATCATTGGAGCCTCTGGGGACATAACCATACTCATTGCGCATTGACAAGGCAAATGCTGATTTGTTGATGTAGTAAAATTTGACTGTCCCCTTGGCTTTTAGGGCAGTGTACGCCTCCGCATATTTTCTCCAGGTCTCAATATTGTCTGGGCTGTTCCAATTGTATGGGGATACCCCAAGTTTTTTCCAGGAAAATTGCATTCCCTTGACCAGATGGTAGTAAAAGGAAATTGAAGCCTCAACCCCAAAAGAAGACTTGATCATGGCCTGGATATTTGCCAGTTCAAGATGGCAGTCCCGGGTGATCCACTGGCAGATTGCCCATTTGTGCTCCTTTGTGAGCATGGTTGACACGCGCAAGGATTTCTCCGCAGCAAGGACTTGACCCGTGTTGAGGAACTTGTTGAAGGTCTTTGAGGCGTACTTGGGATCCACCCCAATAATGGCTGCGGCTGCCTTGTAATTGCCTGATTCACGCATTAGATTAAGCAGGATGATGCATTTGATGTCGGGGATGCGCTTCTGAGCGGGTTTTTTAGCGGTGGGGATTGAATCATTGGCATTGGGCAAGGCACAGAGCATAGGCACCTTGTTGTAGAAGGCTGCAACTTTCTTGTGCACCAGTTGTCCCTCATCAGTTTGAAAGAACTTGGGCTCCTTGTTGTCCTCCTGATTGCCATTGCTGATGTATGGCTCATAGCTAGTATCAAGTACAGGCTTCACCTTCTCCAGCATGGCTGACGGGACCAACTCTTGCCGGTACACAGCGTCAAACACATACAAAGTAAGTTCTACCTCCTTGTCTCTAACCGTTTTTGTGAAGGTAACCTTGGTGGGCTTCCAGGTCAGCTTGGGGACCCAAGGGTTTATGCTCCACATCCTAGCAGCTTGTGCTCCTTGAACCGGCTGTGTTAGTGCAGCATCACTATGGAACTCTCCTCTTCCGCCTCTCTCCTGAGTAGGCACTTGTGTTGTACTGAGTCTATTCTTTGACCCGCGGGGGCAACCACAACTGCGGCGCACAACGGGTGCATTGGTACTCTGGTGTTGTGTTCCTTCCATTTTAAAATTTAATAAAATACTAAATAAATTTTAATTAAAAAACTCCCTAATTTTAATTTTTGCTTTTATCTGAATATGGATATTTAATTAATATTTTTCCCACCCAATATCCCAATTATAGATTTTTTATTTCTTAATTAGTTATTTCTGGTTTACAACACCCATTTTTGAATACCCAAAAATAATTTCCACCCATTTTCTCATATTTTTTGCCAAATTAAGCACCCAACACAATATTTTTAAAATTTATGTTTCAGATCTCATGTCTTATTTTAGATGCCTTGGTATCATTCTTGATTACAATCCATTGCACAAACTGCATGAGTGATTTTGTTTACATAGTGAGTTGCTATTGTGTTTTGTTTTTGGATTGAGTTTTGATGCACCATGTGTGGGTGTATTTTGTCGCCAATTCATATAGTAAACATATGTACACCAAAAGCCAACTCACACCATTTTGTTTGTGAATCCATGTATTTCAGATTGCATTTTGAATGGTTTTGTTTTGCGCGTGAGTCCTTCTTTGCTGTGTTGACCCGTTTTGCCTATTAACGCTAAAAATCCCTGTTAACAGAGTGTATATTTTAACCTGCTAGTTGGATTTTGTTTAAATCTGAGTTCATTTCTCTTGTTGCCATAGCTTTTAAAACTACTGTACTTGTTATTAGTTCTACTTCATTTACAGTCTACTTTCCACGGTTCTGTGCCCCACACCCACCTATCCCAAGAAACCGCGGACCAGCCACCCGACCTTTATTGTCCACCAGGAGTTCCCTTTGGCCTAGTACATTTCACTGAGTACCCACCCAACCCTGCGTATTTGGAGTTTAACCTAGAGGAAATCCTAATCCACGACCCTGAGGCTAGAACTAGAGAGACAGAGATCCTTTATAGAGAGGGCACCAAGATTACCTGGCCCCCTCTGCTATTCTGTGACAAGTACAACTACCTGCCCACATATTTGGTTCCAATGACACCACCCACACTCTGCGGCCCAACCGCCTGCAAGAATCTGTTGCTGCCAATGAATCCACTTCTACCCAGATATTTGGAGTGGTGTATATCACTCTTACTGGTCTGATCAATTCTATGGTGCCTGCAAACAGACCTTGGGAAATCCTGGGCAAATCATTATCTTATATTGTAAATTTAGCCCCAATAATGTGGTGGGCCCTCCCTGCCGGGCCCGTGGGCTGTCTGCCCACAAGTTCCCAGGAACCCCTCACTGGCTGGATCCCTGACAGACGCGGGGGACAGCTGAGGAAAGTATGCATTCAACCTCATCAACGCTAACCCAGCAAGCAACCAGGGCGTACAAGTGGGAGCAGGGGGCAACCTTACAGGCGTTTGGAGGGGTGCTGGGTTGTCTCTGTACAAGCTAAGGATGGTTGACGCCAGCATCACTTCCAAAGTGGAGACTGGCACAGCGTGACCTACAGTGGGAAACTCTAAGTCATCACAAGTCGGGCTCTTTACAATCATCTCTCCTGAAATAAGAAGTTTTCCAGGAAGGCTCAAGAGACTAGAGGGATTGTCTCCCACAAGGCAAGCAGAAGTAGAGAATTATGACCATAGATTGGGGGCAGTAGTCCAGAGAAGAATTAAAAAGGGAGCCAAAGTGAACACTACAAATTTAACAACAGGGAGGATCATAATTGCAAATACCATGAAATTTAAAATTTATAGGTGTAATTTTTGAATATCCAAGTTATAGAAAAATGTAAGAGTGGGGCAGCCACAAGAGAAATTGGTTGGGAGGCAGCAGAAAACACTTGGGGGCCTTGGCGGTGGTTTCAGGTAGCTTGGGGGCGTAAAATAAGAGAGCAGGTTCAAAATCAATAAAATCAACAAAGGTCTTTAAACTTGAAGTAAGATTTATAAAGAAATTTAAATTGAATCTAGGGTTCAAACAGTAGTTTTGAAAGCATAAACTGCAGGCGTAACAATTAAGTGAAAAGCCTAAGCAAAAGGACTTCAAAAAGATGACTGGGTTCAAGCGGGACAGCGCAAAGGTAAGGTTTAAAACAAAAATGACTAACACTTTGTTTAAGATCAAGGAAGACTCCAATAGAGTCAACAACTTAAAAGAAAATATGGCAAAGTTTAGCAACAAATTCTAGGGCTTTAATAATTTGATAATTGACAAGCAGGGGACACAAAGTCCCCTGGCATTGTTAAAAAGGGGTGAGTTACTAAGGAATGATCACATGACTATTCTGGCTTGCATCCAATTGGCTGGAAGAGAAATTTTGCTGGCCAAGGCCAGGGGCACTGGAAGGTTTCAAGTTAATTTCTGCGGCTCCCCCTGATTGGCTAGAGATCATCTCAGGCAGTTGGGATTCACTTGACTTTCTGGTTGCTGATGTGGCATCATTTGATTGGGTGTTTCTGATAATTTTTAAGAGAGGGCAACACCATGCCAACAAATAGTCCAAATCAATCAGCGTTTTTTCCCAGGCCGGAACAACCAGAGCCGGGGGATCTGCTGGGTAGGCCAGGACAAATATCTCATTAACAGTATGGGCTAAATCTCCTATAGAATTGAGTAGCTTGGCTGTTATTTTTGGCCTTTTTTTGGTGCGGCAGAAAAAAATGGTTTGATCCAAGGCCAAAGGTGGCAGTGAATTTACAGTTTTGATTCTATTATCAAATTTGGGCCTCTCTTCTATTGGGAAATGGTACATCAGGAGCAGAATTGTTTGATTGGGCAATTGGGCGCTTGATCTCTTTCAGGATCTATAAATAACTGTGACACCTTGACATGCTGCAGTTCAAGAAAGATTCATGTTATACCAACCAATGAGCACCCACCCCCTTGCCCAAGTACACAAATTCCAGTGAAAATTGTAAGTTCAACTGCATTTGATGCCATCAGTTCCCTGGTGGCACAAAATGCCACAAACTACCAGTAAGTATAATTAGTGAGGAGAAGAAGCCCTCCTCACTGTTGACATCTTAACAAAGAAAGTTTATGCCCAAAAATTATTATCTTATTGCAGGAATTGTTTATTTTTGCTCCAATTTAATTATTCTCTCTGTATCTATTTGGAATTCACAACATAATACAATCTTGTCTACCCATATTCTCCTGGCTATACTCCTGCCATCACAGTCAATCCACCCCGCGCTCTTGACGTAGAGTATTACCACTCCCATCATCTGGATCTCCTGCCTGCTATGAAGGAGATTCCTGCTGCTCCTCCCTGCCCAATGCGCCTCCTGACCAGGACTTTAGCAAGTTGGGGTTTGTCTATATCACAGTATTGGGGCTGGCTGACCAGGTTGTGCCCCATACTGGGAGTTAGCGCGCCCTAGCTACTACAGTCAACTACCTGGTCCGTATTGTGTCTATTGTGTACATGGCCTTCCAGGCCCGGCCTGCCTCCCCTATGGGAGTCCAGTCAGACTCTGGTATGAGCCGTGACACCCCTGGTTAAATATAATGTGCAAGAGCGGCCAGGAGCAGTGGCAATTGCATTCAAAGCAAATTTCCTGATGTTAGTTGGTTCAGTTTTCCTTTTGATTATATGCATTCAAAATTTTTCAAGATCTTCCTGTCTCAAGAAATGCACTCATATCCGCTTATATCATTGATTGATTGGTTTTGTGACATTCAATCTATCATCCCAATCCTATCTCATTCCTTAAATGAATGTAAGAGTTTTAAAAGACATTTTTTCATTAATCTCTACTCTAATAAAGTTTGATATTTGTTAGTCTAATTTGGCAATTTGGTTTTTTCTGTTGCTTTTAGTGTTCAAGTAATTTCTTCCCCCCCTTTGGCCTCCCAGGAATTGTTGGTGACAACCTTTTGGCTGTTGCTAAAACCACAATTTTATTGTGGTTGAGAGCTTGGTTTTATTTTCTCTTAACCTTCTCCCCAATTCTCACATAATGATGAAGCCATTTTTTAGTCATTTGAGTCTTTTGCCACTGGTTGGGCTTGCAGTTTTAATTTTTTGACTATTATATTGGAAAATTTTGAGTCCAAAGTTTAGTTGCTGCATCTTGCTTCATCCACAACTCATCTGCGCCCCTTTGAGGCTTGCCTCTCTCTCCCCTAGCCTGGCTTGCTCTTCTGTTGTTTTGGTTTTAACTTAGCTTGCATGGTTTTCCTTGCATCATCAGCTATCTTGGCATGCAGGTCACTTCATGGTTTTCATTTGACCTGAAATTGTGGTTCTGCTGGCTTGCTCCCTGGGTTTCTTAGTCAACCAGTGCAACTGGGCGGCAGTTGAATTTCATTTCAAACTAGCCCACTTGAATTTTAATCTAAACTATCCTATTTGAAGTCAATCCAAATCATCCAATTTGGAACTCAATCCAAACTTTCTAATTTGGAATTCAATTCAAGCCATCTCATTTAGAGTTCATTCTAAACCATCCCACTTGAAATTCACACCCACCCCATTTGAAGTTGATTCAAACCATCACATGTGGAATTTGATCTTAACCATATCACTTGAAGTTCAATCAAAACCATCTAATTTGAAGTTCAATCCTCCCAATCAAAGAGCTTCTCACTTTCTTGACAAAAGCTGATTGTATAATGCCTCTGAAAGTGCTTTGACTGTGAGTGTATAATTTTCTGACTCCTGGAAAAGGAAATCTTGTCTTCAAATCACTAAGGCAATTTATTTTACTGCTGTCAACTTGTCAGTAGCTTCTGTTTGGCTCCTGAGCCTCTGGTGTTTTGGGACTCTATAGTTTGGGATATTGCATTAAAACCAAAACACTGTGCTCTCTGCTTTTCTTTTCCTGCTTCTCATGTTCCTGTCCTCCTCTTCTCTTGTCCAGTGATGTTTATAACCTTATTTGGCTGTCATCTTGAAACAATAGATTGTATGAGATTTAGTCTCATGTTGGCCATCAGTTTAGTTAACTCACTCCTGGCTTTGGCAAATTTTTCCTGTTCCTGTTCCTGTCCCTGCCCCTGCCTCCCTTATCCCAGACTTGTGGTGCCCTTATTCTTATTTGGCAGTCATCTTGAAACAATATATTGTATGAGATTTAGTCTCATGTTGGCCATCAGTTTGGATAGCTCACCCTGGGCTTTGGTCCTTTCCTCCTTCCCCTGTGTCATATTTACAAGTATGGGTGTGGTTTTTTATAACTTCTTTGCTTAATTCAATATACAACTTACTAGATACTAAAGACTAAGCTAATATCATTTTAACTTAGTACGTATGGTAATATAATAAAATGTATAATAATTGATCCTTTATTTATTATCAAGAATATATTTATATATGTGTTGAATATTGATAGCAGCTGCTGAGCGCCAGGATCCTCTGCTTCACAGTCAGATCCCTCTGCAGGCTTTGCCCACTATTAACCTTTTGACCGGGTAATAATAAGTTAATATGGCTTGGAGGTATAACATAGTTGATCTGTAGGACTAACTTTCATCCAGAGAAAGAGTACTATTGCCCTCTTGCTCATTGAGCTTAATGAATCAATGACCGTTACAGTGAAAGCTAGTTTAACCAATTACCTTACAACATTCCCCCTACTAAACTTGACATTACTGTAAAATGTACACAACCTTTCCCATCATGGTAAATTGTCTAAAAAGGAATAGAAAACCAGTAGTCTGTTATACCAATGTCCCTGAATAGAGAATTGGTAAGCCCCAAAGGGGAAAATCCAATATCCCAGTTAGCACCACACCTAGCAACTTGTCTGTGCTTGCACCAGAAGAAATGAATTCACCAAAATACTAGATGGTGAAATAGATGCAGCATTGCATAGCTTGTCTAGCACAGTGTCATATAAGCTGAATACTCCATCTAGCAGTTCTATAGCAGCAGACACAAGGATGCCCACTTCTTCACAACTATTGACAATTTCTAAGAAGAGGAATCATACTGGCAAGACCAAGACTCATACACATGTGTCTGCTATCAGATCTGATGAGCCTGTGCCTAGTGTAATTGTACTACTTAAAGAGTTAAATGAGAACAGAGTGAGTCCCACTCCTGTGAAGGTACAAGAAGGAAGTCAGGGTTCCTTCATTGACATGAGTGCCTTTCTTTATTGGGATGAGATTTCTAGTCTGCGCTTCTGTGGGCCAGTAGTCATGTGGTCAACACTGATGCTGGCTCTGGAGAATTCCTATGTGATCTCTACCAAAAAACTTGAAATAGGGAATACACTGCACTGGCATATTCCTAAAATAAAGCTACTACGGTATACTCAACTGTGCCTCCAGGAGTTCTCTTATGATGAGGGTTTCTTGACAAACAACCAGATATCTTGTGCTCTCAAGCTCCTTGAGCTAGTGTTCACTGTGTGGGCTAATCCTTGTTCTGCGGCAGGTCTGTAACAGATCCAGGTCTAACCAGTCAAACTTACCATTATCTTGCCCTTGACTCTTATTACTGTTACCTTTCTGTGACAAAGCTTTGAGGAGCTTTGCCTCCAGGGAGGCAATTTTATGAGACAACCCTTTATTGTCATCCTACCAACAAGCCATAATTTTGACACTCTTCTCCTCTCTACTTCTTAACGCCTCAATTTCACAATTGACCCTGTCTTTCACCTGTTGTAAAATTTCATCAAATCCTAATAGAAAGTTCCAGAAATCCCATTCATAAATTATATTTCCTTGTGCCAGGGCTCCTTCTTTGGCAAAATAATTGGAATATAGTTCTTCAAAGGCTGCTTTCACTTCTACCAAAGATTCCCCAGGTGCTATCTTAGAGACCTCCAGACTTGCCCAAGCTTCCTCAAGCAAACTGGTGGGAATTTCTTTCCTAGCAGCAGCAGTTTCTACACAAAGTACTCCAAATTTTGCTCTTTTAAATGATAGCAAAGAAGACATGATAATTAAAAAGTAGTTGAGAGAAAGCGTCAAAGCTGACAATATATCTTTATTAAAAATTAGCTGTTTTTGCTTATATATCCTTTGGGGCATATTTGGCTCAAAACCCCTCTGGTTCTTGAATCAACCTATGATTCATATCACATGGTCTATTTCACAGTAGGTTCCATCATACCAGAAATTATCTGCCCAAGCAGGAAGGCTCAAAAAGCTGGGAAACCTTTATCAAAATTGACTAAGTTAACGGATTTAAATCAAATGGTCAATCAAAAATGGGTTACGGCTGCTCCAGTCTGTCAGCTGAAACCAGCTCCTCCTTGCAAATTGATGTTGATAAATTGGCGTAATTTGAGGGTCACCCAATACGAGCTTGTTAATTAGCATGGTCATCAGAAATTAGTCACACAAGGGTTCTTTGCAACCTGGACCAGATACTTACTTGACAATGTGGAAGGAATAGGAGGCCAAGATTCAGGTGGTATTGATTAGTTGATTTTTGATATATATTGAATAATTTTCACTGTTTCAACTCTAAGAGTTGAGTCCTGCCAAAATTTTACTCAATAAAAATCATTTATCCCTAGTTCTAATTTACTTTTCAAAATGCATCCTGTGGTTGGGTTGTTACAATATATTCCGTACAATCTAATTCTCAACCAAATCATTTCTGGAAGATGGGGCCCTGCAGTTGGAACTTTGTTGTTGGTGCCTCCCAATGTTAATTTCATGCAAGCCAATCTTGGAGCTCCCTCATTCTGGAAACTGAAAATTGTGCTGCCTCCCAATGTCCAGAATTTTATTCTGAAGATACATTGATGCTTTCTCAGGCCATTTATCTTGGGCTACTTTGGTTAGGATTAGTTGTTTTACTTAATCCTAGTATTACAGTTTGAAATTTTACAAAAAGATATCTGAAGCCACGTTAGTGATTAATCATTAATTCTATGTGGCTTTGGGTAGTAATTCCCCATCACTTAGAAACAGCTTCATACTCTCCCGCAATTTCCGTCACAGTCTATGACATTTGAGTCATCCAAACCTAGATCTTTACCTAAAAGATCACCAATATTTCTCAACCTATGAGAACCAACCTACAATGGGAAGAAGTCACCTGAATTCATTCATCCCAATGTATCAATTCAGCATGGAGCTTCTCCAGCTCCCAGCGCCAAAACCCTGTGGATTACACATTCCAAAACTCAGCTATCAATGTTCCAACTGGGAACCAGCTGATCAAACCTGAATTCCTAGGCATCCTTGCCTTTATTTATTTATCTTCACATTTAATGGTTTTTTGCCTTAAAACCCATTAAAATGCTTCAAAACTTGAACCAGGCGCCACTGCAGTGCCCAGCAATTTTCCCAGGCGGCGCCCTAGCACCTGAAAAATTCACTAGGTGGCGCGGTGGCGCTTCTAACCCAATGAATTTGCCAAAGCGGCGCTTTTAACCCAAAATTTGGGGGTTTACTTTTGATTAAACTTAACCAAACTTCTTGACACAGTCAAGGCAATTAACCAATATAATTAAAATCTCATTAATTATACTCCCATATATTTATTAATTAATATTCCCAATTAATTAAATTGTTTTTGAGACACCTAGTCTTCAAGATTGATTCAGACAATCTTGCCTTCTGTTCTTTTATTGAATATAGATAATAAGTTCTCAGGAATCTTTATCTGAGGAATTCCAGCCAAACCTATCTACATAAAACAAACAGCAAAAACAGCGCAACTTTATATCTTGGAGTATTTATTTGGCTAAATACTTAACAGTGACTGTTGTAAAGTCACACCTACCAGCTCCCAGAAGGTCCTTTACCTTGCTGAGAAACTTACTGGTCACTAAAGAGATTGGTTTGGCTCTCACTCAATATGCAACCCAGGTATCCTCCAGAACTATGATCTCTTTGTCAGTTCCCTTCTATCCTTCTCTAGAGAAGACATAGAGTTGTCTACTCCCTCCACTTCCTAATTTTCAGGCCTCATACAAGGATTTCTTCCACTTGGCAAATACAACCAGAAGTTCTGCCCCCTTCAGTCAAGACTACAGGCCTCTGAAGCTGAGGCTTCAGCTTCTACAAGATAGGCCTCAAAAAGTTGCTCCAGGAATTTTTTGTCCATCATAACCTCCCTGATGAATTAGAACCTCTTATCAGAGAGGTGTTTAAGTGGAACCAAAGATATCTTTCATTGAAAACACATCTTCCCTCCAACCTATCTCCTGCAGCCAGGTTGTTTGTACCAGACAAAGTACCTTTTCCTTCAACTCATCCACCTGGAACTAAGCCTAAGGCTGGAGGAGGCTTTTGCCTCACTGCTGATGAAGTCCTCAGAAGAAGAAACAATAACCTCTTCTCCTACTGTGGATCAAAGGACCATCTTCTACCATCCTTCCCTCTCTCTAAGTGTTCCCCTGTTGTCAAGAAGACCTCTAATATCACCTCACTTTCCCTTGGCAACACTTCTAAGTCACCCACTGTCTTAGTAACTATTCATGGGCCTTTGGGAAAAATCAAGGTCCTTGCTCTTCTGATACTGATGTTGATGCCAACTTCATTGAAGAGAAACTTGCTTACCTAATTGGACTCCCCACATTTGGATCCCTTGATGTTAAAGTGAGAAATAGCACCCTCACTAGCGCCACACCTATCCTCCAATCTATCAGCATTGACTTGGAGGGCTCCCCCTTCTGTGTCACGTGTAAATCCTCCCCCAACTTATCCTTCCCTTTTATCCTTGTATTCCCTTGGCTGAGAGAGTCTTTGCTTAACTTTGATCACCCAAACAACAAGATTTCATTTATTTGAAATGTCATTATCAAATCACTATCTCTGGTATCTGGGACTCTTTGCCCAATTCCCTCCAAAACCAACCTGACTACCATATCTAGTACAATCCTGGTTTCTCTTTCTGCTAAAGATGGCAACTGTGGCAAAATTGACTCCCTGGTGCTCAACACTATAGTAAAGTGAGAATTCAGCCTTTTCCCTGATCAACAACTGGAAATTGACACTTTTTTAATTAACAGATCTTGATGTTCTGAAACTTTTAATATAAAAATTAAGCTATACAGCTATGGTATACAGTAGTTTTAAAAGCTATGGCAACAAGCAAAAATATTTCAGATTTAAACAAAATCCAAGTTGCGCAAAATTCAGGATTCAATTAATTTAAATATTTTTGGTTAATAAATGAACTGTCAAACCAAAAACAAAATTTCACTAACCCATTATACAAAATTAAAGCAAACATCAAGCGGTGTAGTTCAAACCACAAACAAAATGAACTGACACAACAAGTGAAATGGATGGATGCTATTCTAGAGTATATTATAATCCAATCAGGATTCATATGAGGCACTGACAGAAGGAATAAAGTGAAACAAAACTTGAGCAATCTAGAAGTGAGATTACACAAGCACAAAATGAAATGAACTCACACAAGATGTGTAGTATGAGCAGCCTAAAATAGAAAAATAACAGTTTAGCAGCCAATTAACAGCTATCCAATTTAGGACCAGATGCATTTTATCCATTTTCATGGCTCCAGATTTGTATGAAATGGTTTTGAGAACCTTCCAAATATGGACTTGAGATTACAATAAAAATAATTCATTAAATTTTAAAATTTCTACTTTTAGTGATTTTATCCTAGGTTTTTTCAATATGGTTTTCAATAGCAACATCTTCAACTGCGCCAGCAGCCAAGCCAGCTTCAATGGAGGCAAGGCTCAGAACGTGGATGCACCTGTTTACATCCAAGCCTTTGAGGCAGGTAACAAGGAAGCTGACCTGTTACTGTCCCCTGACCCATATGGCTTTGACTTGTTTGAGAGTCACTTAGTGTCTAGCTCTGCCCTTGCTCCCACACCCATCCCTGCACAAGCTGCCTGTCAACCAACCAATCAGGATGGCAACCTTGATTTGGAACAACTTCTGGCCATTGCCCAACCTGCCCTTCCCTCAGCCAATCAGGCTTCAGCTCCCCCCACCCAGCGTCCCAAACACAGAATTATCACTGCCCAAATTCTTCAGGAAATTGTGGCACTCAACCTTCAGGGTCTGTCCTGGGATCAGATAGCCAGCCAATTGCAATTCACCCAGGCTACTGTCATGCAGGAATTTAACAACCTGATGAATAAGGGGAATCTGATTGGGACGGCCAAGAAGCCAAAGAAGGCCACAGAGTCCCAGATCAATGAGGCATACCCAATAATGCTTGACCTCCTCCAGCGGGACCCCAAGCTTCCCTTGACCCAGGTCCAGAAGCAACTTTCTCACCATGGCATTTGGGTGTCTGAGTGCATGGTGCAGCTCTGGATGTACGGGAAGGTGGCTTCTGTACAGGTTCTTACCAATTTTGCCGGCAACTAATGGGATGGCGCTGAGGATTCCCCATATGACACCACAATTGAATCAACCCTGGTCAGATGCTTGACAAGTCTAACAGATGACATCATGTTTGTCTTGTACTAAAAGTTATTGATTGCATTTGATAATTTCAGTGAGCAAGGAAAAGCCGCCACCAAGAATGGAAGGAAGAAGGCCAAGAAGGGGACATTCATTGGTGCATTTCTGGCTGTTTCAGCCAAGGGTTTTGTCTACTATTGGACAAACCCTGATTTCATTGATGGGTACTCATACGGCCACATCCTTGGTGGATTGCTTGACTCCTGGGATGGCTAAAATTCCAAATACCAGGTTTTCTTGAGCCACCAGATGGAGGGAAGCTCCAACACCCTTGGGGCCATCCAGGAACGCGGGCACCAAGCATCCATGTACCCAGCTAGTCACGCTGATGTCCATCTGGCAGATGTTGTGCTATTTAATATTGGAGATACACTATGGGAGCGCTGCCCTCAGGCTTTCAACAACCTCTATCTTGGGGTCCTTGATCACAATTTTCTCTTTGGTTGCCAAATGATGGCTGACTTATTTGTGCAAATGGTTTTCCATGTGAACATGGGCAACCAATCACACAAGGATAAGTGCCTCCCACCTTGTGCCACAGCCACCTACCAGCCCATCCAGCCAATGACTGATGAGGAGTACAATGAGTGGTATACGGCAGCCATCACACACAATCCTCCTGCCTCCACCCCCGCCACCAACACCCCCCACCCACAAACCCAACCCATCCAATCCCAGACCCCCCAGGCCAGCGCCGCCTCTATGTCTTCCTTCCCACGCCATTCTGCCTACTAGGCATCACTCTTCCCTGCCTCAATAAACCCCCTGGTCCCAAAAAATTTCTATTTATATTATCTTTATTTTGAATTTAAATTGTTTGTGTTCTCTTTATTTATAGTTGGCTATATTCTTTATGTTCAGCTTATTTCTATAAAATCATATATTTACTATGTTGTGTATCTAGATCCTGAACACAGTTATTTTTAGCACCCAAACACATCCCCTTGTGAAAATATTAACAACAATTAGGTGATCAACTGAATTTAAATTGGAAAATTATAGGTTAATTGTATTTAGATAAAGTTGTTTCTGATCCAAATTCAAAACCTTAATGATAAACTTTAAGCCAATCAAGAGCCAAGTGATAAAGTGATTGTTGTGACATAAAGGATCATTCAATAATTCTTTGATGCATGTGTGCTAATTAATATGATTGGCTGGATGTTTTGCCATTGTACGCCATTGTTGCTGTGGCAAGTTGTTGGTGGACTAGTGCTAACCCAGTAGCTGATTGGGCACTAGTCCATCAACAACTTGCCACAGTGGTAATGGCATACAATGGCAAAACAACCAGCCAATCATATGAATTAGTGCACATGCATCAAAAAATTATTGAATGATCCTTTATGTCACAACAATCACTTTATCACTTGGCTCTTGATTGGCTTAAAGTTTATCATTAAGGTTTTGAATTTGGATCAGTAACAACTTTATCTAAATGCAACTAACCTATAATTTTCCAATTTAAATTTAGCTGATCATCAAATTGTTGTTACTGTTTTCACAAGGGGCTATGTCAAGCTCCAAAAATAAGATGTTAATCAAGGAAACAATGCCAACACAAAGCAAATGACACATATTGAGATGAGCGTAAAACATATACACAATGGGTAAAAAGATGGGAAAAATGTAGTAAATGAGAAAAAAAAAGGGATAAACAAAGAGACAACAGTATAAAATAATACAGAATTTATTGAGGCAAAAGCTATAAAAACATATGGAAAGGTTAGTAAAAAATCAATGAGAGAATTGGAAAAGCTTCTGAAGGACCTCAACTTGGCAATTACCAAAATAAAGGAAATTGACCACAAGGTCAAAGCAAAGGTGAAGTCTGCCGTCCTCACTGGGGACAAAATTGACAAGGTGTCTGCAAAGGCACTAATGTCAAAAATGCCTGACACACCAGAGAAGACAATTGAGCACTTACTAAATATTCAAAAAACTGTGGTTGAGGGGCTCCAGTTCAAGGCATACAATCTTTCCGCGCCATCTGTCTGGGTTGATGACCGGGAGATGTATGCCTACCTCAAACCCGCCAAGCGTGCCAGGGCAGAGGATACTGAATTGCCCGCACAACTGCTTGCGCCAAGAATGGCAAAGCTGGCTGAAGTCGCCAGCAAGGAAGAAACCCAAGAAGGTAACCTAAAAAATGATAATTAATAAAAATTCTTAAATACTGTTGTAACTGTGCTGTTTTAGCAGAGTTACAAAGGGAAAAATATTTAGAAGATAGATAATAATCTTTATTGTGAGATAGTGATTATATAGCTATTGTGAATCAATGGATAGCAGGAACATGATTGGTGATCACACAGCTGGATGAAAGAGGGGGTGGCTTGATCCTGTTTATGATTCAAGCGCCAAATTGAGGTATCCACCGTGAAGGATCATCATTTGTTCATGTTGATGGATTTGGTAATCCAAGTTGACTTCCTAGTCTGGCTTCGAGTGACCGGGTAATTGGATTGCGGGTCACAAACCCGCTTGGTTGGAACCTTGCTGGCGGGTCGAGCCTGCGGTTTCAACACCCCCCGGCTGAAAGTCGGCCTCCTCAGGGGGCAGGTCGTCGGGGAGGTTGTCGGGAGCCCGGGCGCCATATTGAACCAGTTGTTGTTTGGTGGCAGGCAGGGCAGTTTCTTGTTGTTTCTGTCTCACTTTGCAAGGTTGTAGGCAGTTGTGGTGTAACGTCTTGTCTTGCTTGCGTTTCCTGAGTCCTTGCACAAGGTAAGTGCTATTGTCGTTTACCTTTAGGATTATTGCTGGCCCCACTTTTTTGGGTTGTAGTTTGCTTTTGTTGACATTCATGACCCAGACTTTGCCCCCAACTTCATGTCTCTGGAAGATGGGCACAAAAGTCTTTTGTAAGCGTTCCTTTTCTTTGGCTTCTTGTTCACTGTTGGCCTCTAATACTTGAGGATCTGAGCAAGGGGGGACTTGACTTGGAATTTCCAGTTTGGGACCTGTCAATGCTTGAATGATATTAGGCTGTGTGCCGTATACCATTTCAAACAGGCTTTTCCCTGTGGATCTGTTCACTTGGGTTTAGCACACAAGTAATGCAGTCAGTAGCTGCTTATACCAGTCTTCAGGTCTCCCGGCGGTGAGTTTGGCTAAGGCTTGCACGAGGCTACCATTGAGCCGCTCTACGTGTCCATTGGCCTGTGGATGATATGGTGTTGTGACAGTGTGTTTGACCCTGTTTTTGGCAAGGTACACATTGGTGTTTTTGGAGGTCAATTCTTTGCCCCCATTGGTTATTAGGAGTTCTGGCTTTCCAAACTTACTGATTATTTCTTTGCCAATGAATTGTCAGACGTTGTTACCGGTGTGCAATTTCACCATTTGGGCTACTGGCCACCTTGTTACAAAATTGATGGCTGTGATGATGGGTTTTTTGTTGTTGTGCTTTCCTGGCATGGGGCCCACAATGCCCAGAGCCCATACCTTGAACGGTAGTTGGGTTTGAATGGGGAGTACAGGCTTAGGCGGGGTTTTGCTTCTGGCAAACTTTTTGCAGACCTCGCACTGTTCTAGCACTTCCTGGACATTGCAGTATAAGGTTGGCCACCAGGCTTTATGTTTTAGGAATTCATATAGATTTTGGCTCTTAGTGTGTCTGAGATCTCTGTGGTAGCAAAGAATGGTATTGACTCATTGATGTGTGGGAATGTAGGGGATGGTTGTGCCATCTGACATCTTTCTGTGGAGAGTCCCGTATACGTCAGCAAAGAGGTGCTCATTCTTGATGACCGTTTCTTTGGTGATATTGGTTGTGCCTGCGGGGAACCCTTTGTCTTTTGTACAGAGCACTAGGAGAGGCCAGTCTGGGTTGAGCCCATTCTCTCCCCTAGACGCGTGGACATACAGGCGGGACAGGGCGTCTACCATGGCAAGTTTGGCCCTGGGCTTATATTGGATGAGCATGTTGAACCTTTCTAAGATTTCCATCCACTGCTCTTGGCAGCGTGACAGGTTTGCTTGTATCTTGAAATAGATGAGCAACTTATGATTGGTTAGTGCTGTGAATTCTTCCTGCCGTTCCAGGTAACAGCGCCATTTGACTAGGCAGTGTACAATGGCCAACAGTTATTTGTCGTGGATTGGGTATCAACACTTGCCATCTGTCAGCTTGCACGGCTTGTAGGCTACAGGCAGGAAATCACCATCACTATTCTTGATTTGTAGTACTCCCCCAATGGATGCATCTGAGGCATTGGTTTCCATCTGGTATTCTCTGTCTTGTTTGGGGTATTGTAAGATGGGTGCTGTTGTGAGCTTTTCCTTGAGGCGTCTGAAACAGAGGTTGCGTTGGGGGGTCCATACAAACTTGGACTTGGCGCCTGTTATGGCAGACAAGGAGGCGGTCAAGACGCCACAGTCAGGTATGAAACGTTGTACATAGGCCATCATTCCCAAGAAGGTGCGTAGTTCTGACTTGTCCTTGGGAGGTGGCATTTTGCAGATGGCTTGTATCTTCTGACTGTTGGGCTTGATGCTGTCCTTTGAGACTATGTGTCCCAAGAAGGGTAGTTGCTCCTGGAAGAACTGGCATTTAGAGGGCTTGGCCAACAGTTTGTGTTGTGCCAAGGTCGCAAAGACTTCCTCCAGGTCCTTGTGATGCTGCTCTACCAAGGGACTGTAGACAATAATGCCGTCCAGGTACACAAGGGCGTGTCTGCCTATGTGTGGCGCAAACACTTTGTTCATGAAGGTTACAAAGGTGGACGGGGCATTGGTCATGCCAAAGTTGAGTACCACACATTTATAGGAACCGTACTTGATGTGGAAGGCTGTTTTGGGGATGTCTTCCTCCTTGATACAAATCTGATTGTATCCTGCAGTTAGGTCAATCTTGGAGAAGACAGAGGCTCCTCCCAAGGCGTCAAAGAGATTGTCAATTAGTGGTAAGGGGTAACAATTCTTAATGGTGACTTTGTTCAAGGCGCAGTAGTCTGTGACCAGGCGTAAGGTACCGTCCTTTTTAGCCACAAAGAATACAGCGGCCCCAAAGGGAGACTGTGAGGGGTGGATAAGTCCTTTTCCAGTGCTTCCTTGAGATAGGCGCGCAGGGTATCATCCTTGTTTGGGGTCAACCTGTAGATGGGGAGTGCCTTGGGTACTGCCCCCTTGAGTTGGATAGAGTGCTGGATATGTTTCTCAGGGGGTAGCCCAGGTAACGCTTCTTTAAAGATTTCTGGGTGACAGGCCACAATGTTGCGGTCTTGCGGTGTGGAGGTGTCCTGGTGGTCCTTGGAGTGTATGATTTCATACTGGCAGGAGTCCCAGTCAATTGCTTTCAGGTTTTTCTTCTCATCCGAGGTCTCCGTGATGCGTACAAAGACGTGGTCTTGTAGGAGTTGGTCTACAGAGTCTGGGTAGATTTGGTGGTTGACACATTCACGCTTGATGGTCAACACTGAGGTTGCCCAGTCCACATGGGGGTTGTTTTTCCGTAACCAGTCTAGTCCCAGTACAATGTCAAACTTAGGGAAGTCAATGACGGGACCTTGGATGGTAGAGTGGAGGTTCTCAAGCATGACAGAGAAGGGAGCAGTTTCTTTTGTCACGGCAATGTGATGTTCATCAGCCAGGACCACATTTTTAATCCGCAAAAGATTAGTGGTCAGCTTGAATTTGTCCACAAAGCTGCTGTTGACTAAGGTTCAATCTGCGCCCAAGTCCAAGAGAGCTGAGCCTGTGTAACTGAAAAAGCGGAAAGGGTAAGACATCAATTTATTGGGATGTCTGGTGATGGTGTATAGCACCAGGTCTTCCAAGGGCACTTGGATCATGGGGCATTGGTCCACGTCCTTGGGTTGGTATTCATTGTTGGGCAAGTCAGGAGTTTTGTGGGGAGAGCTTGGCTTGCTTAGTGCTCTCCCTGGGCTTTTCCCTCATCTTGGTTGCCTTGGGTGGCGGTGTCACAGAAATGAGCACAATTTGATTGGCCGTTATTTCCATTCCCATTCCCACTTGATCCCGTGGGTTTGTGGTTGTTGTTGTTACCATTACCTCCAGGAGGTGGTTGCGAGGGGCGCCCACCTGAATGTGAGTCCTTGGGTCTCTCCCGTTTTCTTGTCTGTGCCTTGTGCAGAGCGTTGGATGTTTGTTCCGCTTTCTCTGCTTCACAGTACAGACTTTGTAGGTTGGTAACTTGGTCCAGGCTCACATGTCTCATTACATGCGACTTGAGAGCGTTGTAGTACATGAGGTGTGTTGCTGGTGTGTCAAAGGCCATATCAGATGGGGCGCAGAGATGGAGTTCCTTGTAGGCGCAGGTGAGTTCTTTAACAGTGCCTGTCTGGGTTAGGTTCTTAACTTGTTGTATGATCATGAGTGCTGTATCCTTAAGCACAAATATTGCCAAGAAGTCCTGTTTGAAGGTGTCCCAGTTCTTTTTGGGGTGCTCCTTGTGCCACTTGTTGCACCAAGTGCCAGCGTTATGGGTCAGAAAAATGGAAATCTCTGCAATCCAAAAACGCTGTGGGCACTCCATCTGAGCCAACTTGCTTTTGGCAGACTGAATCCATGCGGCAGCATTGTTGTTGTTGGCTCCCGCAAAGGGTTCCAAGGCGGCGCTGCAAAGACTTTGCGCTACATAGGCGGGCATGGTGGTTTTTTCAGCTGGTTGCAGCATTGAGGAAGGTGGCTGGAAGAAACCTTGTGCAGACATGGCGTTGAAGGCAGGTAGCGGGATCACCGTGTTTTGGTAGAGGTCAAAACCATCAGGTATCGCGGTACCAGGATTATACAGAGTCCAGTCGGGCAGGAGGCCAAACATGATTCTGTCAAGGATTTGTTGGCCGCGGCGTGTGCGGGCAACAGGCGGAATTTTTCAAGATAAGGTAGGATGGAGAGCCTATCTGTGCTACCAATGTTGTAACTGTGCTGTTTTAGCAGAGTTACAAGGGGAAAAATATTTGGAGGATTGATAATAATCTTTATTGTGAGATAGTGATTATATAGCTATTGTGAATCAATGGATAGAAGGAACATGATTGGTGATCATACGGCTGGATGGAAGAGGGGGTGGCTTGATCCTGTTAACGAGTCAAGCGCCAAATTGAGGTATCCACCGTGAGGGATCATCATTTGTTCATGTTGATTGATTTGGTAATCTGAGTTGACTTCCAGGTCTGGCTTCAAGTGCCCGGGTAATTGGATTGCGGGTCACAAACCTGCTTGGTTGGAACCTTGCTGGCGGGTCAAGCCTGCAGTTTTGACAATACTTACCTTTTTTTAGAAGATGTTGATGGTGAACTCTGCCGGGTCCTGGTCCCTTTTATCCCCCACCTTCTATGCCAACTATGCTAATCACGTGGCAAGGCAGCTTTTCCTGTCCCCCCTGTCTTGCGGGAGCTTGAAGACAGGATCCATGGTACATTCAATGTCCAGGGAGGCATTGGCTGGGCTTTTGCATGGTGAGGGGGCATCTGAGTGGGCAGTTACTGCCTACAAGAATGCCCACCTGGACCCGGTTAACCTCGGTGGAGTTTACTGTGTAAACTCTATTGAGCTTGTTTGGGACGTCCTGGCAACGCTCCCATTCAATAATATACCAGAGATGGGCCGGACCCATGCGGCTGCTTGCTTCTGCTTCCCGGTGGAGCATACCATCTCTTACCTGTTGGATAATTTTGGGTGTGCAGTGTCAAAGTTGGCTGTTGCAGAAAAAACAGCCGTAAAGAAGACAAAAATCCTCCTGGCGGACTTTGGGCTGGCCTGGAGTGCCAACAAGACAGGGGTCCCAGCAGCTATGGAGCTGACCTTTGCCAAAACCAAGCACGAGAAGATGATTAGCGCTGTATACAACAAATTGTGCAATTTTAAAGAAGCCTTTGCTGGACAAAGGCTTCATCTGGTTGTTTACCTGGGGTTCCTATTCTACTTCAGGATGGGTGTGTCTGTAGAGGACCTGGACAGGGTCCTTCTGGGAATCAACAAGGCCCGGCTTGCACTGGACAGGAAGAAGGTCCCCCTGGATACAACTTGGTTGATCATGTGATCCAGGACGCCCTGGTCATGACTGGCATCTTTGGGTTTGCAGCCCCGCCAGAAAAGCTGCTCCTCCATTCCCACCTCACCATCCTTCCTTTTACCAGCAGGCGCAAATACTTTAATACAGGTGTATCCACCGTCCACGGTGTGGCGGTGGAGGTTGTGCACCACCTCCATTGTGGGGTGGGTATATACTGCCAAACCCATTATAGGTGCACTTAATTTTATCTCTATATCAATTAAATATATTTATACTCTACTATATTCTTATATTATAAATAATTTTTCAAATAATATTTTAGCAAACAAGATTTGCAAAATATATTGCGGAAATGGGTTTCATAAAATTATAAAATAATACGGTAATAAAATAAATTTCAACTTTACAATTTACGTTTAATTTTTTTAAAACTATTTTTATATTTATTTGAAAAAAGTGATTTAAATATTTTTGCGTAATCCAGTATTGAGCGTTTGGGATTACCTCAGATGGCATAATAAAATAATATATAATAAAATAAATAAATTGCTTACATCTATTGATGGATCTTCTGAATGTGATTGCGGGTGTGGAAACATCTAAATATAAAATGATAATTAATAAATCTTGAATAGTAAACAAGAGAATATAAAAAAGTTGGACACACTAAGCCTTTAATTGATTGGCTGTTTGGATAGGCATGCAGGGATGAACAAATCAGCGTGGCCATAGAATTTGGCCACAGTCTCAGCTGGGAGGATATGGATCCCGGCCTGCAGCAAATCAAACAGGTCCTTGGTCCCTGTTGGGGTTCCTTGCTTGACAACTTGCTTGAGCCACCCAAAGACTTCCTCAATGGGATTTAGGAAGGGCAAATAGGCAGGGAGGAAGAGAAGGTGAAAATTTTCTGTGGCCAATTGCTGGGGGCCCACTGCAATGCTGGTGTCAATTGCTGGAAATTCTTCAAGAATATCTGCCACCTTGTGAAGACCAACATTGTCCAATACAATTACGTTAGTGAAGCCCGGGCTTGTGCGCCTCAGGTGCTCCTGGACCAATTGGAGAAATGATAGGAAGGTCCAGCTATTGTGGGAGCCTAGTATTATTTGGTAAAGCTCAACCCCCTTTGGACCAAGGAGAGCCACCATCAAATAGGCTGTGGCGCGGACTGCAGCACGCCAAGCCATCCCGTCATTGGAGCCTTTGGGGATATACCCATACTCATTGCGCATTGACAAGGCAAATGCTGATTTGTTGATATAATAGAATTTCACTGTCCCCTTGGCTTTGAGGGCAGTGTACGCCTCAGAGTTTTTTTCTGGGTCTTGATATTGGCTGGGCTGTTCCAATTGTAGGGGGATACCCCAAGCTTTTTCCAGGAAAAGCACATTCCCTTGACCAAATGATAATAGAAGGAAATTGAGGTCTTGATCCCAAAAGCAGACTTGACCATGGCCTGTATATTTGCCAGTTCAAGATGGCAATCTTGGGTTATCCACTGGCGGATTGCCCATTTGTGCTCCTTGGTGAGCATGGTTGAAACACGCAAGGATTTCTCCGCAGCAAGGACTTGGCCAGTATCAATGAACTTGTTGAAGGTCTTTGAGGCGTACTTGGGATCCACCCTAATAAGAGCCGCAGCCGCCTTGTAATCACCAGATTCCCGCATGAGCCGGAGAAGGATGATGCGCTTAATGTCAGGAATGCACTTGTGAGCGGGCTTTTTAGCAGTGGGAATTGACTTGTTGGTGTTGGGCACAACACAGGGCATGGGGGCAACAGCAACCATGTCAAAACTAAAAATGTTGACAGTGGCCATGTTGACACTTTTAATGTTGACACTATAGTAAAGTGACAACCCGGTTTTACTTAATGTTGTTTCCTGGATGTCGACACTTTTTTAATTAACAGTACAGTTTACCCTGAACATTTTCAATATGAAATTTTTTTTAAAATACATTATTATACTAAAATAATCCCAGAAAATTCAAAAATGCAATAAAAAATACCATAAGTGATAAGAATAAGGAGATATAAGCAAGTATTTTTCAATTTACTATGTAAATTACACTCTTTATTATAAAATTATTTTTTATTCCCATAAAAAATTAAAATTACAATGAGACAAAAATAAAGAATTTTATATATCATACTAACTACAAAATATAAGAAAATTCTAATTTAAATTTATTATACTTTATATAAGCACAACTGAAAAAATCTCATGCCTTAAAGAAAAATTAACAAAATATAATATATTTCTTATAAAACCACATTAAAACTGTATCTGAAACTTATCATTTATACTTAAAAAGATTAGACTATCCAAAAAAATTAAAAGTTTAAAAGTAAAAAGTATATAGGCAAAGTAAAGCAAAGTTTATTGGGCTAATTAAAGCCACCAGCAAGAGCAGTTGCAACATCTTCAAGGTATTTTTTGATTTCCGCCACCTTGTACTTCTTCTTCACTACCTTCTACACATCCTCCTGGTAGTCTTGCTCCTTGGACTTCCTCTTCTTGGGGGCCACCCAGTTGGCCAGGTTGCAGAACTGGGAGACAGTCTGGGCCTGCGCCTCTTGTAGCTTGGGAAAGAACATAAATATTTGGGGTTGGTCCCAAACTTCACCTTCAGGTGCTTATGCCAAACCTCAAGGCTAGAGGTGGTCTTCATCTCCCCCTTGAGGCAGGCGCCTTGACAGTTCCAAGGGGCAGTGGCCTCGCTCTTACCTCTCTGGGCAGTCACCTTCTTGCCCACCCATTGCCGCTCAAAGTACTCCAGGTAGCCTTCAAAGATGGTGGAGTGCTTCTTGATATAAGCATCCTCCTGGAGGGCCTCAAAGCCAAGCCCAGTATGCTCTGGGCGCACAAAAGCCAAGGCAGCAAACTGGGTTAGGGCAAAGCGGCACTTCCCCTTACCATTGTTAAGATACTTGTCAAAAAGGTCCTTCTCATTCTTGAGATTCTTGACAAGGGCCTGCCAAAAATGGAAGAAGCAGCCCTGGACTTCTCCATCAAAGGTGGCCTGGAAGGCTCTGAACTGAGCCTGCTCAAAGTCCATAATGATCACCTTTGGCCCAAGTGAGCGCGCATGAGCTAGCTGCTCAGCGGCTATGGTTGCCTCATCCTTCTCAGCAGAGGAGGGATTTGCCCTTGTGGTGTGGGTGGGAGGGGGGAGCTGGTTGATAGGAAGGGAGCTCAAAGCATCCTGGAAGATCTTGAAGGCTCTGGCATAGACCTCTGTCTTGGCACCAGGAAGGAGAAAGAACACAAGAGGGATAACCTGGTCATTGAACTGCCCATGCAGGACCCAAAGCTACTTAAAGAGAGAGGGGCAAGTAGCAAATGTGCCGTTGCACAGCCAGGTGGTAGCAGTGTTCAGCTGCTCCAGGTTTTGGGTTGTGGTGTAGGCTACAATCCTATCCTCCACTTCCTGCCCATTGTCATGGAGCAGGAACATCTCACCATCCTCTGTCTTCTTGAGGGCATCTGTGAGGACCAGGTCCTTGATGTTGATGGCACTCTTGGCCAGGGGGTTTGAGGCTTGACGCCTATCACTCACAAACTTGACCAACTAAGTGTGAGTAGAGACCCTATTGAGGTTGATAGGGGACAGGTACTTGCAAGCAAGCACAGCCAGCTGGGTGGCAGAAAGGTCTTTGGAGGTGGGCATAATCTGCACCAGATATCACTTCAGGAGGCGGGAGATGGTAGTGTTGGGCATGATGCAGGTATGCTTGCTCTTTATGGTTTGGACCAGGTCCCAGCGCTCAGTGTTGAGCCGCACAGGGCAGGAGCGGTCCTCACAGGTGTAATGCCGGCTCTTAAAGCCCCAGTTGGCATTGTTGCAGCTGAAGATATACCCATTGGTCACCATGGCAGGACCACCTTTAACACTCATATTGGGGAAAAACTTGGGTAGGGTGGAAGGAACCTTGAACTTGCCATCAACATTGCAGATGTTGTGGGCCACAATAGGGTCCCAAGGGCCAGCAGGAGTATGGCAGAAGCCAGGGAAGTAATTGGGGCGGGGCTTCAAATCATCCCCAGATGAGCTTGAAGGGGGAGAGATTGGCGGGGGTGGGGAAGCAGAAGTGGGCTTGTTGTGGTGCTCCTCATGTGCAGGAGACTTATCCTTGGGTGGGGTCTTTTTGCCTTGCCGCTGCTTCTTGGTTGGCTCCTCGTTGGAAGCCGAGTTGTAAAAACTGTGCTCTGTAAGAGAGCCATCAGTTTCCTCTCCCCCAGTGGAGTGAGCAGGGCTCTTCTCAGGAGAGGGCTCAGGGGAGGGCTTTGGAGATGGCTTGGGGGATGGTTTGGGGGTGGCTTTCTTTGACAAGACAGGCTTCTTTTTGGTGGCTTTGGGGGGCTTGGAGGGACGCTTGGTACCCTTTGGCTGTTTGGAGGTGTTCTTGTCCTAAAATAATAAGTAAAATGGTTTAAAATAAAGCAAAGTATGTAAAAAAACAAACAAAACAACTTAAAAAGCATAATATATAAAAAGTAAATCTTAGATGCCTTTTCTTGGCATTTAAAAGTTAAAAATTATTTGTATAGTTTTTATTTTATTAAAGTTTTAAATAAATAAATTAAAAGTTAAGATATTTATGAAAAATTATTATATTTAGATATAAATTTTATTTTAAAAATTAGAAAATAAGGAAGAGAAAAATTAAAAATACAACATATCAAAAAATGAGAAGTTTTTATTATAAAAAACATAAAGTTTTATATGTAAGAACTGAAAAGCGTCGTCATTGTGAGTGACAATTAGTAAAAAAAAGCTGAATTCTCACCGTCAATTACAAAAATTGTAGACATTATTTTTGACAACATTCTCACTGTTGACATTATTTTGAAAATTTACTATGAAAAAACATAGTACACTTAATTAAATGTATGCAGGCTAGCAAAAAATTAACCGTTTCCTGTGTGTTTTTGTTTACATATAAAAATTAAAAAAAAAACATATAAAAATAAGTTAAAAAAGTATCAAGGTTCTTTATTTCTTTATTAAAAATTATATTTGGGTAGTGGGAATATGATATTTTACCATTGTGCTTAAGTAAAGTTGTTAAGAAGTTGTATTCAAGTATTGAAAAGGGTAAAGTGTCGACAACATCACTTACGACATTCTTTATATGACATGACATATTAATCTAGGCTTAATCACGCCACTCTAATTTGCTTAACTCCACCCTGGGGGATAATCACAAGCAAATAAACGACATTTACAAGTTTTGGCATTATTTTTAATAATAAATTCTATAGTAACTTACATAGTAAGTCACACTTAAATTATTGGATCACCGTTAGCACCCAATCCACTTAATATATTAAAGCCGTAATAAGTGCCACATAAATATTTATAACATGAACATTCCAACAATCAAATATATGCACACTGTCTTTTCCAATATAATAATTCAATAAAAAAATATTTTTAAATATGCACTTATTTTTCTTACTGTAGATGCTTCAGTTTTGTTATTAAAAATAAGTTTGGCTTAAAAAGTGTCAACATTGACACTTTTACGTCGTGAAAACAAATAAAAAATAAACTAATTTTTATTAGTAAAAGTAAAGGAAAAATCAGGTTAAATTGAGTTTTTTATTAAGCTTAATATTAAATTGTGTTGAGATGGCCACAATTTTGTCGTGTTTTCTGGGTTTGCACCCCTGAACGCTTTAAAAAAGAATTAAGCTAGCACAACTAGCAAAAAACATAGGAGATTTAGAGTTTTGAGTTGACAGTGGCCATGTTGACAAAGTGTTAACATGGCCACTGTTGACATTTTTAGTGTCAACATGGGCGCTGTTGCCAGCATGGGCACCTTGGTGTAAAACGCAGCAGCTTTCTTTAACACCAGCTGTCCCTCATTGGTTTAGTAGAACTGGGGCTCCTTGTTGTCCTCCTGATTGCCATTGCTGATGTATGGCTCATAGCTAGTATCAAGTACAGGCTTCACCTTCTCCAGCATGGCTGACAGGACTGACTCTTGCCAGTACACAACATCAAATTTATAAAAAGCAAGTTCTACCTCCTTGTTTCTAACTGTTTTGGTAGTGGTAACCTTGGTGGGCTTCTGGGTCAGCTTTGGGACCCAAGGGTTTATGCTCTGCACCCTAGCAGCTTGTTCTCCTTGAACCGGCTGTGTCAGTGCAGCGTCACTATAGAACTCTCCTCTTCTGCCTCCCTCCTGAGTAGGCACTTGTGTTGTACTGAGTCTATTCTTTGACCCGCGGGGGCAACCGCAACTGCAGCGCACAACGGGTGCAATGGTAGTCTGTTGCTGTGTTCCTTCCATTTTGAGAATTTAATAAAATATTAAATAAAACTTAATTAAGTTACTTCATATTTTTAATTTTTGCTTTTATCTGTTTATGGATATTCAATTAATATTTTTTCCGCCCAGTATCCCAATTATAGCTTTTTTATTTCTTAGTTAGTTGTTTTTGGGTTTACAACGCCCATTTTAGAATACTCAAAAAAATCCACCCATTTTCCCAGATTTTACTGCCAAATTCAAACACCCAACACAATATTTTTAAAATTTATGTTTCAGATCTTGTGTCTTATTTTAGATACCTTGGTATCATTCATGATTACAATCTATTGCACACATTGTGTGAGTGATTTTGTTTACATAGTGAGTTGCTATTGTGTTTTGTTTTTGGATTGAGTTTTGACACACCACGCTTGGGTGTATTTTGTCACTGATTCACATAGTAAAACATATGTACACCAAAAGTCAACTCACACCATTTTTTTGTGAATCCATGTATTTTGGATTATATTTTGAATGGTTTTGCTTTGCGCGTGAGTACTTTGTTGCTGTGTTGACCCATTTTGCCCATTAACGCCAATAAACCCTGTTAACAGAATGTATAATTTAACCTGAGAGTTGGATTTTGTTTAAATCTGAAATCATTTTGTTTAAATCTGAAGTATTTTTGCTTGTTGCCATAGCTTTTAAAACTACTGTACTAAAGTGACCCCAGAAAGCTCAAAAATGCAATAAAAACAGTATCTTAATAAATAAAAATAAGGAGAAACAAGTAACAATTTCTCATTTTACTATGTAATTTACACTCTTTATTATATAAATATTTTTTATTACCATAAAAATTAAAATTAAAATGAAACAAAAATAAATACAAAAACAACAATAAAAGTTATGCAAAATATGAAGAAATATAAATCTTTATTTGATATAGTTCATATAAGCACAACTGTGAATATCATGTGTTTTATCAGGAAATTAACAAAAATTAAGATATTTCATTCACTTTCAAAAATACTAATTAATCTCAAACTTACAATCTTTACATAAAAAATCAGTACTATCTAATTAAATTAAAAATAGAAAAATTAAAACTAAAAAGTGAATGACCAAAACTAAAAAGTAAAAATTAAAGTTAAAAAGTTAAAAGTTAAAGCCATAGAAGCAAGCAAGCAAGTTTACTCTTTGCCCTTCTTCTCCTTTTTCATTTTAGCCCCTTCCAGGAGGGCAAAGGCAATAAGCTCAAGCTGCTGCTTAAGCTCAGAGGCCTAATATTTGTGCTTAGCTGCACCCTGGATGGCCTTGATGAAGAGGGTGGAGCGGGTTGTGGGCTTGGTGGGGGATGCAGTTTGCCAAGTCACGCAGCTTGGAGATGGTTTTCTCCTGCTTGTGCTGCAGGAGGAAGAAAAACTTATTGAATTTTTGGGTGGAGCCCAAAGTTGACCCTGAGGGGTTTGTGATAAACCTCTAGCGCTGAGGTGGTCTTGAGCTCACCATTCACTGCTGCCCGGTAAACATTCCAACTGGCCTTGGCGCAGGCCTTGCCTTGCCTCTGCGTGACAACCTTCCCAATCCACTGGGGCTTGCTGTACTCAAGAAAAAGCTTGAACTCCAAGTGCTTTACTATGTAAGGATCCTTTGAGCAAACCTCAAACCCCTGCGCAGTGTGCTCTGGCTTTAAAAAAGCCAAGGCGCTAAATTGTGCCAGCACAAATTTGAAGGTGTCCAAAGTGTCCCTGTGGCTCAACCTACTTAGCTCAGCATGGCCCTGCACATTCCAAGCAACTGCTTGGCGGTAGTGGAAGTGGCACCCCTGCACCTCCCTGCTGAACAGCTGCTTGAATGCATTGAACTGAGAAGGCTCAAAGTCTATAATGCACATGGCAGGCTCAAGAGCTCTCAGCCTTACCTTTTCCTCCAAGTCCAGGGTGGCCTGGTCTTTGTCAGTGGCAGGAGGATTGGCACAGGTGTAGGGGATCTTCTTGGCATTGTTGTTGTCAGGAAGGAGGGAAAGTGCTTGGCGGAGGATGGTAAAATCATGGGTGTAAATGGCCTTGGTGGCCCCAGGAAGAAAAAAGAACTCAAGTAGAATCACCTGGATGTCAATCTGGGCATGAATAATCCAGAACTGGTAGAACATCTGGGGGAAAGTTGCAAAGGTATTGTCAACTAGCCAGGTTGACACCCTTTTTGACTCCAGCAGGTTCTGCTGGGTGGCATAGCAGATTATGCAGTCTTTGGTGGTGAGCCCATTGTCATGGAGGAGGAAGCGCTCCCCACTCTGAAGCTGCTTAAGCTCATGGGTGAGCATAAGCTTGGAAAAGACATCAGAGGCCTTGGGTGGGGGGATTGACAGCAATGTGTCTGTCACTAATAAATTTAACCAACTGTTCCTGTGTGGGCACCAACTTGAGATTGTTGGGCTGCAGGTTTTGGAGGGCCTTGATGGCCAAATTAAAAGCACAGATGTCAGGAACCAATCCACTTGGAAACATACCACCTAGCAGGTGTATGGCCGCAGATGAATTCAAACCTGTGACTAGGGAACCAATGGGGACAGAGATCATTCCCATATGTAATAGTTCTCCAATCATATGATATTGACCAAGGAGTGGATTGAATCTTCCCAAAAGGAAGTAGACCCCTAGATAACTGAGAAGGAAGGCCAAAGCCAAGGGATGGAATAAGGAGGGCAAAGCAGGCTAACTGGTGCCCATAACATGTGGTTTCTCTGTAATGGGGGAGGTTCTGGGACAATGGTGTGGTGGTGTACCATATGCCTGGTATCACTTGGCGCCACAACTTATCAAGGTAGTGAGGAGGGATGACCCAGAATTGGCTCTGGTTCCAAGCAATACACTTGCTTTAAAGGCCTGCACAAGTAGCAACCAAACCAAACATTTATAACCAAATAGCTCCCATTGGGAGGACTTGGGTAATCTCATGGTGTTGGGTTTCAAGATTTAAGGAAACAAGCAAAATTAAATAAACTAGTGTTTAGGAAATTGACTTTAGTAACTGAACAATAAATAAAGACTGACTCTATCAGGTTTATATAGCAACTGATGAGTAGAATTGGTGTTGGAAAAGGAGAAAGGAAATGAGTAAATTGGGGGAGATTGGAGTTTGGGGAGTTAGGAAGGGGATCCCTAAGAAGGGAGCAACAGTTATTTTAAAATATGTAAATTTTAAAAAACAATTATGACCCTTGTGCCCCCTAATATCCCCAAGATGCTGTTTAAACAGTTGAGGAATTATACCCACTGGCCCCACATATTCCGGGGCCAGGAATAGGGAGACAACCACAGGGATCAACAGCCACAGAGTTTACGGCGCTTAAAACGGTTTTAATAGTGTTGTTGCTATATGCTTTCAAATCCAAATTCAAATTTGGACAATTCAATTGGCTAAAACTAGGTAAGAAAAGTGGGTCTTTTGAATCTGTAATGCTACTAATTGTTCTTAGGCGCCCATTGTCATTGAGAGAGATCCCAGGTTCAATTCCTGTTCCTACCAAGGAGGGTTGATGTTGTTGATAAATTCAACTTCACAAAGTAATTTGGAGCTGATACTACATACTAAAATTTCTTTTTTAGGAGTAAAAATACACCCTGTAGGGAAGTAGTTTGCTAAGGGTAAGCTGTTGATTTCAAGGTTGGCAGGAATAATGGAATTAATGTTCCTGAAACAAATTTTAGCAGAGGTGGGAATTACTTGTACAAGATACCACTTGAGCATTCTCATGATTAAGTGATTAAAGGGCTCACAGGTGTGCTCCTACTTCCTGGCTATGACCTGTTCCCAGCCCTTGGTATCCAGGCGGCCCCCACAATTCTTATCCTCACAAATGAAGTGCTTGCTCTTGGTTGGCACTTTTTATTATTATAATTGAAAATATAATTATCAGCAACATAGCCAAGGCTGCTCTTTACAGACATGATAGGGAAGTAGCAGGGGAAGGTTTGAGAACTTTGAGCTCCCCATCCACATTACAGATGTTGTGGATGGCCAGTGGATCCCAAGCCACATGACCAGAAGCTTTAAACTTCTTGGAGTATTTCTCTGGCTCATCTTGAGGGTCAGGTGAAGGAAGGGGAGAAGAGCCATCAAGGGGGAGGGGAAGGGTTCTTTGAGGCCTGCTCAGACGCCTCCTTTTTCTTGCCAGAAGAAGAGGTAGGCTCCTTGGCAGCCTTTTCTTTCTTGGCGCAGCACTTCTTTGCGGGCTTAGAGTCAGCCTCTGACTTGTAAAATGAGTGATCAGTGAGATCATTGTCAGATTTATTGGGTGATGAGTGGTAGAGGGGAAGGTTAAGGGGAAGATGAGGGTGGAGGGGTGGGAGGAGATAAAGTGGGGGGAGAAGGAGTGGGAGACTTTGCCTTTGTAGGCTTCTTGGCACGCTTGGGGGTAGTTGCAGGGTCATTGGAGCCCTTTGAGGCTTGACAATTGGAAGGCTGGTTGTTCTTGTTTGATCTTGGCTAAAAGAAAGTTTATAATTAAAGATAAAAAATATTGAAAAGATATATTAAACACAAAGAGGTAAAATAAAGCAAAATATAAGTAAAAAGTATGCAAATAAAGTTTTATTTATCAAGAAAAAACATAACAAAGTAAATAGAAGCAAAATAAAAACTCAAAGTATAGGTCTAAAAGTTAAAACATAGAGAATAAGTGATATTTGATGAAGCATTAAAAATGTTAGGGTCAGCATAACATATTAGAGCTAAATCAATGAAAAAGTATAATTAAAAATAAAATATATAAAAATTATATGGGGAGTAGCAGAGATAGTAGTAGATCATAATTGCAAAAAAATTATTATGTGGAATTTTTTATTGGGAGTATAGCATTCAAACCTTAGTGAAGTGTCAAGTTTAACACTGTCAATCAGCTGAAAACCCCCTAATTCTCACTGTCAAGTAAAAAAAGCTGAATTCTAACCATCAAATTTCTTGGAGTTGAGCAGAAAAATCATTTCACTATGTTTTTACATATAAAACTTGCTTAATTTAAAAACAGGTTCAAAAGTTAACCCAAAAACAAGGAAGTTTCATATGCTCAAAAATAAAACATGAGTTAAAAAGGTAAATTCATAGAAAGGTGTTTATTAGTGATAATATTATGCTGGGAGGAGCTGGTAGTGAGTTATTTACCATTGTATGTGTTAAAACGTTAAGAAGCTCTCTGCACTAGTCCCCCAGTTAAAGTGTCAAGTTGGTGGGTGTTGAGTGGTGCTCATAGTGTATCACTTATTAATTTAGCCTTAATTTCAAGCCTTTGATTAGTTAAATCCAAAACTGATTGTATGGCAAGTAGATAGTATCAAACAGAAGGGGAGTTGAGTTTCTGTTTTTTTATAAATTACATATGAAATCTATTAATAAATTGGGTTTAATTTATGGGGCACCACTTAATCTATAAACCCAGAAATGACATAATGTAAAACAAGTGGGGTATTTGATTAATGTTTATACCACTAAATCTAGTATAGTGGTGCTTGGGAGCTTAAACAACAACTATGGACACTAATAGTAAAAATATTATAGTAAATAATAAAATTTATATAAGCACATAAGTGTTTTATTAATAAAATTAGGTTTGGCTTAAAAAGTGTTAAACTGGCCACTTTTTCTTTTAGACTGTTGAACACAAGTGATTTTAATTTTCATTAGTAAATTTACTTATAAATTGCCTCTTAAATTGGTCTTTGAGCTAACCAATTTATTAAACAGAGTTGAATTTGAGTGAATTTAATCTCAGATTTTGGGGTTTGAACCCCTAAATTACCAGTAAAAATTAACCTAAAATTAGTTAAGCCAAAAACACTATTAGATTCACATATGTAGCAGTCAACTCCCTGTTACTCAAAAAATTGTTGAGTACCAGGGAGTTGATCACCAGGGAGTCAACTTCACCACATTTGCTCACCAAAATACTGATGCCAGCCCGCCCAAGTCTCAAAAACTTAACCTAATGATGAGGCCTGGCAAAGTGATAGATACTCTGCCAGGCCAAGGCCAACGCCTATTGTCATCTTGAGTAGTAAAGCTGTAATGAACTTTTGTAACTGAACCAATGTGAGTTCAGTATTCAATTGGGGAAGAAAATAGCCCAATAGAAAAGACAAGAATGAATAGAAGAAGATGTGATTTATTGAGGAATACTTCAATTATATACCATATAGAGAAGCCACAGGACCACAGGATGTGGCGCAGTGGCAGGTTTGACATAGGGTTTGGACTGTGGAATAACTTGCACAGTGATCAACAAGTCAAATTGACAACACTCCTAATTAGGAGATAGTGCCTGCAATTTGACATTGCCATTGGATTGGCCCATGCTGTTAGATACGTCCTGGGGCAACTTATCAAACACCCCCTGTGTATAGTAAGATATGTTAGCAGGCAAGGAGGGAAACCTGGTTGCAACACCCCCTTTCCCCTGCTTGTTGTCAGACACTAGGTTTGGAGCCTGCGGGAAGTCTGGGAAGATCTGCACAAACAACCCTTGTGTGGGGATGATGCAGCAGGGGCGCAAGCAATTGTGGTGAAGTGTTTTGGTGTTTTCTTGGGCATCTTCAAGTTGGTAGGTGTGGTTATCATAGACCTCAGCTATTCTGAAGGGTCACAAGTGGTTGGGCTTCAATTTGGTGGAATTGGGGTTGAGGGCATAGATGGGGCCACCTACAGCGTATCTTGCCTCAAGGTGTTTTGTCCCCCCTCAAGCTTTGGCACACCACTGACACAGGGAGGGGGTAATTGACAAGGGAGATTTCCTGGGAACTGTGGATTGCAATTTCCTTTGCTCTACCCCCGTCAAGCTGCCAGGGGTCCCAAAGACCAGATGTTGGGGCTGAACCCAGTGCCCCTGTTAATTCTTGCCCGTAAGATGAGTAGGGCAGTGGGCAGATGTTCAGTCCACACAGTATTAGGGTGTTCTTGCAAGAGCTTAGCAATCAGCTGAACTAACAAACCATTCAGGCGCTCCATGTGCCCATTGGCCTGGGGATAGTAGGGCGTTGTGACTGTTTGTTGGAGGGAATTCTTGGCGCAGTAAGACTTCATGACATGTCCAACAAGCTTGGGTCCACCATCTGTAATGAGGCGTTTGGGCTGCCCAAAGCATGCCACAATTCCCTTGCTAATGAAGCGGGTAATGGTGATGGTGGTGTGGTTAGTTGTCGCCCAGGCCACTGGCCAACAATGGAAGTAGTTGATGGCAGTTATGATGCATTTCTTTCCCAGTCTGTCTTCAGGAAGGGACCCAACCACATCAAGGCCCACTGTTCAAAGGGTTCTGTCACAAGTTACAAACTGCTATCAACTATGCTTATTGAAAGGCCTCAACTACGGGATTCAAACCCTGGCTCTCTGCGGGCCGCCAGCCCGCAGGACGGTTGCCCACAGATTTTTGGGCTCAAACCAGAGCAGGATTTGACTTCGGGAAATACTTTTAAGTTTGATGAATCAAATTCACATACATTGATACCTCCCACGCCAAAGGCTCCTGACAACTCGACCAATCAGCAGGCGGGTCCAGCCACAGATCCCGGGATAAATTGGGCCCACACAGAAGGGAAAACCGAGAACCTTCCCATAGAACGCAGGCCACCCAGAGACAACCAATCTCACAACCTGACTAGGAAAGTTGAGCATTCTCAGTTTGAGCCAGCCAATTGAATAACTCCCACAATTGATGCCACTGAAAACTGGGAAGTCCTGGTGAACGGAAAACCCGGGCCAAGTAAATTTGTGAAAGTTTTACCATGACAGATGGGCATACTTATACCCTGGACTGCCAGGAAGATGCCCATTGTCATCCTTGCAATAAAGTGACATGAACCTTTGGTTCAACCAGATCATACCATACTTGTTATTAGTTCTATTTCATTTCCAACCTACGTCTTGCGGTTCCGCACCCCACACCTGTCTACCCCAAGAAACCGTGGATCAACTGCCTGACCTTTACTGTCCATCAGGAGCTCCCCTTGGCCCAGTACATTTCACTGAGTACCCACCCAACCCGGTGTATTCTGAGTTTACTCTAGAGGAAATCCTGATCCACAACCCCAAAGCTAGAACTAGAGAGACAGAAGTCCTTTACAGAGAGGGTACAAAAATCATCCGGCTCCCTCTGCTATTCTGAGACAAGTATAATTTCTGGCCTGCATATTTGGTTCCAATGACACCGCCCCACACCCCGCAGACCAACTGCCCGCAAGAATCTGTTGCCACTAATGAATCCACTTCCACCTAGATATTTGGGGTGATGTATATCACTCTCACTGGATTGATTGATTCCATGGTGCCTATGAGCGGACCTTGGGCAGTCCTTGGAAAATTGTTATCTTATATTGTAAAGTTAGCCCCAATCTTGTGGTGGGCTCTCCCTGCTGAGCCCGCGGATTGTCCACCCGCAAGTTCTCAGGAACCCCCCACAGGTTGGATCCCTGACAGGTTCCATGAATTTAATGGGCAGGAATGACTTGGGAAGGATAGGTTTGAAAGTGCTCTTTTCACACAGGACACACATCTCAAGGAGGTCCAGGAGGTCCTGGCGCATGCGGGGCCACCAAACCTTGTGCTTCATGATTTTGAAGATGTCATGTTCTCTGATATGACCCAAGGTGTGGTGGTAGTGCAGTATGGTATACCCTTGCTGTGTTGTGGATATTTAAAGCGTCTTTTCACCTGTCTCTGCCTGGCAGCAGACGTTGCCAGCTTCAATGGTGAACTGGCTTTTGTTGTCCTTCAGCTTGGAAATAGTCACGGAATCAAGACCTTTGTAACAGGTGGCTTCAGGGGAAGCAATGTTTGGTATTTAAAAGCTTGGTGAGAGGTGTGATTAGTTCTCCACAGTTGGGGATGAACTTTTGCACATAGGCAACCATGCTCAAGAATGTACGCACCTGATCCACATCAGTGGGGGATGGCATGCTTGTATCAAGGAGCTGGATGTACAGGTATTCTGGCTACCACCAACCCACTTAACATCCAATCATTGCCTGGTTTTGTGCCAATCCAATATACTGTTATACATAAAGAAAGGCAACAAATCAATATCACATGACTTGTCTAAGTATCCAGTGACTTGAAATCATTCTTCAAATGACCTTTTCTATCTTTGATCCAACTATATCCCCGCCATAGCGCAAGCTATATAAATCTAAAGTACTACCCAATAAAACATACTTCTTCTCTTTTTAATTCCATATTTGAAGCTTCCCCAAAAGCTGCTCCTCATCACTGGTAGCAGCTACAGTTTTTTGACCACGCTCATGAAAGAAAGAATGACTGAACAGAACCGGCCCACCTTTGCTCACGTACTCAACCAGACCACAACCCAGGATACCTGGAAAACGTACTTCTGTGCCCATAACATTGACAAAGATATACCTAGTGGATGCACCATATTCAAAGGACTGGTCATGCCCAAAGCATGCACCAAGATAATTCAATACAGTTGCTCTCTTCAACCACAAACAAACGCATAACAAACTATCACAGGTGAAGTTACCAACATCAAGTACATTGGTATTGACAAGTTCTTTGGTAAAAAAAAGAAAAGATCTTCAACTGGCTAGACCACACAGCGCCAAACTCTGCGCCAGCCGCATCCCCCACAAAAAATGGGTCCAGGAAGCCAGCAAACGCCTGTACAAGGCCGCAGCTAACTGGTTTGCCACTTGGGTTGGCTCACAAACTGACAAACAGCTTGATAACTGGAAAAAGTTCAAAGCTGATATCACCCACAACTTCAGTGTCACTGAATCCCTCCAAGACATTGTAATACAGCTTAGTGATCTTCCCCAGAAGACCACTGTCACAGCTTATGCCAATGAATTTGAGGAATTACGCTACAAGGTTCAAAATCCAGCACAAGCTGACAACGTACACACTAGAGAATCATTTATCAACAGAATTAAACCCTCAGTTGCTGCCCTCATCTGCCCAGAGGCCAACACCTCTATGCCTGTGCTTATTGCAGAAGCCAAGCATGTAGAAAAACGCGCAAACATGGAATATGCTGCACATAAAAGCAACTGCTCATTGAACAGCAATGGCTGAGACAACTCTAATGGCAACAAGCTCCAAAACACCAATCATAGCAACGGCAACTCCAATTGTAACAATGGCAATTGTAGCCAAAGCGCAAACTGCTCCCATCTCAAGAAAGAGGACAACACCAAAGTAAACAATGCTAAAACAGCAACTTGCTATGAATCTGACCCCACATTCTCTGACCTTAAAGATCTTGAAACAGAGAAACAGGGGGGAAATCAAAAATGGGACCCCCAAAAAGTGCAAAAATTAATTTTCTAGAGATTAACTTTGAAGCAGAAAAACATACAGTTTTTAATATAAAAAATTTTATATATTTTAAATTCTTTTCTAGATTGAAAAGACCCCAAGGAAATGATTTCTGCAATAAAAACATATGCTAGATAATAAAAAGATCCTTAAATTAGCTGTTTTTGAAAGAAAGTTTATTTTAGTTTCAAAAGCAAAATTAGACTAGAATTTATATGTAACTGTATTCAATTAAATATAAAATATAAAACTACACAAAAAACTGCTTTATAAACTATAGTTTTAATAAAAAAGTTTAATTTCATTTTCAGCCTATGTAAAGCTATAATAATACTTCAGTATAAACAAAATAAAACATTTTTCATACATGATACAAGCATATGGGTTATAATTTTTCTTGTTATGCCTAGGTGCCAGATTAATTATTTTATAACTTAATCACATTATTCATATTCTAATTATTTAGAAAGCTTAAAATACAATCAATCCCAAAACTTTAATTGATATTGGGCTTAGATGATTTTTTTTAAAAATAAGTCATCAATTTTAGAATCAAAATGTGCAACTTATAGTATTACTGAAAATATCTTAAGTGCTACTACAAACTACAAATCAAAAATATTTATGATGAGTTGCATAGGAGAGTAATAACAGCCCCAAAACTATAAATGCTATTACCCTATCTTTGGCTCATCATAAAATTTCTTAGTTTGTTTCAGAAAAAGGTTATTGTTTTTGAAAGACTGATAACTCTATTTAAAATACACCCTCTAGTAAGTTGCCCTACTTCATGAACTTGCCCTAATGCACCACTAGCATCTTCTGATATTTTTGTTTCTCTGATATCACCATGTGATTTCAAATGATAAGTTACCTCAGAATATTCTGATAAACTTTCAAATGTTAGAGGTGAAGTATATAGCTTCCCATCTTTCATCAAATATGAAAGAAAAATGCACAGATTTTTAACTTCAAGCTCTCTTTTTATAGCCTAAATTTTCTTTCATAAATATAAAAGAATGACTTCTGAGAAATGTTTGAGCCTGATAGTACTGATTTATATAATTCTTTTCTTTTTTCTTGCTCAAAAATATTTTAAAGATCATTAATATTTTTAATATAAAGCTCATTTTCTTTTTCTTTTAACATTTTTGATATTACACCAAAGTGACAATCAACAATGCTTTTCCCATGACATTCAACAAAACAATTATATTTTATAGAACCCTTAATATATTTAGGTGCCTCTTTAAATAAGTAATATAAAAATTCATGTGATCTAAAATGATTTCCATTATCAGTCCACACTTATATATTTTTTATTTTTTAAATCTATCTAACTTAAGAAGACTAATTAGACATTCACCTGAAAATAAAGAATCATATGATAATATTTGAGACAAAAAATCATGATATTAATATTTGGTTTTATTGTTTTCTTTAAAAACTAATGCAAACCCTAATAACAAGATAGGTTTTTTTGAATAAAAACAATTATTGGTCTCAATTAGACCACTTCCAACTTTTAAGTTTTCTTTATAATCTATAACTACAACACAAGACTCATCATCTAATTCATAAATATCTTTTTTATATTCCCTATTTTGATGAACATAAAAGTCTTGGTGCTGATTAATAGTCTTTAAGTCATTGTCTATAGATTCTGGCAATGGTAAGTTTTTACTTTCACATTCTTCCTTCTTTTTTTCTAGTGAATTTTTTAAATTACAAATATTGCACATATTGGTTTGTTTTTACTTTTTATTATATTTTTAGGAATTAATTTATAGTAAGTAGAAATTGAAACTGAAATTTTATTTTTTATTTTCATATTTTTTATATATTTCTTTTTTATTTTAAGTAGAGAGTATTTAATTTCAGTTGAGTAATTACTCATCTTGTTTTCTATATCTTTATAAAATTTTTCAGGCACTTTTTTTTGTAAACTGGCTTGTTTCAGAAGAATTTTCCATCAATTTTTTAATTATTTTTTTAGTTATTTCTTTTTTCAATGAATAGTTATTATTTTTTGGCTTTTTTGTTTAAGCTTACATTTTTATTTTTATTTATTCTTCTTGAGTATTCAAACTCACTTTTGGTTATATTAAACCCCATATCATTTAGCTCTTTTAAAGAGTAACTGGAAGTAACCAGAGATCGCAAGGCTGGGAGATGCTTTTGGGGAGAAGATTTCATGAGATCCTTTAAGTTTTCAATGAACTCATTGTTTTTTGATTTTGAATAGTTGGCAGGAACTGAGCTTTCCAAAATTCAGTTTGAGTAAGGAAGTGCTTGATGAAATTATCAAGATCATCACCAGCAATAAAGAGTAATGCCTTTTTTAACATTGCAATTCTTTCTCTTTTTGTTAAAGCTCCCAAGGAAAAAAGGGTAGCATGGCAGAAGTAAATTTAACTGAGGACATGGTGGTATTTTGAAGCTCTGTAATTAGGTCAGATCTCTGAAATGTGCCTTAATGATGGAGTAGTTCTGATCAGAATGTGGCCTTTGAATGGGGTCTTTTGGATTAGAAGCTTTGTGGTGCTTTAGCTCTTATATACCAAGCTAAATGACACCATTCTGAAAGAAATAGTGTGATAGCTTTTACTATAGTTTGAACTTGAATTTATGTTTGCAGAATTAATTAAATACCTAGTTTTCATACACAAGTGATATATGTGAAGCAGCTAAGCATCATTATTACATCATATCCTCTCTGTAATCAATGCAAATCAATTAAAATGATGTATTCAGTTAACTATAACTCTTCCGCATATTTTTTAAATAAAAAATATTAAAGAATTCTATTTAAAGAATGCTTAATTTGAGGTTCAAAGCTCATTTGAACCTTAAAATTAATCTAAACAGTGATAAAAACATCCTAACTTTAAACTGCCATAAAATCCTAAATGATTGAGCTTTTTAAATAAATTAAAGTGCAAAAATAAAGCTCTCAATCTTATCTTTAATTTTTTTAAATAAAAAAGATATTTTGTATATTAAGAAAAGAGTTTTTATTAGCTTTGAAGTGATCTACTTTATATCATTAGATAGAATCATATAATAAAATCTGGATTATAATCTTTTAAATTACTTTTTCTTTAATATTGAGTATAGTATACATGTTAAAATTTTTACACCAATAAAAAAGATAGGACCCTTAGATTCATTTTGATAGTTTACAGTGTAAAAAATATTAGTTTTTCATTGAGTTATTAATGTTTTAAATATAAAATGTGTAATTAGTTACTTTTTCAAAATTGAATTGTGTTATGCTGTGACTTGAGCAGCATGTGCATTAGAAAATGCCCCAATCCCTAAAATAATGTCAGAGATTCTTTCCCTGACTACCTGACTTTTATTGACAAGCTTGGGAAAGAAATGGAAACAATTCAACATCAGCACAAAGATATTGATGACACCCAGTTTAATATCAACAGAACAAAGTCAGGAACACCATTTAATGGTTTAGATATCTTTAACACCCAGATTCAAACCCAGGACTCTAGAAATGAAGGGTTAATGAAGACTGGGATATCACAAAGCTTTATTTTACCTTTTTATATTCCGTTTATTGAATTGAATTTTGCTTTCAAAAAGCCTTTTGAATTTGAAAGCGTTAATCAGTTAGTAGACGTCACTTACCGCTCAGCACATGATTGGCTGGATCTGGTCACCTGCTCTATTCTCAATCCGCTCTCAATGTTTAAGGACATGGCTACGTATATGATATTAACCCATCTTCTGATATTACACCGCTTAATTATCAAACACTTGCTTGCACATATGAGGCTGATCCTGGGTAAATACATATGAACTTCAAGAATAAGGTACTTCAAATCAAGTCAGGTATGCCACAAGTCACAAGCTTCATTTAAATCCTCTCAGATCTAAAGAAACTCCTCTCATATTATTTCAGCCATGATTTTAAGCCTATTTAAAGGCCCAATCTTATTCTTTTCAAATTGTTCCAACAATAAAGACTATTACTCTTCTAGCTACTCATCCACTTTTGATAACACTTCTTTTCTGAAGCCATGAGAGGAATTCTCTTCCTATCTTTGTTTCTAGCCTACTTCTTGTCCAAGTTGGTCACCTTGGAAAACCCAACTCCAACAACAGACTGGTATAATTCCTCCCCAGATGATTCCCACCAGAAGGAATCCCTTGCCAATGGATTGCTCAAATATCCTTCTGGACATTGGGGACGTAAATTTCACTATGGTTGTTCATTTGCTCCCCCATCCACTGAACCTACTCTGGTTAGACCTTACACCTCCTTTTACCTCTTGACATACTAGGTGGGCTACTATCTACTAGGGTGATTCAGTTCTATGTTTGGAAGGTTTGCCTATCTAGGACAACTTGGGCATCTTGCAATGGTCACGGTTCCTATTGATTTGGTCATAGCAGGATTAAATGTAGGGGCCTTGGCCCATCAGCTGGGAAGTTTATTCCCTGCAAAGTGGATTCCTGAAAAATAATGACCCATATGATTTTAGGTATTTTGGTTTATTAGTGATCTTATTTCAATGATAAAAGTTATAGAAGTCTATCATTAAAATAATATATAGTACATTACTTTCTTATTAAAGCTATACTATACAATTTTGTACCTAATAAAAGATATAGACTTATATCTTATTTATAATAAGTCACAATATATAAAGATATCAATAATCTGCCACTTACATATCATAAAATGAAGACTTGGATATTTCTGTGTTAAAAAGAAAGTACTTTCACCAAAAGATGATATAGATAGTTCAAAGTTGTATATCAAAGAGAAACATTTTATACATCTTATTTTACTCTAATACATATAGTAAAAGATATAGTAGAAGATAATTGAGGGTAATAAGGGAGAGATGATAATATAAAATAATCAAGGGTAAGAATGGAAAGAGGATAGTAGAAGATAATTGAGGGTAAGAAAAGTAGAAGAGAAGAGAAGAGAAGAGAAGAGAAAAGGAGAATAGAAGAAAAAAGAAAGTTTTTTCTATTTGGTATCAGATTTTATATAATCCACTCTCTTGACAATGCAGAAATTTTTTAAAAGTTTTTTGGCCCCTGGCGCAGCCAAGAGGCCAAACAAACTTTTAAAATTTTTTGAGGAGGAATGAGAGGTGGAAAGGAGAAACCTTCAAAAAAACAAGATCTTATTGCACTTTGATTTAGGCACTTCAATTTCTGCACTTTGTTTTGTGCACTTTAATTTGGGCACTTCAATTTTTCCCCCTGAAATAACATAGGGAAACATAGTACAATATTATATTAATTTAACATTTTTTTGAAATTGCCTCCAAAACACACCAATTTATTAATATTGCAATAAAACAAAAACCTACTGTCAAGGGTCTGGATGTACAAGCATTCTGGCTACTGCCAACCTACTTAACATCCAGCCATTGCCCGATTTGGTCCCCTTCCAATATACTGTTTGACATACTGAGAATGGTAACCAAGCAATACCACCTGACTATCCAAGTATCCTGTGGCTTGAACCCATCTCGCACATAACCAACCCCTAGGTTCAATCCAACTAAATCCCCACCACAGTCAAGTCTATATAAGTCTAAAGTATTATCTAATAAAATATACTTCTCTTCTTTCTTAATTCAATATTTGAAGCTTCCCCAAAAGGTGCTCCTTATCAATATACAGAAATTTTATCAAATGAAAACCAAGAATAAACACAAGTTGCAAGAAATATAAGAAAAATTAAGCCTAGAAAAATTAATGAAGAGCAGCTGTTGCAACATCTTTGATTACTCTCTCTCAGGGAATTAACACCCTGAGTAAATCACCAAGTGGTTCACTGCCAAGTCAGTAAACCAGTGGCACCTCTATCAGTTAACCATCTATGACAGGATCACTTGATCCAGGTCCTAAATGGAACACAACTTGATTAAACCTTGTGAATCAAGAGGAAAATTGCTCAGATAAGCCCCATGACCTCCATGACGTACGTGAATGCCATGTGGCTTATCATGATACTATATATTAACCTATATCCATATTCAATAAAGTATCATTCTCTTCTTAATTTTCCCATTTATTTTGTTTATTATACTTCCTAGAAGTATAAACTTGACAGTGGTAGCACAAATAGGTTATCCATACCTACCCAACTCAAAGGAAAAATTCCTCCCAAGAAAAGAACCCAAGCAATGCCACTCCCTAACAGTTGAAGATAATAAAAAGTAGGGCAAGACATCCCCCCTGGAATTGTCATCTACAATAATCTCCTTGTACCCATTGACCAGTACAACGCCCTCAAAACCCGCAGACTGTTCCCTACCAGGCCAGCTACAACGGCGTCTACGCAACCTGAGATACCCAACATTGTGTTTCAGCGTTTAAGTACTGCTGAGATTGGCGCCTTTGCAGGTCTGCACCGTGAGAATGCCTCTCTTTGGATCAACAGCACTGAGAGCAAGTTCAAACAAGTGGAGTACCCCCAAAGACTCTGGGTTGGCAAAATTGCCCTCCGCGTCACAGGGACTGCCTTGCGCTTTGTTACCAAATGGCTAGCTCAACACCCTGACCAGAAGGAAAACTGGGAAATATTCAAAGCTGTGTTCCTTAAAAAGTTCTCCATGAAAGATTCAGACGTAGTGATCACGACCAAACTCTGAACCTTCAAGATGACAGGAACTATTGAGGAATACATCACCGCATATGAAGGACTACGTGATTGTGCGCCCAACACCATCAATTTTGATGAACCTGGGCCACGCCTGGACTTCTACAATGGTCTTTCTACACATATCAGACGTCAGCTCAACATGACCTGCTGCAAGAACCTTGAGGATGTATTCCTATAAGGAAAACGCACAGCTCAGAAGTCTGACAGTCTACACACTACCAACAAGCGTAAGGAAAACCCTGCAGTTAAGAGAGAGCCTCTCCCCAACAAGCAAAACAACCGAGCCAACAATACCCAACCTTGAAATGGGAATGACACTGCACAAGCCACCCAGGCCAGCACTGAAGATACCAACAAGGAGGGAAAAGCTCAGGGGAGTGCTTAGGCAAGCTACCCTCCCCCTCTTCACAATACTTGTACAGAGAATAGGATGTGGACTCCATCACCATGATCCAAGTTCCCTCCAGCAACCCTCTCCTGTTTGCTGCCCAATCTGGAAATAAACTCCTTACCTATCCTTTCCATTTTTACAGATACCAGGGCACAGCGCTATTTGACACTGGAGCCAACCAATTGCTTATTAACAAGAGTTTTGCAGACCTCATGAAGTTACCTACCATTTGGAGTAACATCAAAAGAGTCATTATGGCGGACAACTGTAGTACATCAGTTACCCACAAGACCAAACCTTTCCAGGCCCTAATTGGAGACGTCCAAACAACAATTAGTGGCCCCATCATCCCAATCCCAAAATACAATATTATACTTGGATTAGATTGGATACAAAAGAAAAAGCCTCACATAGACTGGGACAGTGCCACCCTCACAATCCACTGAGGAGAAGTCCACCATCACGTGTACCCAACACACCTTGACACCCTCATGAGGGATCACATATTTGTAAACATCATGGAAACAGAGAAGGAAACCAACGTCAGCAAAATCAATTGGAGCACATGTACATATGAAGTCATCCACTTCAAAAACACAGAAATCCATCACAAACAAAACCCAATTAGAGACCAGCTAGTCAAAGAATTTCCCTCTGTATTCCAAGAATCACTACCTGGGCTACCCCCTGACAAGGGTATACAACATGAGATTGACTTAAAAGGTAGCGTTCCTAAAGCACAACCCATCTACTGCCTCACACCACAAGAAGACGACATCCTGAAAGCTTACCTTGACAAAGCACTCGAGAAAGGCCTCATCAGTCCTTCAAAGTCACCCTTTGGTGCCGCTGTCTTCTTTGTGGTGAAGAAATATGGAGGCCTCCGCCTAATCATAGACTACAAGGCCCTCAACAAGGTCACAATAAAGAACAGGTATCCCCTGCCCCTAATTGATGACCTTTTTGATGCCCTGGGGGGTCCCAAATCTTCACAAAAATTGATTTGACAGCAGGATATCACCAAATTTGCGTAAAACCTGAAGACATTCCAAAGACTGCATTTTGGACTAAATATGGATCCTTTGAATGTGTTGTCCTCAATTTTGGCATGACAAACGCTCCCAGTACCTTTGTAACCTTCATGAATGAAGTATTCAAGGAACACATTGGTAAAAGAGCAATCATCTACCTAGACGACATTATCATCTATAGTCCCAACCTACAACAACACTGGGAAGACGTCTGTGCAGTCCTCTGTACCCTGCAGGAAAACCAACTGATTGCCAAACCATCCAAATGTGAGTTCTTCTCAACTGAACTCCCTTTACTTGGTCACATCATTAGAAAGGACAGTATCAAACCCAATCCAGACAAGATACGCGCCATAACAGAAATGCCAGCCCCGAGAAACAAGAGCAAACTCTGCACTTTCCTTGGAATGGTAGCATATGTACACAGGTTCATCCCTGACTGGGGTGCCCTAACAGCCCCCCTGTCAGCCATCACGGGGAAAACAACCAAGTTTGTCTGGACACCTTTACGAGATCAACATTTCTGCCAGTTAAAAGAGTGCATGGTTACTGCCCCCATCTTGCAATACCCAAACCAGGAGGGTATCTATGAGCTAGAAACCAACACCTCTGATTATGCCATAGGAGGAGTCTTCTGTATCCAAACGGCCCAAAAAGACTTCATCCCTGTGGCATATGGATCCAGGAAGCTATCAGACGGCAAACAAAGATACCCTATACACAATAAGAAGTTGGTTGCCATCATACACTGCCTCATGAAATGGTGATGTTATCTAGAAGGAGCCCAGACGTTCAAAGTACTCACCAACAACATGTTGTTGATATTCTTTAAAACACAACAACACCTGTCAAGAAGACAAGCCAAATGGATAAGTCTCATACAGAGATACCCCATGCAGATTGAATACAAGCCAGGCAGAGAGATGTTTACTGCAGACGCCCTATCAAGGCTATACAATAAACACATTCTCTGCACTGATGGTGACCCCAAATGGCCCATGTTAATCATGGGGAATCTCCAGGAAGGGTTCCCACCTGGCACACCAATGGACATCCAAGAGAAAGTCCTCAAGAACAAACATCTGTTCAAAAATGTATATGGTACCCTCCACCAAATCCTTCCAAATGGTGACACAGTACCCTACGTTCCGTTAACACAAAAGATTGACACAATCCTCTGTTATCACAGATATTTGGGACATACCTGTAGCAGAAACTTACATGAATATCTCAAGACTTGCTACTGGTGGTATAACATGCTAATGATATCAGAGAAGTACTAGAACAATGCGAGGTCTGGGAAAAGTCCGCCTGAACCAAAGCTTTACCCAAATCAGTAGTACCTGTATCTATCACACAGCCCTTCAAGGTATGGTTGTTAGATATTGTGGGACCTATGCCTGGTGAAAGCAAAGGCAAGAAGTACATCATAACAGCCATTGACTATACAACCAGATGGCCCGTAGCACAAGCCACAAAGGAGCATAAAGGCAACAACGTGAGACAATTCATTGGTAAGGAGATCATAGCTAAGTTTGGAAAGCCCAACCTCTTAATCACAGATGGAGGCACTGAACTCAAAGCTATTGACACCAACATATACCTTGCCAAAAATGGAATAAAACACGTCACAGCCAGCCCATATCACCCTCAAGCAAATGGAAACGTAGAACAACTAAACAGCTCCCTAGTGGTAACCCTCAGCAAGTTATCTGCCAACAATCCAAAAGCCTGGGTTGACATGTTACCAACCGCCCTTATGGTCTGAAGAACACAAGTCAATTGCAATACAGGCAAAAGCCCTTATGAACTTGTCTATGGTCAGAAACCTTCACTTGTCAGTACTACTGCAGGACCACGACTGCCACTTCCCAAGAAGATACCAGACAGCAATGACCCAAAAGTGCTACAAGCCAGAAAGGACCAAGAAGCAATGGAATAGCAAAGGGTTCACCAAGAATCAATCCCATTACAACAAGAGAGGTTCCAAGTTGGAGACAAGATCTGGGTTGTCAACCACAACCAGCATAAATTAGACCCAGGATTGCGCAGACCAGGCATTGTCATGGAGGTGAAACCCAATAACACGTACCTCATCAAAGGGATTGGAGCTCAAACCAAACTAAAATGTATGCACCATGATCAACTTTGTTTGTGTAAGGCAAGAGCAGTCCAACAAAATTCAAGACTCCCAGTTCCTAACACCAAACTGGATCAGTACCAGGCCCGTATACCAGATACCCTCAAGAAGGTTCCCAAGGCTCTGCCTTCCAGCACCCCAGGGGGAGATGTTGCAACATCTTTGATTACTCCCTCTTGGGGAATTAACACCCTGAGTAAATCACCGAGCGGCTCACTGAGTGGTTCACTGCCCAGTCAGTAAACCGGTGGCACCTCTATCAGTTAACCATCTATGACAGGGATCACTTGATCCAGGTCCTAAATGGAACACAACTTGATTAAACCTTGTGAATCAAGAGGAACATTACTCAGATAAGCCCCATGACCTTCATGACGTACGTGGACGCCATGTGGCTTATCATGATACTATATATTAACCTATATCCATATTAAATAAAGTATCATTCTCTTCTTAATATTCCCCTTTATTTTGTTTATTATACTTCCTAGAAGTATAAACTTGACACAGCCAACGCTCATGAAATTTGCTGATGTGGCGCCTGTGGCTGAGGGGGCCACAGGGGAAACAATTAGTAAATCTTTTTATGTTTTATTTATATTTATTTTAGTCATCACCAGGAATGGGGACAAGGTCACAGAAGTGGCGGCTTTTACGCCGAGTTGGTTCTACAAAGGGTTACCAGTCACTGGTAGCCCCTGTAAAACAAATAAATAAAAACTAAATAAATAAAATAATTCAACAGAATATGAATAATTTTTCAAGTATTGAAGCTAAAGATAAGGAATATTTACCACCTGTGGGGTGCATGCCATGGTTAAGGGAAGCATATGAAATAGGATCAAATATCAACTTCAAAGAAATGAATGAAATTTGTGGGGATGTCAAGTTAAGCTTTGATGAATATATCTATCAAAGCATTCAACAATTCCCATTTGCAAACATCAACAAATATGAAAAAAAAACTTAATAAAAACTGACTTTTAAATAGGAACTGGATATTTAAAAACTGAAATTTTTAATGAAGTATTCAAGGCATTGTCAAACAAAGTCGGGGACACAGTCCTTGTGAACACATTTGAACCTTTATTAATATTGTTTGCTGAGGCATGGGGGCTGATACAAGCCAGGCGCCCCCGGAACCCTCTTAAAATTCAATCAAACATCCTATATCAATAGGTTAGTTCAAGTCTTCAAAAAATTGTGCATGCTCTTGGAAAAATATACCTTGCAAAGAATTCACATTGCGGTATACCTGGGAATCCTCCTTCACTGCATATTAAAAACCAATGTCAAAAAGTTGGAGGATTTACCTATTCAAATGGATATTTGCCGCTTAGCACTCAAACACCAGAAGACACCACGGGGGTATAGGACAGTCAAGCATGTCCTGTATGACTCCTTTGCACTGGCAACGTTGTACGGGTACTATGTGCCCCCTGAAAAAACCTATTAATTGATTCACTCACCTGCCTTCATTTTATTAAACGTTTGACAACCACCGGGGTACAGAGTGCCACCCCTCTAGCAATCACATCCAGGGTTGTCCACCACGTACAGAAGAGTATGTGGATCCAATTAGATGCTCTAGCCAAAAATTTAATTTTGGGGTATAATTCCCCAGAATAATAACATTTTCTTTGCAATTAGCATCCCCTCAATAAATATTTTTCCCTTGCAAATTAAAATTTATTTTTTTAAATTTTTTATATTTTAATACTAAAATTTAATAATAAAATTTTAATAATACATATTTCAATATTAAAATTTTTAATATATAATATTTCAATATTGAATATATCACAATTAAATAAAAATAGTTAAATTTTGAATATTTAAACTTTAATAAATAACTTTTAAGATTTATAATTATAATTTTACTTTTAATATTTTAAGATTGTTTTAAATTTTAGTAGGTAAATTATAATATTAATATATCTAAATATATTACAAGACATTAGTTAAAGTTGCAACCACATCAAATAATAAAAATAAGTTATTAATGTTTTTATTTACTATCTTGTCAAGTACAGGTTCATTTTTTACATATACAAACAACGAGAATTGAATTTATCTGCATCATGCGGCCTGCTCCACTTATATTCTAAACAAGTGATTGTTTAGAACTCAAATTACTGTAAATTCAGAACCTGAATGTAAAAATGTGGGATTTTCAAATCCTTGGTTCAAATTTTGAATCACTTTTGCGGGCAACTCAGCTGAGTGAAAATTAAAATATTTAATAAAATCAATCATTTAATTTGGCTTTTTTTGATTTATTTAAATTGGCAAATTTCAAATCTCTTGAGCAGATAACTCAACTAACAAAAGATAAAACACATCAAACAAATTCGGGATACATGAATCAGAAATATGGGATTCTAATGTACAATTTGAGATTTCCTGTATTTCAAACAAATCATAGACATCATGTAAAATTAACAAATCTGAAAACGCGGGATTGTCAAATCCAAGAACCAAATTTCAAATCATAATTGCAATGAATTTGAAATAAATATAATTTATGGGTGTCTCAAAAAGGATGTCAAAGGATCTAGAGTGGATTTGTGCTAATTCTTTTAGGAATCATAGGCATTCTCAAAAATCACCCTATTCTAATTTAGGACGGCTAAAATTTTGAGTGTAATATTCACCAACTTAACATAATTAACAATAAAATTGACTAAAATATACAGGTCTCTTTTTGAGTTTAAAATTTTTATTAAAATTTTTTTATGTCTTCTTTCAACAACAACCAATTCAACAAGCTGTTCCCTGGCCTTGGCAAAATCATGCAGGGCTACACTGGGTCTCTTAACAGTGAAGCCTCTGTCTATGGCCACTCCCAACCCGCAGGCCCTTCTGCAAGCGCCACACAGGAGTCTGTTCTTTCCCCTGAAACTTCCAGCATGGCCCTGTTTGCCCACCATGCACAGGCAGCTACCAACCCAAATTCCTTATCATCAATGGCATCTGGAACCAGCCATTTGAGCCATGGGGTCACCCAGAAAGCCCAGAACCCCAAAACAACCAATCATATGGCATTGACCAGTTCCCAAGATAGACACATCCCTCCCCCAGCCAATCAGACTGCAAGACACAGAAGAAAATTAATCACTCTGGAGATCATTCTCAAAATGGTCAAAAAGCGAGGGAAGCTTATGTCCCTCAGGGAAATTGCGGCCGCAATGGGGTTTGCAAAGTCCACTGTGGCTACAACCCTGCGAGACCACGCCAACTGTGGCCCCCCTACCAAGAAGACCCTGACTGGTGCCCGTACTTTGACCAAAGGTGACACAGCCCATCCCCTTATGATGGCCATTATGGAACGTGACCCGGGGATGCCCCTGGTCCAGGTACGTCTCCAGTTGGGACTCCACAGCATCTTCACCAACAAAAGAACGGTGAATTTGTGGATGCATAGAGTTGTGGTTGCTGCTAGAATCTTGTCCAATCAAGTTCTCAGTGGCCCCATTTTGGTGGATACTAACCCCTACAATTCAACCATTATTAATTTTATCAAAGGAAGGGCAATGAGGGCCCGTAATGACGTCATCTTTCTGTTGTATGCTAAGAGATCTGCAAGTATTCAAGACTATGGAGAAAAGTGTATCCAATCTGATGTGTACAAGCGCAGCCCAATCTTGTATCGTTTTATTGGGTTTTTATTGGCAGTTTCCCTATTGGGCGTCAATTATTACCTGGCAATATTGAACACCGCAGATGGGTATGCCTACCAGACAGAGCTCAAGGCCATGCTGGAGGAGTATGCCACACAAAACGCCGTTCACACAGTTTTACTGAGTGCGGAGATGGAGCAGAGGGAATGGGCAACCCAAGAAATCAGGCTGCAGGGCATACTTGTTGGTCCTACCCCATCAACTACGCTGACATGCATCTTGAAGATGTATGTCTCTACAATTTTGATTCTGCCCTCAGGCGCTTAAAGCTGCCACCTACAACAAACTATGCACCCAAATTGTTAAGGGGTATGAGCTTTTCCCTTCTGAGTCCGTCCAGGACTTATTTGATCTCATCATCTTCTATGCAAGTGATAGTGACAAGTCCAGAAAGGACCCCTGCCTCCCCCCACGCCAGTCCATCCGTTTTGTCAAGCCAGTATATGTGACAGAAGAAGAATTTGAGCAATTGAAGCAATCAGCTCTTGCTGCCCCTTCCCAGTCAACAAACCCTGCCTCCCCAACCCCCCATCAAGCTACCTGCCTCCTAACCCTGACTCCTAAACCACCATCCATTCCCTCACCACTATCTCTGATGCTGTTCCTTTCACAGGCGCAGATGAAGGCAATGTTCATTCTGCCCATTCCATCCTCTACTTGTCCTTTGATGAGTAAAATAAAACTTTTCTTTGTGACAATTTATTGAAGTCAATATCTCTCTTTCAATTCATAATTAATAATATTTTCTTTTTACATTATCAACATTTCCCATAATTAATACAATGTTGTACATTTTACAAATAGCTTAAAATTATGAGCATACATATTTTTCATTGTCATTAATAAATTAAAGACAATAAATGTAAATATTGTATTATAATATTGCAATTAGACGACAACTCTTAATATTTTGATATTATGTGCATAACTTAATGCATTTTGTTTAATAAAATCCATTGTAAACGTGGCTTTTTATTATAATTTAAAATAAATTGACTGTGCTTATATTAGAGAACCATTAACGCTTAGTACAAATATTGATACATAGTGAATTTCACAGCCTGTATATTTACCTATTGGTAATAATTATGTAAACTTCTTAGTTGGATTTTGCAAGGTAATAATAATGTAATGTGTTAATAGAATACTGTTTAATGTCATTAATTGGCTGTTTTTCTTTGATGTGGCAATTGTGCATTTTCTGATATTTACGCACTAGTATCCAATTGGTTGGCTTCACATCTAATTGCACAGGCAATAGGAAAACAAGCCACCACCCAGAGACCGGATGTGGTTGGGGTGGCAGCTTGTTTTCCTATTGCCTGTGTGATTTGATGTGAAGCCAACCAATTGGATACTAGTGCGTAAATATCAGAAAATGCACAATTGCCACATCAAAGAAAATCAGCCAATTAATGACAATGAATAGTAATTTATTAACACATTAAATTATTATTACCTTGCAAAATCCAACTAAAAAGTTTATAGAATAATTAAAATAGGTAAATATACAGGCTGTAAAATTCACTATGTACCAATATTTGTACTAAGCGTTAATGGCTCTCTAATATAAACACAGTCAATTTATTTTAAATTATAATAAAAAGCCACGTTTACAATGGATTTTATTAAACAAAATGCATTGAGTTATGCACATAATATCAAAATATTAAGAGTTGTCGTCTAATTGCAATATTATAATGCAATATTTACGTTTATTGTCTTTAATTTATTAATGATGATGAAAAATATGTATGCGTTGAAGATAGTACTATAAAAACCAGTTTTTTGATGGAATTCAAACAAAATGTCAACATCTATAACTTGATAAACAAATTAGAAGTACACCTGCAAAAAGTTGTTGAAATAGAAAAAAATATCAGGGAAATAGTGACAGGAAAGCTGGGTAACAAGGGCCAGCCACTAATCCAGTCAAAAGAAGATGTTATGAATAAACTAGGAAATATTATAGACAAAAAGAATAAAGAAGCATTACTAAATCTTCAGTGAACAATTCTATCAAGTCTGAAGTTCAACAATGCAGCCTACAATTTGAGGGAGTTCTGGCAGGGGGCCAAAGAAAATAATAAGAAGATCAAACTAATCAAAGGAAATGAAGTTCCAAAATAAATTAACACCAATGAAGAGGAAAATAATCAATTGGAAACAGACAAAAACAAAACACAAGCAAGAAGCAGGAGCGCTTACCAAAATACAGAAACTTTATCAAATGAAAATCAAGAGGAAGCACAAGTTGCAAGAAAAATAAGGAAAATTAAGCCCAGGAAAATTAATGAAGAGCAGCCAACACTCATGAAGTTTGCCAAAGTGGCAACTGTGGCTGAGGGGGCCACAGGGGAAACAATTAGTAAGACTTTTTATGTTTTACTTATATTTATTTTAGTCATCACCAGGAATGGGGATGAGGTTGCAGAAGTGGCGGCTTATACACCAAGTTGGTTTTACGGGGGTTACCAGTCACTGGTAGCCCCTGTAAAACAAATAAATAAAATAGTACAACAGATATGAATAATTTTTCAAGTATTGAAGCTAAAGCTGGGGAATATTTACCACCTGTGGGGTGCTTGCCATGAATAAGGGAAGCATATGAAATAGGATCAAATATCAACTTCAAAGAAATGAATGAAATTTGTGGGGATATCAAGCTAACCTTTGATGAATATATATACAAAAGCATTCAAAGATTCCTGTCAGGAAATCCTGATCTATTAGGGTTGACTGATCCATATCCCTATCACTGAAGCTGTGGGTTGGCATTAGACGGGACACAGCCAGAGTGACACAGCTATTCCAGAATACGGAGAAACTATAATAAGATTGATATAGTTTCCAAGTCAGAAGACACCTGAGACATTCTGGGTCTCAGGTCATGGGCCAATCCAGAAGCTTCTATAATTAGATGCTAAGGATTCTGGATTCTGAATAGGGACGCAGACCCAACCCAGAGATTGGAACAGGGAATTACAACATCCTGTTTCACCAAGAAGTGAGACGGAAGACCGCCTGTGCAAATTCTGCACATTATACAGAGCACAAGGGCAGGTTGGCCAAATTGGGTGTCAACTCAGTTTGCTGTAACTAAGTCAAGGTATATCTAGGCTGAAGAGGAGAAATCAGCAGCCTAGAATATTACCTCATCTCAAACCTTATTCAGGTTTTGGGATCCAACTCTTGGGGGTGAAACTAGTAGCTTGGGGATGATAGGCTAGCTAGTAAGAGTTGTCTGCAGCTAGACACCAGTTTGGCTGCTAGCTGTCAACTATAAAAGGGCCTTCCAAGATCACTTGGAAGACAGACAATTTAATACTCTTCAACATCACTACTAGTCCAAATAGTAGTGGTGTCAAAGTACAATAAGAGCAACTTATTGATACTTGCAAATTCCTGTCAAACCACCACTGACAGTGTCGCATCTTCAAAGGACCACAGGACTTCCACATCACTTGGATCAACCAACAACAGAAGGCAACAGCGCCCATGTCAACACTTTTAATGTTGACACTATAGTAAAGTGACAACCCAGTTTTACGTAATGTTGTTTCCTGGATGTCAACACTTTTTTAATTAACAAAACACTTTACCCTGAACATTTTTAATATATAAAAAATATTTTAAAATACATTATTATACTAAAATGACCCCAGAGAGTTCAAAAATGAAATAAAAAATATTATAAGTAATAAGAATAATGTCATGAATGACATTTCAATACTTGTATTGAAAACCCAAGAGTTAAACCCCAGTTCCCAGAAGGCAGATCCAACCCTCCAGACCAGTCCAGGACCTGCCAATCCGTTAAAAGACGGGCTCAAATCAGTAAATCACTCTGCGTTCCGCCGGCCTACTACAAAAGACCCTTCAAAAACGACTTGAGTCACACAAAGTGGATGGGGGACCGCCAACTTGCTAAATTGTGTACTCGAGTTAACAAGTTACTCTGAGACCCGCCAGTCTCCCAAGGACAATTCCCCAAATGGTCATCAGATTAATGCTAACCTGGAGCCACCAAAGACCCAAACCTATGCAGCGGTTGCAGCTTGCCTTAAGAAGGTTAAACCAAACCCTATTCTCAACTCTGCTAATGACCTGCCGGCATGCCGCCCAGAGAGGGTAGTACAATTGAACTACTCAGGTGATATGGTAAACAGTGGTGGCAGAATGAAGCATTGCCTCTTCTATTCACCAGAGCAGGCACTACCTGGACCTCCTGCCCCCAAGACTCTAAGCCAAGATCCATTCCCTGCCAGTACTTTGTCCGTGAACCTGAACCCTGCAAAAATTAAAGGAGCAAAATCCCATGGTATAAAAACCCCGGTGATATGGTGAAGACCACCTTGTCATTTTTGATAATAAAGTTTTATGAATCTTTGGTTCAAACAAATCTTACCCTATCTAGTCTTAGTGATCTTCCATCTTAATTCTAGTCAAGTAGACCACCAGGCCGCCGCCCTCCCCCAAGACCAACCTGCCAAATTGCCCCAGGCATTATACCATCCCCCAGGAGCCCCCTTTGGACCTGTGCATTTTACTGAATACCCCCCCCCCAATATGGCCTATTCAGAGTACAACTTGGAGACTATCCTCATTGCCAACCCCTTGGCCAGGACTAGAGAAACCAAATACATAGGACACAAAGGACAGTGGTACAAAAGGCCGCCAAGATTGTTTAAAGACAAGTACAATTATCTGCCTGCCTACTTTGTTCCTATGACTCCTCCCTTAACCCCACAACCAGACCGCCTGCTGGAACCTACCGCTGCAGCCAAGGCCACCTCTACCCAACTGTTTGGAGTACTCTACATTACTTTGACAGGTTTGGTAGATTCTGTGGTCCCCAACTCCGGACCCTGGTCCTTACTCGGGTGTTCTATATCTTATATTATCAAGTCAGCACCCATTCTATGGTGGGCCCTACCCGCCGGCTTGGCCGCACCTCACCCCAAGCCGCCCAATGCCTCTACCTACAACTGGCTTCCTGAAATTATGACAATCTTTTACAAACACAGTAACCTGGGCCCCAAGATTTTATTAGCACTTGGGGCAACTTGTATGCTCTTTTTTGTGATAATCACTTATTACACCCATAAGGCACTTACCTCCCTGATACTCCCATGGATGAAGAACCAATACACCAAAGAATTGAAAGACCCTGCACCTGGTGCAGAACCCCAGAACCTGGCCACATCACAAGTGCAAAATGTGATAGTGAACCAGACCACAACTAAGGTGGATATGCCCCAGATGGGCAAACTCACCTTAAAAAAAGCCCGCCGAGCCATGCCAGTCCTCTGTCTCCACTTCCAAACCAATGCCAACGCCTACCTCAATGACACTGAGAAAGTCTTGGGGATGGCCGCCATGCTATCAGGAGACGCACTGGATTGGTTCAGGAAGGCCACTACCAAAGATGTTGAATTTTGCCTTGACTATTCAAAATTTGAAGCTGAACTCATGAGCACTGGTGATGACCAAGACACCAGATACTATGCACTGAACTCTATGTTAGAGATCCAACAAGCAAACCGCCCTATCTAAGCCTATATTAACAAGTTCCTTAAACTGAAAACGCGCACTCAACTTGAAGATGAATTATCTGCCATTATCTTCATAAAGGGAGTTAATTCAGCCATGAAAGACCTGTTGAAGCACCACCCGCCTACACTGAGCCTAGAGGAACTACTGCCCCTATTCAAAGGCCTGAGTCTAAACCAAGAAGGACAGAATGTGAACCCTACCCAAGCCGGGAGAGCCATGACGCCCAATTAACCTGGAATGTCCCCTGACAAGTTACAACACCACTATCAAGATGGGTTATGTTTCTACTGCCACAAGGCCGGGCATCTAACCAGAGCATGCCCTAAGAAAAATACACCTTCTGTATCCTTGGCGCAAATAAACACCTCTGCGCAATCTTATAAATTCATCCAAGTGACCATAGACTGTATGGGAATCAAGCATCAGATAGAGGCCTTTATTGACACAGGAGCCAATGAAAGCTTCATTGACGCCAACCTGGAAAAGGAACTAGGACCAACAGCTTCAGAGCGCAGCCTACAAGTAACCATGGGAAACAGTTCCCTGGACACTGGCTACAAGTGCAAACAGGAACTTCCCTTGACAATTGGACAGAACGTGTACCCAACTCCCTTGATCCTCTTGCCGGGATTGCACCATCCTCTAGTACTGGGAGACTCATGGTCTGACAGACATGGTCTGATTCTAAATTATTGTGAGCAGACTGCCACCTTAGGATAACCTGAATCTTGTGACACCGTTCCGTTCAGTATGAGTCCCAGCAGAACCCCGACCAACAGACTCTTAACCATAAAGATGGAATCCAGCGTTGGGACACTACCTATTCCCCTGCAAAAGTGGGACCACGTATTTAGTGAAGAAGAGGCCACAAAACTACCCAGCCACTCAATATACGACCACACTATAGACCTACTACCAGGTACCCAACCACACCACGGCCCCATCTATAGTTGCAACCACCGGGAACAAGTGGCCTTGAAAGCTTACCTGGAGAATATGACAAAAAAGGGTTTCATCCAAGTATCAAAGGCCCTGTGCTTGTCACCAAAGCTGTTTGTAGGGAAAAAGGACGGCAGAATGTGTCCCTGCGTGAACTACCAGAAGCTGAATGATATCACTGTGAAGAACCGCTATCCCATCCTCAACGCCAATGACCTTTGCGACGTACTAACTAGAGCCCAGGTGTACTCAAAAATTGACCTAAGAGATGTGTTCAACCAAATCCAAATCAAAGAGGGTGACAAATACAAAACGGCGTTCAAGACCAGGTATGGACTCTACAAATACCTTATGATGCCATTTGGACTATACAACACCCCCAGCACCTTCCAGCGCATGATAAACACAGTATTGGGTGAATACCTTGACCAGTTCTTTGTGGCCTACCTTGACAACATCCTCATCTACAGCAAGACCCACAAGGAACACCTGCGCCACCTGGACATTATACTAGAAAAACTCTCCCAAGCAAACTTACATGCTAAGCTTAAAAAGTGTGAATTCTTCCAGTCTGAAGTTGAATTCCTGGGATATGTTGTGAAGACCGGCGGGTTTGCCATAGCACAGGACAAAGTAGAAGCAGTAACATCTTGGCCGGTGCCCAAATGCAGGAAAGATGTGAGAAGTTTTTTGGGCCTGGCAAATTATTGCAGGGATTTCATCCAAATTTTTTCTCTGATTACCTTGCCCCTGACCCGCCTTTGCTCTGACAAGGTTACCTTTGCTTGGACTGACAAGTGCACATCAGCATTTGAGGCCCTGAAGCTTGCTTTCACCTCTGCCCCCGTCCTGGCCATGCCTGACCCATCCAAGCTATTTGTACTGGAAACCAACGCGTCTGACTTTGTGGTGAGTGGGGTCCTTCTTCAGGAAGGAGGGGATGGTATGCTACATCCTGTAGCATATTACTCCAAGAAGATGCTGCCTGATGAAGGAAACTACCCAATCTACGACAAGGAGATGCTTGCAATAATGAAGACCCTGAAACATTGGCGCTGGTACCTATGTGGTGCCAAATTTCCAGTAAAAGTCTTAACTGACCACAAGAACTTGGTTTACTTCTTAAAACCCAGACAGCTAAACCAGAGGCAGGCCAGATGGGCCTTGGAACTGGCTGACTATACCTTGACCATTGACTACAAGCCTGGGAAGGTGAACGTGGTACCTGACGCCCTGAGTAGAAGAGCTGATCTGATTTCTTCCTCTACAGAAACTAAGGCCCACAACACACATGTACTCCTCAATCCGGCCAGCCTAGGCATCCAACTGATGTACATGAAAATCATGGCCTGCAAACCTGACGTAATTGAGGTGCAGAAACAAGACAAATACTCAGCAGACCTTGTTGCTGACTTGACCTCAGACCCAGAGAGCCGCCGCCACAAGAAAGGATTCTTGCTGAAAGGATCCACCCTGCTATTACACAACCAGATCTATGTACCAGAAGGTGAAACAAGGACCAAAGTACTCATTGACTATCACAACTCAGAGATGGCCGGCCACCCTGGCAGACTCAAGACACTCCAAGGAATCAAGAAGAATTACGCTTGGCCCCAACTGGACAAAGATGTGGCTGCCTACATTGAAGGCTGTGAGACATGTGGAAGAACTAAACCTGTAGATCCAAACCTGAAGGCCTGCTAAGACCGCTAGACATACTTGCAGGGCCATGGCAGTCCATTTCAATGGACTATATTGTAGAACTGCCCCCTTCAATGCGTTTAACGCCATCCTGGTCATGGTAGATAGGTTTACTAAGATGTCCTATTTTGTCCCTACCACCACTCACTGCACCACTGCGGAGACAGCTAGACATTTCCATGACCGCACCCTAACTCAACATGGCACTCCATCAGAAATCATCACTGACAGAGGACCACAATTCACCTTCAAATACTGGACTCAGGTGATGAAGGACTTGGGGGTAAAGCGCTGTGTATCAACCTCCTACCACCCACAGACCAACGGCCAGACTGAATGTGTGAACCAAATACTTGAACAATACCTACAATGCTATGCCAACGCCAACCAGGATAACTGGGCCAAGATGCTACCCATGGCACAGTATGCCTACAACAGTAAAGATCACACCTCCACAGGAATGTCCCCCTTCAAGGCCAATTATGGATTTGACCCATCTTGGGATCCCAGTATTGGCAGTAAGGAAATAGACCTGTCAGGACAAACCTGGATTGAACAGATACACGACACCCAACAAACCTGTCTTAATAATCTGACCCGCGCTGTCCAGACTTATAAGGCTTTTGCCAACAAAAAGAGAATTCCTGGGAAAACATTGAAGGTAGGGGACAAAGTCTATCTGGACTCTCAAAACGTTCCTCTGACTGTTCCCTGTCAGAAGTTAGCCCACAGAAGAAGTGGCCCCTACAAGATCCCCAAACTAGTGGGTGAAGTAGCATTTGAACTAGAATTACCCCTCTTATGGAAAATACACAACGTCTTCCATTGCGCGCTTCTATTCAAGAAAGAGGGGAACACACTCCCCCACCAAAAACTCAAGACTAAACCCCCTCCCATCCAAGTAGAACACTCTGAAGAATACAAAGTTGAATATTTTCATGAAGACTGTACCCACTATAAAACCCTCCTGTACTACGTCAAGTGGAAGGGATACCCACCTGAGGAAAGCACATGGGAACCATTAAGCAACCTACCCAACGCCCAACTAGCAATCCAACAATACCTTGAGAAGAAGGCCAGGAAGGAAGGGACCCCTGGGAAGGAAGAGGATGATGTCATGAATGACATTTTAATACTTGTATTGAAAACCCAAGAGTTAAACCCCGGTTCCCAGAAGGCGGATCCAACCCTCCAGACCAGTCCAGGACCTGCCAATCTGTTAAAAGACGGGCTCAAATCAGTAAATCACTCTGCGTTCCGCTGGCCTACTACAAAAGACCCTTCAAAAACGACTTGAGTCACACAAAGTGGACGGGGGACCACCAACTTGCTAAATTGCGTACTTGAGTTAACAAGTTACTCTGAGACCCGCTAGTCTCCCAAGGACAATTCCCCAAATGGTCATCAGATTGATGCTAACCTGGAGCCACCAAAGACCCAAACCTATGCAGCAGTTGCAGTTTGCCTTAAGGAGGTTAAACCAAACCCTATTCTCAACTCTACCAATGACCTGCTGGCATGCCGTCCAGAGAGGGTAGTACAATTGGATTACTCAGGTGACATAGTGAATAGTGGCAGCAAAACAAAGCATCGCCTTTCCAATTTGCCAGAATGGGCACAACCTGGATCTGCTGCCCTTGGGACTCCAAGCCAAGACCCATGTCCCGCCAGCACCTTGTCTGTGGACCTGAACCCTGCAAAAATTGAAGAAGCGAACCCCCATGGTATAAAAACCCTGGCGGTATGGTGAAGACCACATTGTCATTTTTGATAATAAAGTTTTATGAACCTTTGGTTCAAACAAATCTTACCCTATCTAGTCTTAGTGATCTTTCATCTTAATTCCAGTCAAGTAGACCACCAGGCTGCCGCCCTTCCCCAAGACCAACCTGCCAAATTGCCCCAGGCATTATACTGTCCCCCAGGAGCCCCCTTTAGACCTGTGCATTTTACTGAATACCCCCAACCCAGCCTATTCAGAGTACAACTTGGAGACTATCCTCATTGCTGACCCCTTGGCCAGGACTAGAGAAACCAAATACATAGGACGCAAAGGAAAGTGGTACAAAAGGCCGCCAAGATTGTTTAAAGACAAGTACAATTATCTGCCTGCCTACTTTATTCCTATGACTCCTCCCTTAACCCCACAACCAGACCGCCTGCTGGAACCTACCGCTGCAGCCAAGGCCACCTCTACCCAACTGTTTGGAGTACTCTACATTACTTTGACAGGTTTGGTAGATTCTGTGGTCCCCAACTCTGGACCCCGGTCCTTACTCGGGTGTTCTGTATCTTATATTATCAAGTTAGCACCCATTCTATGATGGGCCCTACCCGCCGGCTCGGCCGCACCTCACCCCAAGCCGCCCAATGCCTCTACCTACAACTGGTTTCCTGAAAAATAAGGAGATATAAGCAATTATTTTTCAACTTACTATGTAATTTACACTCTTTATTATAAAATTATTTTTTTATTCCCATAAAAATTAAAATTCCAATGAACCAAAAATAAAGATATTTTATATATCATAATAACTACAAAATATAAAAATTCTTTATTTAATTTATTATACTTTTTATAAGCATAACTGAAAATATCTCATACCTTAAAGATAAATTAACAAAATATAAGATATTTCTTATTAAATCATACTGAAACTAAACATAAAGCTTACTATTTATACCTAAAAAGATTATTACTATCTAAAAAAATTAAAAAATTAAAAGTTTAAAAGTAAAAGATATATAGGCAAAGCAAAGTTTATTTGGCTAATTAAAGCCACCAGAAAGAGCAGTGGTGACATCTTCAAGGTACTTCTTTATCTCCGCCACCTTGTAATTCTTCTTAACTACCTTCTGCACGTCCTCCTGGTAGTCTTGCTCCTTGGACTTCCTCTTCTTGGGGGCCACCCGGTTGGCCAGGTTGCAGAACTGGGAGACAGTCTGGGCCTGCTCTCTTGTAGCTTGGAGAAGAACTTGTTGAACTTGGGGTTGGTCCCAAACTTCACCTTCAGGTGCTTATGCCAAACCTCAAGGCTAGAGGTGGTCTTCATCTCCCCCTTGAGGCAGGCGCCTTGACAGTTCCAAGGGGCAGTGGCCCTGCTCTTACCTCTCCGGGCAGTCACCTTCTTGCCCACCCATTGCCGCTCAAAGTACTCCAGGTAGCCTTCAAAGATGGTGGAGTGCTTCTTGATATAAGCATCCTCTAGGATGGCCTCAAAGCCAAGCCCAGTATGCTCTGGGCGCACAAAAGCCAAGGCAGCAAACTGGGTCAGGGCAAAGCGGCACTTCCCCTTATCATTGTTAAGATACTTGTCAAAAAGGTCCTTCTCACTCTTGAGATTCTTAACAAGGGCCTGCCTAAAATGGAAGAATCAGCCCTGGACTTCTCCATTGAAGGTGGCCTGGAAGGCTCTGAACTGAGCCTGCTTGAAGTCCATTATGATAACCTTTGGCCCAAGTGAGCGCGCATGAGCTAGCTGCTCAGCGGCTAAGGTTGCCTCATCCTTCTCAGCAGAGGAGGAATTTGCCCTTGTGGTGTGGGTGGGAGGGGGAGCTGGTTGATAGGAAGGGAGCTCAAAGCATCCTGGAAGATCTTGAAGGCTCTGGCATAGACCTCTGTCTTGGCACCAGGAAGGAGAAAGAACACAAGAGGGATAACCTGGTCATTGAACTGCCCATGCAGGACCCAAAGCTGATTAAAGAGAGGGGGGCAAGTAGCAAACGTGCCGCCACACAGCCAGGTGGTAGCGTGTTCAACTGCTCCAGGTTTTGGGTTGTGGCGTAGGCTACAATCCTGTCCTCCACTTCCTGCCCATTGTCATGAAACAGGAACATCTCACCATCCTCCGTCTTCTTGAGGGCATCTGTGAGGATAAGGTCCTTGATGTTGGTGGCACTCTTGGCCAGGGGTTTTGAGGCTTGACGCCTATCACTCACAAACTTGACCAACTGGGTGTGAGTAGAGACCCTCTTGAGGTTGGTAAGGGACAGGTACTTGCAAGCAATCACAGCCAGCTGGGTGGCAGAAAGGTCTTTGGAGGTGGGCATAATCTGCACCAGATACCACTTCAGGAGTCAGGAGATGGTAGTGTTGGGCATGATGCAGGTATGCTTGCCCTTTATGGTTTGGACCAGGTCCCAGCGCTCAGTGTTGAGCTGCACTGGGCAGGAGCGGTCCTTGCAAGTGTAATGCCGGCTCTTAAAGCTCCGGTTGGCATTGTTGCAGCTGAAGATATACCCATTAGCCACCATGGCCAGCCCACCCTTTACACTCATGATTGGGTAGTATTTGGGCAAGGAAGAGGGAACCTTGAACTTGCCATCAATGTTGCAGATGTTGTGGGCTACAAGAGGGTCCCAAGGGCCAGCAGGAGCATGGCAGAAGCCAGGGAAGTAATTGGAGCAGGGCTTTGAATCATCCCCAGATGATCTTGAAGGGGGAGAGATTGGCGGGGATGGGGAAGCAGAAGGGGGCTTGTTGTGGTGCTCCTCATGTGCAGGAGACTTATCCTTGGGTGGGGTCTTTTTGCCTTGCCCCTGCTTCTTGGTTGGCTCCTTGTTGGAAGCCGAGTTGTAAAAACTGTGCTCTGTAAGAGAGCCATCAGTTTCCTCTCCCCCAGTGGAGTGAGCAGGGCTCTTCTCAGGAGAGGGCTCAGGGGAGGGCTTTGGAGATGGCTTGGGAGATGGTTTGGGGGTGGCCTTCTTTGACCAGACAGGCTTCTTTTTGGTGGCTTTGGTGGGCTTGGAGGGACGCTTGGTACCCTTTGGCTGTTTGGAAGTGTTCTTGTCCTAAAATAATAAGTAAAATGATTTAAAATAAATCAATGTATATAAAAACAAACAAAACAACTTAAAAAGCATAATATATAAAAAGTAAATCTTAGATGGCTTTTCTTGGCATTTAAAAGTTAAAAATTATTTGTATAGTTTTTATTTTATTAAAGTTTTAAATAAAAAAATTAAAAGTTAAGATATTTATGTGAAAGTATCATATTTAGATATAGATTTTATTTTAAAAATTAGAAAATATGAAAGAGCAAAGTAAAAAATACAACATATCAAAAAATGAGAAGTTTTTATTATATAAAACATAAAGTTTTATTTGTGAGAACTGAAAAGTGTTGTCATTATGAGTGACAATTAGTAAAAAAAAGCTGAATTCTCACTGTTGATTACAAAAATTGTAGACATTATTTTTGACAACATTGTCACTGTCAACATTTTTTTGAAAAGTTACTATGAAAAAACATAGTACTCTTAATTAAATTTACGCGGGCTAGCAAAAAATTAACCGTTTTCTGTGTGTTTTTGTTTACATATAAAAATTAAAAAAAAACATATAAAAATAAGTTAAAAAAGTATCAAGGTTCTTTTTTTATTAAAAATTATATTTTGGAGGTGTTAATATGATATTTTACCATTGCACTTATATGAAGTTGTTAAGAAGTTGTATTCAAGTATTGAAAAGGGTAAAGTGTTGACAACGTCACTTACGACATTCTTTATATGAAGTGGCATATTAATCTAGGCTTAATTGTGCCACTCTAATTTGCTTAACTCCACCCCAGGGGATGATCACAAGCAAATAAATGACATTTACAAGTGTCAACATTATTTTTAATAATAAATTCTATAGTAACTTACATAGTAAGTCACACTTAAATTATTAGATCACCGTTAGCACCCAATCCACTTAATATATTAAAGCCGGAATAAGTGCCATATAAATATTTATAACATGAACCTTTCAACAATCAAATATATGTGCACTGTCTTTTTCAATATAATAATTCAATAAAAAATATTTTTAAATGTGCACTTATTTTTTTACTGTAGATGCTTCAGTTTTGTTATTAAAAATAAGTTTGGCTTAAAAAGTGTCGACATTGACACTTTTACGTTGTGAAAACAATTAAAAAAATAAACTAATTTTTATTAGTAAAAGTAAAGGAAAAAATCAGGTTAAATTGAGTTTTTTATTAAGCTTAATATTAAATTGTGTTGAGATGGCCAAAATTTTGTTGTGTTTTCTGGGTTTGCACCCCTGAACGCTTTAAAAAGAATTAAGCTAGCACAACTAGCAAAAAACATAGGAGATTTAGAGTTTTGAGTCAACAGTGGCCATGTTGACAAAGTGTCGACATGGGCGCTGTTGCCCAACGGAACACAGCCTGTTGTCACACCTATCCACACCAATAGGAGCACATCTGTCTTCATACAGATATCCCATCCTAACATGATAACTCACCTAATAAAAACAATCTCTCTTCTTCTTCAAGATCCCAAAATCTTGATAATTCCCCTTCACAAACATCAACAAATATGAAAAGAACTTAATAAAAACCAACTTTCAAATAGGAACTTAATATTTGAAATCTGCAATTTTTAAAGAAGTATTTAAGGCACTGTCAAATAAAGTTGGGGATGCAGTCCTTGTGAATACTTTTAAACCTTTATTTATTTTGTTTGCCGAGGCCTGGGGGGCTGATTCAAGTCAGGTGCCCCCCTGGAACCCTCTTCAAGTTCAACCAAACATCCTATATCAATAGGTTAGTTCAAACATTCAAAAAGTTATGCATTTTCTCAGAAAAGTATACCTTGCAAAAGAATTCACATTGTAGTATACCTGGGAATCCTCCTTCACTGCATATTAAAAACCAGCGTCAAAAAGTTGAAGGATGTACCTATTCAAATAGATATTTGCTGCTTAGCCCTTGGCCGCCAGAAGACACCATGGGGTATAGAACAGTCAAGCACGTCCTGTATGACTCCTTTGCATTGGCAACGTTATATGGGTACTATGTGCCCCCTGAAAAAAACCTATTGATAGATTCACTCACCCGCCTTCCTATTATTAAATGTTTGAAAAACACCGGGGTACAGGGTGCCACCCCTCTAGCAATCACATTCAGGGTTGTCCATCACGTACAGAAGAGTATGTGGATCCAATTAGACGCTTTAGCCAAAATTTTAATTTTGGGGTATAACTCCCTGGAATAATCACATTCTCTTTGCAATTAGCATCCCCTCAATAAATATTTTTTCCTTGCAAATTAAATTTTATTTTTTTAAAAAATTTATATTTCAATACTAAAATTTAATATTAAAATTTTAATAATACATGTCAGAAAATTGCGGACCGTGGTATTTTATCATCCGCCAGATAATCTCCTAAGTCTTCTAACATTAAGAAAGTACAGAGAACCTGTGACTTTGGCGTAACCTTTGGCCCGGAATATTTTGTTTTCATCAGAAGTAGCAAGTCTGACAGGGCCCAAGGACCAAAGGATTTGGGACGGTTCTTCCTACTTCTGGATATAGGTTCATGAGTTATCTCTATATTTTACTATAGGCAATTATACTGTATGATGACAGTATCATCTTTTGCTCTCCACTAATAGAACTTAAGAGAGGATCACATTGAGGAAATAAGACTTGGATCAATCATCAAGTCGTTAAGAAATCATCAGTCTTTTATTCTAATGGACTGGCTTTAAGGCTACCCGCCTGCCCATGTTTTATCTGAGTTAGCTCACAACGCTAAAGGAGACTGAAGTAGCATTAGGGCAACACGGCAGGAGGCCCGGCCTTTTTGGGGTGGTTTTAACAGAAGGCTAAATTGACATTTTCCACAGATTGGTATCCTTTCTGTCTACCTGGGCCACTTCCAGGGCTAGCTAGTCAGTGGTTGGCTACTAGTTCACGGAGATGATTGTTTCACTTAATCAGAGCTTCTCTAATACAATAGGCTCAAAGCCTTTTATCTTAGAGTGGTTGGCCTGACAGCCCAGTCCATGTTGGACTCTTCTAGATGTAATGCAGATGACAGTTCATATGACGGCCCTCTTGTTCTAGGATTCATTTAAGTTTTAGAATAGTAATTATTTTAGGAAGAATGTTTGAGGTGGTGGTTTGAGGTGGATTAATTAATGAGCAATAATTGCATATACTATTAATTAATTGTAATGCACAAGTATGTTGATGCCAGGATATGATTTGATCACTGATCCCACAACCCGCAGCCCGCATTATTTTGTTGAAACCCTTCCTAAGAGCAATTAACTGCTGGCCTGCGTTATTTTGTTGAAACCGTTAGTTAGTCAATATCCAGAAATCCTGACAATACATATTTCAATATTAAAATTTTTAATATATAATATTTCAATATTGAATATATCACAATTAAATAAAAATAGTTAAATTTTGAATATTTAAACTTTAATAGATAACTTTTAAGATTTATAATTATAATTTTACTTTTAATATTTTAATTTTAATTTTTAAATTATAATAGTAATATATAATTAGGTTGATACTAATAAAGGGACAGTTTACTAAAGTGAACATGTGTAATAATAAAATATGCTTTATAAATTTGTTTATTTACTAGCGCGTCAAGTATGGGTTCATTTATTACATAAACAAACAACAAGAATTGAATTTATCTGCATCATGCGGCCCCCTCCACTTATATTCTAAGCAAATGATTGTTTAGAACTCAAATTACCTTTCCCTTGTAATATGATTTGATAAAAACTTTGATATGCTTGACATGCGTCCTAAGTACTAATTAGTAAGCAATACATAAAAATCATTGGCTTCTGTGTCGTGTGGCTATAGTGGCACTGAAATAACAAGGATCAGATGATGACCTGCAAGGTCCAATTTGTGGCTTAGAAAAGCCAAAGTACCATCAAGGGTTTACATTTATTTAAATAAACTAATTTTTTCTATCTTTTTTTAATTTATTTATTTGTTAGTGCAAAAGCCAATAATAATATTCAGTGCATTATAATAAAAATATATCCATCTTACTGTAAATTCAGAACCTGAACGTAAAAATGCAGGATTGTCAAATCCTTGGTCCAAATTTTGAATCACTTTTGCAGGCAACTCAGCTGAGTGAAAAATAAAATATTTAATAAAATCAACCATTTATTTTGATTTTTTTTGGTTTATTTAAATTGGCAAATTTTGAATCTCTTGAGCAGATAACTCAACTAACAAAAGACAAAACTCAGCAAACAAATGCGGGATACATGAATCAGAAATGCAGGATTCTAATGTACAATTTGAGATTTCCTGTATTTCAATTGAATCATGGACATCATGTAAAAATTAAAAAATCTGAAATTGTGGGATTGTCAAATCCAAGAACCAAATTTCAAATCATTATTGTAAGGAATTTGAAATAAATATAATTTATTGGTGTCTCAAAAAGGATACTAAAGAATATAGGGTGGATTTGTGCTAATTCTTTTAGGAAGAACAGGAATTCTCAAAAATCACCCTATTCCATTTTAGGACGGCTAAAATTTAGATGCTTGATTACAATAGATTTCAGAAGACGCTAATTCTACTTTATTATTAGCGTCTTCTGAAATCTACTGTAATCAAGTATTCTTAGTAGCAATACATGAATACATAATTAGTAAACTAATGGTTTATCTTTCCCCCCTCTCCTTCTTCCTTGAAACTTTTAAAAAAGTTCTGCGTCATCAGGAGAGTAGCTCATAAATGATTATATGGTTTTATGATTGCTATTTTAGTGATTTAAAGTGCAGAATATTGCATCATTTCCAGTTTAGATAATTTTTAATTTCACTTAATTTCATGTCTAAACATGGTTGTTTAGATTGGATTTTTCATTTGATTTTATCCAGAGTGGAGCTTCTTGATTTGGGTTGATTTGTCCTAGTTACTTACTGTACATTCAATTTGGATTCCAGTTCCTGCAATTATTATTTGAGTTTACTAGTGTCATTCAAAAGTGATTTGAAATTTGGTTCATGGATTTGACAATCCTGCAATTTCAAAAAACATAGTAAACTTAATGAAAATGGTTGATGGATTTGAATGCTTCAAATCTGATTCCAGTTAATTCATTTTGTCCATTGGAAATATGCTGTTTGACTTGAACTTTGCAAAGTGTCTATGAGTTCCTGCATTTCCAAATATTCAAATAAAAATACAAAGAATTTAATTTAATTAAAAAAAGGCTATCCCGCAAAAAGTGATTCAAAATTTGGACCAAGGATTTAACAATCCTGCATTTTTACGTTCAGGTTCTGAATTTACATTACCTAGTATAATTAATTTTACTTACCTTTTCCATGTATTCTTATATGTCTATAATATAATCAAACGTCGCATTATTATATATAAATAATAATTTTTGAGTCCTAATAAAAACAAACTAAATAAAAATAAAAATAAATAAAACCAGAAGCGCCCATTATCTGATTGGCTTGGAGGCAAGGGCTTTAGGGAGGAAGGATTTTGAGTGCGTGTAAAAAGCCGCCACCACATTGGGTGGCATTGCAAATTGGCTGATCTCAAGAATGTTGAAGAGATCCTCTGTGTCCTGAGGGAGGCCTTGTTTTACCTTATTCTTGATCCAACCAAACACCTCTTCAATTGGGTTCAGAAATGGAGAATAGGGCGGAAGGAAGAGGAGTCTCATTGGGCAGTCTGCAAGGCAGTGGCTGGCAGAATGGCTGTTTTTGTTGATGGGGGAACTTGAACACAACCAGATCCACTTTGTGGAGCCCAACATTATCAAGCACAACAATGTTGGTTGTGCCGCTGTAGTTGATCTGGAGATACTCCTTGACAGTTTGGAGAAAATCAAGAAATGTCCTGCTATTATGGGAACCCTTGATCAACTGATATTGATCCAACCCACGAGGACCAAGAAGCGCAACCATTGAATAGGTCTGGGAACGGACAGCTGCACATTGGGCTACACCATCCTTGGACCCCTTCTTGATCCACCCATGCCTAGACCTGAGTGAGGAGGAAAAAAATGATTTGTTGATATAGAAGAACTGGACATTCCCAATCTCCTTTAGTGCCAGATATGTCTCGGCATAAATGTGTTGATCCTCGATGGTTTTATCACTGTTCCTATTATACGGCAAAACTCCCAGTACTTTCCAGGACAAGCCCAAATCAACCATTATTTTGTAAACAAGGGTTTTGGAAACAGAAAGCCCAAACTCCGTGGCAAGCATTGATTGGACAGCAAGTGTGTCCAGGTGGCAATCCTTGGCTACCCACTGCTTGATTGTGTCAATGTGAATAGGCTGAAGGAGTTTGGGCTGTCTTTTTGTCTTGGTGGATTTGGCAATTTGCCTGGTATTGCCATACTTGTTGTTGATGTTGGCAATGTATCTGGCCGTGACACCAAATCAGGACGCAATATCCTAAACCACCATTGCCCCGTTCAAGCAGTTGAGGAGAGCTTCACGCTCACTATCCATCAACTGACGCCAGCCCTTAGCATGTACCACGGCATCCTGGCTACCAGGCTCAACACAGGGGATGGGGACCTTTGTGTAGAATGTGGGATCACGCTTGGTTGCTCTGGCGCCATCAATGGTGGCATAAGACACAGGCACAGATGGCTCCTCAGTTGTGGCCAATGGCTGATAGGAGGTATCAAAAACGCGGGGGCAGGAAGTAGCAACTCTTGGGTCAAGAGTGCAGGGCCGGGTGACAACTGGGTATACAGTGGAGGTGTAAGTAACCTCAGTGTTCCCGGTGACCCTGGTGTAGGAGACTTTGGTAGCAGGCCTTGAACGTGGCTTCTGTCTGGGATTCAGGCTAGTTGATTGGGCTTGGGATGCGGGAGGTGGTTGGCTGGCGCTGACACCTTGGGAGACCTGTGTATTGGCATGACTCCCCTCAAGTTGGGTTCTGGGTCTGTTCTTGGACCCTCTGGAATGCCCTTGTGGACAGACTGCCCTGCAGGCTGGTGCAGGAGCTGGTTGAGAATCCAATTGATGGTCCATAAAAATAAAATAAAAATATATTTTATATTAAATATGTATTTATTTGGATTTATTGGTTTAGTTGTGAGTAGTTGTTTTCTTTGATTTAGTCTTGAATAGTAGCAGAGTTTCTATATCCGTAATTTGAAGTGTATAATATTGTATCCTTTCCAGTTTTGGATTATTTTAAAGTTTAATCACTTTTTATGTCTAAACATGGTTGTTGAGATTGGATATTTCATTTGATTTTAGTTGTGGTGGAGCTTCTTGATTTGGGTTGGTGTTTACTAGTGTGCTTACTGTACATTAAATTTGGATTACAGTTCCTGCAATTAATATCTGAGTTCACTAGTGCCATTCAAAAGTGATTTGAAATTTGGTTCATGGATTTGACAATCCTGCAATTTCAAAAAACATAGTAAACTTGATGAAAATGGTTGATGGATTTAAATGCTTCAAATCTGATTCCAGTTAATTCTTTTTGTCCATTGGAAATATGCTGTTTGATTTGAACTTTGCAAAGTGTCTATGAGTTCCTGCATTTTCAAATATTCAAATAAAATACAAAGAATTCAATTTAATTAAAAAAGGCCATCCCACAAAAGTGATTCAAAATTTGGACCAAGGATTTGAAAATCCCGCATTTTTACGTTAAGGTTCTGAATTTACAGTACCTTTCTCTTACAAAATATAATTTGATAAATATATTTGATATGCTTGACCTGTGTCCTAAGTACTAATTAGTAAGCAATACATAAAAATCATTGGCTTCCGTGTTGTGTGGCTATAGTGGCACTGAAATAACAAGGATCAGATGATGACCTGCAAGGTCCAATTTGTGGCTTAGAAAAGCCAAAGTACCATCAAGGGTTTACAATTATTTAAATAAACTAATTTTTTCTATCTTTTTTTAATTTATTTATTTGTTAGTGCAAAAGCCAATAATAATATTCAGTGCATTATAATAAAAATATATCCATCTTACCTAGTATAATTAATTTTACTTACCTTTTTCATGTATTCTTATATGTCTATAATACAATCAAACGTCACATTATTATATATAAATAATAATTTTTGAGTCCTAGTAAAAAAAAATTAAATAAAATTAAAACTAAATGAAACCCAGGGCGCCCATTTATCTGATTGGCTTGGAGGCCAGGGCTTTTGGGAGAAAGGATTCCGAGTGCTCATAGAAAGCCGCCACCACATTGGGTGGCATTGCAAATTGGCTGATCTCGAGAATGTTGAAGAGATCCTCAGTGTCCTAAGGGAGGCCTTGAATCACCTTATTCTTGATCCAACCAAACCCCTCCTCAATTGGATTCAGAAATGGAGAATAAGGCGGAAGGAAGAGGAGTCTCATTGGGCAGTCTACAAGGCAGTGGCTGGCAGAATGGCTGTTTTTGTCAATGGGGGGAATTCAGACACAACCAGATCCACTTTGTGGAGCCTGACATTATCAAGCACAACAATGTTGGTTGTGCCGCTGTAGTTGATCCGGAGATACTCCTTGACAGTTTGGAGAAAATCAAGAAATGTCCTGCTGTTATGGGAGCCTTTAATCATTTGGTATTGGTCCAACCCATGAGGACCAAGAAGTGCAACCATTGAATAGGTCTTGGAACAGACAGCTGCACAATGGGCTACGTCGTCCTTGGACCCCTTCTTGACCCACCCATGCCTAGACCTGAGTGAGGAGGAAAACAACAATTTGTTGATGTAGAAGAACTGGACATTACCAGTCTCCTTTAGTGCCAGATATGTCTCGGCATAAATGTGTCAATCCTCAATGGTCTTCTCATTGTTTCTGTTGTATGGCAAAACTCCCAGTACTTTTCAGGAGAAGCCCAAATCAACCATTATTTTGTAAACAAGGGTTTTGGAAACAGAAAGCCCAAACTCCGTGGCAAGCATTGATTGGACAGCAAGTGAGTTCAGGTGGCAATCCTTGGCTACCCACTGTTTTATTGCGTCAATATGCACAGGCTGCAAGAGTTTTGGCTGCCGCTTAGCCTTGGTGGATCTGGAAATTTGCCCAGTGTTGTCATACTTGGTGTTGATGTTGGCAATGTATCTGGCCGTGACACCAAATCAGGATGCAATATCCCAAACCACCATTCCCCCGTTCAAGCAGTTGAGGAGAGCTTCACGCTCACTATCTGTCAACCTATGCCGGCCCTTGGCAGGTACCATAGCATCCTGGCTAGCAGGCTCAACACAGGGGACAGGGACCTTTGTGTAGATGGTGGGATCACGCTTTCTTGCAGTGGCGTTGTCAATGGTTGAATACACAATAGGCACAGATGGCTCAACAGTGGTGGCCAATGGCTTTTAGGTGGTGTCAAAGACGCGGGGGCAGGAAGTAGCAACTCTTAGATCAAGAGTGCGGGGTGGTTGACAACTGGGTATATGGTGGAGGTGTATGTAACCTCATTATTCCCAATGAACTTTGTGTAAGAGACTTTGGTTGCAGGCCTTGAGAGCAGCTTCTGTCTGGGATTAAGGCTGTGTGATCTGGCTTGGGACGCGGGAGGTGGTTGACTGGCGCTGACGCCTTAGGAGGCCTGTGTATTGGCATGACTCCCCTTGAGTTGGGTTCTGGGTCTGTTCTTGGACCCTCTGGGACACCCTCGTGGACAGGCTGCCCCGCGGGCTGGTGCAGGAGCTGGTTGGGAATGAGACTGATGGTCCATAAAAATAAAATAAAAATATATATTATATTAAATATGTATTTATTTGGATTTATTGGTTTAGTTGTGAGTAGTTGTTTTCTCTTGATTTAGCCTTGAATAGTAGAAGAGTTTCTATATCCGTAATTTGAAGTGTATAATATTGTATCCTTTCCAGTTTTGGATTATTTTAAAGTTTAATCACTTTTTATGTCTAAACATGGGTATTGAGATTGGATTTTTCATTTGATTTTAGGTGTGGTGGAGCTTCTTTATTTGGGTTGGTGTTTCCTAGTGTGCTTACTGTACATTAAATTTGGATTCCAGTTCCTGCAATTAATATCTGAGTTTACTAGTGCCATTCAAAAGTGATTTGAAATTTGGTTCATGGATTTGACAATCCAGCAATTTCAAAAAACATAGTAAATTTAATGAAAATGGTTAATGGATTTGAACACTTCAAATCTGATTCCAGTTAATTCATTTCGTCCATTGGAAATATGCAGTTTGACTTGAACTTTGCAAAGTGTCTATGAGTTCCCACATTTTCAAATATTTAAATAAATACTCAAAGAATTCAATTTAATTAAAAAGGCCATCCTGCAAAAGTGATTTGAAATTTGGACCAAGGATTTGACAATCCCACATTTTTACGTTCAGGTTCTGAATTTACAGTATGTGCAAAGATTTGGTTGGTTTTGCCTTTGATTTTGGGAATTCCTTGCTTTCTGTAAATGGGTCTGTTTCAATGTCTACCCATTCCGGAATACCATACCTGTCTTTGACTGATCCTGGTATGACCTCACCCCAATGTGACCCCCTCTGCCACTCTGTCTACCTATTGAGTGATCATCAACCCTTGTCTACTATTTAAGTAGAATCTTTTCTCCTAATAAAAACAAGTTTATCCACATTTGTGTTGGCTTTAATATTCTTCAAGCTTTTCCCTTTCCTTTTTGCCAAAAGGAATTCCTCATCTTTCATTCCAGGAAATTAAGGTATGTGCCCTTAATTTTGCCTTGAAGGCTAACACAAGGCTAGCTCTGAACCTCAAATCTTTTGTTATAATGATTTACTGCTGTGTCCTCCTAGATGTTGTCCCCAGGAGCAAACATGATAGAAGTATATTAACTGCTTTTTTACAAAATAATATTATATGTTTTTGGTTTCAATTTGGTGGTTTTCAATTTTCATATCTCAATTAGTAACTTAATTTGCATGCCAATTTGGCTTTTAGTTGTTCAATTTAAGTTGACTGTTTTTGATTTTCATAAGTTTGATTTTTTTCAAGCACAACTCAACTTGCTCCCACTCCAGTTTTAGTTTTATCCTACATCATAATGAAAGCCACTTCGTCAACTTAATATCAAATCTTTATTATTAATGGGCTAACAATTCCAGTTTCAAAAGGCAAGAGCGTGTATTTTTTAAAAATTTAGTTGGTTTGATTATAAAAAAATCAGATTCGAATCAATGTCAGGTGATGTACTACAACTGTTTTTGAATCTAAACCTTGTAGGCCAAGTGTCCCATCCTGTCTAAACATCCATCCAATCAAGGAGAAGTTGCTAGATTGTGATGGCTTTTTGGGGGGACTATTTTTTATTCGAGTTCAAAGACGGTCTTGCTCGATTGTAATAGGTGGCACACTCTTTATTTCCCTTTAAAATGAAATTTAAATAAAATATTTATTACACTCTGTGATTGAAATTGGACTAAACTTATAACCTCATTAATTTGCGAGTTAAAGTTACAAGACCTAGTGAGAATCCCAAAAGACGCTCTAAATGTTTAGACACAAACGCATGGTATGTCTGATTTGAGATGCCACGATGCGGTTTTCGTGGATGCTCATATTTTCTATATTTTTTGACACATTGTGATATGTTTTTAAATCATTCATTTCACAACCTGCTCAATTTCAAAACTACGTCAAGGTTAAAGGATTTAGGTGGGGAAATGCTTATCTGAAACTTGGTTAACAGGTTAGTCGAGTTATATTAGGTAGCTTTTCTCTACTCCATAATACCCTAGATCATGACCTAAAAGTGAAGCAGTGTGTAAGAGAGTCCTTCTAAGTAGAGCTGGCCTCTTGCATTAGGTTCTCTTAAAAAACCTAGAATGATATGAGGAGGCTTCAAGTGCCTTGCTGTATCTTTTTATTAAATAAAACTTGTCTCGACTTAATTTTATGTGTTTGCATATAAGCAAGTTTTTGCATCAAAAAGTTAAGCTTCATGACTCCCAAGCGTCAGATTAACGACTAATAATACCAAAATTAAAATCAACTTTTGAATAGTCTTGAACTGTGAATCTTTATTTTTATACTAAATTATCAAGCAGTTGTCCTGTCCATTACTATGGTAGGTATAAAATTGGATTTAATATTTAATACAATATACTTAATTGGGCTTAAGGTGTGGTTGTTTTTTACATATGTAATTCCTAGAATATATCAAATAAATTAGATAGTGATTATTGCTTAACTTCAATTAAATATTATTAATGTACTTTTCAGAGCTGTTGATATAGACAAACATTAAGTGCAGAGCGCACAGAAGTCACACACAAAAATCTTCAGTGTGTCAAATACTATTGTTAACTAATAAAAATTATTGATTTTATTTTTTTCATTTTGTGTATAACTTCAAACACTCCAAACTTGCTTTTTTTGTCCATCTCTGTGACCTTACTACAGGCATGTTGGGCTGTGGTTCCACAAAGAGGTTGAATTGTGATAAATTTCATAGGTTGAAATTCAAAGCAATAGAATTGGCCTTGGAGAGATTTTCCAGTATAATAATGGATTATC